>OY720632.1:182825950-183220950 GCA_963169105.1 Ceriagrion tenellum | reverse complement strand
GTGTATATATATATATATATATATATCAAATAAGAGGTATATATATATATATATATATATATATATAAATCCTGCCTTTTTTCCATATTTACAGTATCGATCATAGCTGTAACTTTTTTCAGTTTAGTTTCAATGTCGAATGATTCCGCATGCACACTGTCTCTCATATATGACGTTTCCTATTTTTTATATAAATATATCCCGTTTCAAAATGAAAAGCAATTGTAACTTTCCACACAGAATTTTTTTGTTTTTTTTAAAATCTTTTCCAACCATGGTTTCAGCACCTAGTGCTTTTATTTTTATTATTTATTATATTTACTTATTTATATATATAAATATAATATTATATTTTATTTACTTTTATTATTATAAAGGGTGCCTTGATAATGGCACTAGGTGCTGAAACCATGGTCGTCAAAGATTGAAAAAAAAAATTCTGTGTGGAAAGTTACAATTGTTTTTCACTTTGAAATGGATATATATCGCTTCCACAAAGTTGAGCCTGATACGCTTTTATATATAAATATATTCCCTTTATATTGGCTGACTTTTTATCATTTGTTTTACTTTTTTACGTAATCACAACGCATGAATTCATATCCACTTTACCTTCACTGCAAAGAAACAAGCTAAACGAATTCATGCTCAGCAGTGGGTTTGAAAAAGAAAGCAAAATCCAAGGCATTTTTTCACTTTTTATTCAGAATTTCGATGATATTTTCACTAACACATGTGGGCACTCTCAATAAATTTGTCCTTACCACACCTTTCCACTCTCCCTTGAATAATTTTGGAGATCATCCGTCTCCCTTTTCCTCCGAGAGGCTGGACTGCGGAGGCTGTCACTTCAAGCCATCCGTTGGGGAGCGTAAGTTGAGGGTGGCTAATCTTCCACTTCAGCAGCAGATGCCATCACCCTTGCTGTTGCGTGAGCGGAATCCGATGCAATGCCTGCTTTGGAGGACGATCAACTCCCTAATGCTGGCGATGCTCCGGAATCCAACGGGTTGGTGTTGCGCCTCGATCTCAGGACCTCGTCAGTTACTCCATAGAACTGCCATGTGAGTGGCCCCTCTGTCCCCAATCCTGCGCGAGGATACTAGAACCTCGGTAAAAAATTGACAGACAATTTGAGTGCAGCTAAAGTTCTTATATTAAAAATGAAAAATGCTTAACTAGACAGTGAAAAATGGCTACCCTAATGCCATTATTTACAACCACGATGTAATTAGGGATGAATTTCAACAGAGTAGCAGGTTTCATTAACCATGACCCTCATGATAGGAGAGTTTGGAATGTAAAACAATATCTGCCGTAGTTTTCCTGAGTTATTACTCGGATAAAAGTACTTTTAATAGCCATGGAGGTATCACATAATGAACTTACCTTGCACTTGTCGCACATATGCTTCGACCTCTTCTTCAGCTGAGTATACGGTTCAGGAAATGATAAATCTGCAGCAATAATCCTGTAAAGAAAATACAAGATATAATATATTTGAGTCTACAGTAGCAGCTCTTTCGAATAATGTCAATAGGAATAAATTACTATTGTTTAGTACTAAATGATAAATATTTTTAATATGAATGACTACTAAAAGAGGCCTTTGCAGCTCCCTAGCAAATGGCGGAGATGACATTTTTATAGTCACGAACAGATTTGGTAGTTGATGTGTGGGTGGAGTAAAATAGGAGACAGGGATTAATGGTTGCGCTAGCAATAAAAAAATAAAATAGAAAGTATGAGATTGAAGAGGAGATACTTTTTGAGAAATGGGATTCGAACCTAGATTCCCCGAGTTCATGTCCAAAGCTTAATCCAATTATGCTACTTGACCTAATGCTACCCAGAGCAAGGGAATTGTTTCATGGGTAAGTCAGTCATGGATATTATTGATCAGTTACCCAATTGATGAACTATTTTCTTCCTCTCACTCTGTTTTTCTATTCTTGTAGTTACAGTCCGAAATCTGTATGATGATTTGTAATTGTCGTCCATTTCGCTCTGCACTTCCAGATTTCCATTTCTAAGTATAACACACCCACGTAGGAATTTTGGGAAAAAAATTATGCGTTTGCGCACGTTGTAGATTCATATTTGTTTTTAAGAGGAATATTTCTCTCGATAGGATTATAACTTCGTATTACGATGATTACCATTGGTTATAAATACATCTAAAACCGGCAGTCACTAGCCTTGTGCCATCAACAAATTATGTTACAGCCAAGTCTCTTTATATTCGTAAGATTTTACTTGTCTTCATATGACCGCACTTGGTTCGTTCACGTTTGCGGATATGATGAGGCAAGGCTGAGTGGGCACTTTCATCATTACACGTTAGGATCGAATTGAGAGGAGCACTAACGGCAAATAAAACTTCGCCGAAATGTAAAATTGCACAGGTTGATTCTTCGGTTCCTGCGGCTCTGATCAGCAGACCTTCTGTATTCATAAAACTGCGGAGCTGGCCGCGCAGTAGCTAATTAGGATGTCAACCGCTCATGGTCACTCAATCCGTGAAGTTCACAGTGGAAGAACCATTCGCCTGCGCTGAAATCTCAAGTGGACACATCTTCACTGAGAATTTCACACATTTATAAGGATCATCAGCGGTTGACAACGGTAGGTTACCGCGCGGCCAGCTTTAACTCGAGGACATTGGCGCCTGGCGCTCGCACACGGGTCTTCATTTGACCGTGCTTGGTTTGGTCTCGGTCGAGGACACAACATTACATGCATGGTACGTATGAGGGCGACTCGCTACTTATAGCCTCCATGAAGTTCGCAATGAAGATGATGCTCGGGTGTCACAATTTGTTAAAGTAGGTACTTGATGCGAAATCGTGGTGCCTGGATCCGAATCACAGTTCAGGCGACTGACATTCTCTGTGAATTTCACACAATAGAGGATCATCTTTCCATTTTTCGGATCTTTTACACCTGGCTTGACTTTGGTGGGCAACAATATCGCTTTTGCTCCAATCAGCGTCTTCAGATCGAAGGAATCGAAGTTTTGGCTTCCTATATATATATAGGGTGCCCTACGAACTTGCTGCTTTCTGATTGGCTCTTTCTCGGGTAACTCTTTTCGGAGCGCTATCTACGACATCTATATCTACGAAATACCAAGCAAGCCACCGCTAGGGTGTGTGGCACGGGGTGATTCTACACCAGGCATGCAGCACTCATCCCAGTTCAATCAAAACAGCGCGCATTCCCCCGAATGCCAGGCGCACGCCAAAGCAGTCAGGACAACGGTACGCAGTCAGACCACAAACCAGGAGAGTGATACGTAGAGGAACATGCTACCATGCAGTACACTACTCAAGATATAACTACTGGTTAGTATTATTAATGCAACAAATAAATAGTACTACAAGGTACTGATACATGCAGGAATATATCATGCCGGAGATTGCATGCGAAGTTAGTGTCTACAGTTCATGTTAAGATACTGAGCACTACTAAAAAAAATCCATGTAACCTAGTCAGTATCCTAGAGCTAATCTATCACAACTATTATGGTCCCTTATTTTACGTTGAAAAAAATACACCTTAAATCTATCGGTTCTGCAGTCTATTTCCTTAATCATATTCCTGTGATCGTTCCAAGCATAATAGTTTGGCTCTAGCGAAATATTTTCAACGTCTGGCAAATAATAGTCTACATCAAACTTTCGTAAAAGATTTAACCTATATTTCTCCCTTCGATTCGATAGAAGTTCTCATCCTAATTCCCTCAACAATTTTGTAACACTACTATGTTTATCATAACAATTTTTAACAAATCTAGCTACCCTCCGCTGTCTTCGATCTATATCTGAAACTAGTCCTACTTCATAAGGGTCTCATATACTAGCGGCGTACTCCAAGTGGGGTCTCACGGAAGAAAAAAAAACATTGCTCCTTTACCTTCTCGTCACATTTTCCTAGGGGTATACTATGGGTATATCCTTCTTCTCTATTGATGTTCTTAGGCGTTTTGGCGATTTCCATTGTATCTTGTAATAGCCTGATATAGAATAGTTTCTCTTTTGCAATGAGTTTTCGCTTCGTCAAAAATGATATCGTTGCCGGTTCCACTGGTGGCATGCTCTGCGAAGTCGAAAACAATTTCAAATTCCAATAATCTGTGCGTTACTCACCCGGCCGTGGTTTTTTTTAACATCCCTTCGCCGTGTATGCTTTAACGAACACGATTTATGTTTTGAATGGTCATTAATTCTTTCCCGTACTGTTAAAGCATCACTACAAACAAATAGACGCTCGCTTCATTACACTATCTTTTAAGCGCCAAATGGTTCTTCTTTCAATCATGAAATCGTATCATTGAAAATCCTATCGGCCTGTGAAAACATTTTTGGGCGTGGAACCTCCATTCACTTCCTTTGCAGCGGGTGCTAATGAGAGGAGCCAATTCACTTACACAGACTAAAATGAGAGAAACACGTGGAAGATACTATGCGAAATGGGATGTAGTTTGAATAACATCGGAACGAACGAGGTAACTCTTTTATTTCGCACTCAATCATTATTTCGTTTGCGTTTCCGTTTGTATTTCTCGAATTTTAACCTTCAAATGTTCAAATTTGATATCAATTTCGATTTGCTTTATAAATCGTAGCTATAAGAGACGATTTTTCAAGTCGGTTGCCCCAATTGCATACCTCTCTCACTTGCTTCTTGACGGTTGTCACATATTTATTCCCTTTTGTAGGCAATCTTCTAATATTTACTGATGCTAGTAATTTATGACTGAAGTGAATAGCACTTGAAAAACTTCACACTTTTGCCCTGGGTAAACAATACCATGATACGCACAGCAAAGGTTTTGCTCCTGAATCACTCCCTTAAGAAACCGTTGTTGGTGTTATGACGATCGGTATTAAAGATTAAACTAGTTTTTCAGTCATCGTCTTTCATCTGAGGGCATCACGTGTTTATAGCTATACTGTCTCAGTGAGGAGGCTTTAAAAATGTTTACAAACACAATGATTGCATTCTGCTTCGTGTGCAGCCTCTGATCTCCAGCCGTTCTCGGGTAGTCGATCAGATCTTGAGTCATGGGACATATGGAGACGATTTCTCTCCATCTGGAAGTATGCGCGTACATTGCGAATGTGTGTGCATTCTCAAACTTCAAAGACTGTTTTTAACGAATTCGCTCCCGCGACGGAAAAAACAGCGACAGTCCGTAGTTGCACCACGGCTCTCTCATACAAGAATGATCAGTATAGCTTACGGTTATGGACATACACTCACCGCAACGTGGTTCAGGAACCTATTTAAAGTACCACTATTGAGAGAGACCGCCATTTTTCTAGAAACTCAATAAAAGTTTGTGTTTTTATATATTACCGAGCTTAATTTCTGTCCAAGTTTGAAACTTCCTCTGGCCTTCGTCTTTATAAAATTTTCGATGGATCTAAAGTTCTACATAGCATCATGTCTTCGGTATCTACATCTACGTAATACCCTGCGAGCCACCACGAGGGTGTGTGACAGGGGGTGAAGATCACCAACCATGCACTATTGCCATGAAAGTAGGATATTTAAGGGAGACATGCTAGAGAACAGGGTCACATGCAGCTAGGTGGTTAGTATCTACATTATAAGAAAGGGATTATTGGTTGTTATTACATGCATCATGCACTACAGACTACTTTAACTATATTTCACCTACCTATCCCTTTGCTACGCTGCCTATTGATCTCTCTTATAGTACGCGGGAAAAATGACATTTTAAATCTATCGGTACGACAATCTATCTCTCTAATCTTGTGAATATGATCAAACCTAGCATAATACGCAGGGGTTCTCAATATATATCTAACGTCATCTGTGAACAAATCGGTTTCGAATTTACTTAAAAGGTTTAACCTAAATTTTAACCTGCGTTATAATAGTAATTCCCATCCTAGTTCTTCTTTTAAACTCGTAACACTTATACAATTATCATAACGGCCTTTAACAAACCTAGCGGATCTCCTTTGCACACGCTCTAATTCTTTTATCATACCTTCCTCGTACGAATCCCATATACTAGCGACATATTTTAAATGAGGCCTGACAAGTGTAAAATAGCTTCTTTCTCGTACTCTCTCATCGCATTTGCCTAGAGCCCGGTAGGTATCGGTCGTCGTGTTGTGTCGAAGTTTCTGTTATGTTGTGGCAATTGTAGAAAGTAATTTCATCAAATTCAAAGGAGCATACAGGTGGAATCCGAAGTTAATCTTCTTCATAATGCCATTCTGAAGACCTCTGTTTTTTTGAGTTCATTGCCAATTTTTTCGAGGCAGGAAATTTTTCTGTAATGTTCAAACAATATTACTCAGATAAAAATTCGGCACATACGAAAAAAAAAGAATATCAAATACGTAAACTGTGTGAAATTCACATTGAAAAACCATTCGCCTGGACCGGGAATGGAACCCAGATCCCTCGATTTCGCGCCGAAAGCTCTAACCAATTAAGCTGCGGCGCCGAGACCTCGGCGCGAAATCAAGGTATCTGGGTTCGATTCCCAGTCCAGGCGAATGATTTTTCCAATGTGAATTTCACGCAACTGTGTAAACACTGGCGGGTGACTTTGTTAAAGTTTTTTGTCCGTAGTTTTTTGAAAAAATTATATACCTATTCAAACTACGCAATAAAATATAAATCACAACCTATACTTTTTTACCTACAGAAGCTTTATGCAGGTAGGCTTTCACACCGGATAATATTTAATTTGCGTCACTGAACTCCTTCAAATGTAAATATCATGAAATTTTAGGTTCGTATTGGTACAGTGGCGGAAGAAATTAACGCAAAATTTTTCGCGCGCCAGAATGCGGCATTTTTGGGAACTTCTAGGAGCAGTACACACTCGAAAGACTGGCAACACTGAGGAAAACATCGTCTACCGCAAACATTTGAAATCCATAATGGAACTCACATTTGCTGGAGCGTAAAACTTAGTTATCTATCGCCTCATTTTCGAGCTTTCTTCTCATATTATTCGCACATTCAGTCGCGGTGTATCGTTGTGTTTATTTCAGCATGGTTATTACGTCGAATGATATCATTTATACAGAAAGACTGATCATAAAAAAATATTCACTATCCCACCCAATTCGGTATATATGCTGAAATCGTCATCTTCTACCACCAAGGGATATTTATTGTGGTCGACTTTCCCAGGATCTTTTTGAATGACGTGTACTGTGTTTTTTTTCAACGAAATGATTTAAATCGAGATTTATCCGCACCAAATGTCGATACAAAAAAGATTTAATTAAAATAAGTATAGTCTACGTGATGAAATTTTTCACGATTTTCCATTTGTAGATTGACGAAGTTCCTTAGACGGATATTTATTAAATTCAAAACGGATATTTATTAATGAATCGTTCTTGACCCAATATAAATCCGTTTTTAGTTCGTCAGAATGGGATTAAACTATGAAAACATACGTAAATATATATAATTTCAAGAAATAAAAATAAAAGTGCTCGCATCGATACCGAATAATCTAGGCATATTTTCCCGATATTTCTTTCATTTTATCACAGGAAGCTTGGTGACGAGCTGTCCTCTGTTAAGCTTTATCTAGTAACTGCAGGATATACGAATAAACATTTCGAAAAGTTTACCGAAATTAGGCGCAGTTATGGATAAACAACTCTATTACGTCTGACTGCATAATATCTTATATGCTTAGCTATAAATTCGCCGCACATTTAAAATTAACAGAAAAGCCTTTTAAAAGACTTCAGTTTGAAGTAAAATGTCACTAATGAAATGAATTAATAGGTAACGGTTAATGTTGTAGCTGTCAGATGTATTTGGCTAGCTAAAGAGAGGTCCGTGTTTGATTTTTAATGAACACAAATGAGTTTTTATATACATTTTCTCATATTGGCGATATGAATGAATGTAATGTGTAGCTGCAATGACTGGCAGATAATATGAATTTTTTTTAAATACAAAAGAGATAAAATTTGCCAAATAAAAATCAATTTACTTGACCAGAAATTGAATGAAAAACTCAACAATGTCTCGACCAGGGGTGGGGTCACGGTTCTTTTCTTTTTGTGGTCGTTATCGTCATCCAAAAGGCAAGCCGCATTGGTAGGGCAATGCTCAAGGTCCTTGGAGCGCACTCCACTGCTATGTAGCACCCGATCTTTCTTGATGACGATCACGTTTTCGAAATAATGAGCGTAATCGAACAATATTATCATGAAGAACCATGATTGCGAATCAGGTTTACAACCCAGTAACAACTACTGAACTTTCTTATGTCAAGGTGAATTTAAGATGATATTCCGTATCCTTACGGTGAATTTATTTGCGTCCTTATGCGTTACTGTGAACTAAGTTACTTTTGAAATGAGTGGTGGTATTGTATAAGAACGTTTAAAATAACTATAAGGATAGGAACAAGCGTACTACTCTCCTAAGAATACAAACAGAAAGAAGTAGTTCTCGGATTACACCTCATCAGCCCAGACCATTCCAATGAAACGCCATTAGTTCCCCTCATGCATGGGTTTGGAGGCCAACTACCATAAGTCTGAGTTAAAGCAAAGAGCAATCTTGGAGGACTTTTGAGGATCCCTAGAGGTTCCCCTGTGTCGATACAAAGCTCCACCAATACTAATCCATTCAAAATTGGAATGTATGAAGGCCGCATTATATTGATTTGGGAAATAGTACGCCTTTAATAAGAGTTTACTTTCCCCTTGTGTTGCGGGCGATACCTTTTCTGCCATAGATAATGTTTCGGACGCCAGTCGTTTAACTCACAGGAAATAAGTGGTATTTGACTTCTCATACGCCCTTTACAATATTTGACGGGTGCTTCCGATTTTTTCGAAGCGCGACGAGCCTTTTCTTTCTGGTGCAGCGAGAATTTGAAACCTGTGCCTTGTTCACAACAACAAACCACCCCGACCATTACCACCCGGAACTAGGCTAAGGTTTACTGATGACTGCTTCATGGAGACGAGCGTGTATAGACGAACAAGCAGAGCGGACAGCGCAAGCAGAGATATTGTTCAAAGTTTTAGCGGCCTCTCCCTAAATTATTGGGGGAAAAAAAGATCTTATTAGCCTTTAAGTATGCCTCATTTTTCTCCCAGGTGGAGAAATCGGCTAGTAGGTTTGTAAAAGGCAAAAACACCCGTCGAAAAATTACCCGAAGAGGTGTTGCGCCTTCGACTTTCACCCACTGAACTTTTATTTGGTTTTTAAGTAAAAAAACCTATTTCTCACTACTATCAAACGAAAATCATTAAATTTATGTCCGCTATAATAAGAACTATGTTTATTCAAATGTTTATCAATATTCATTTTTCGTCCGCAACTAGGAATACTTGCGAGTTCACAAATGTCAAAATTTTAGGAGATGGTTCAAAACAAATCATGTAACATAGATGGAGCGGGCTGCACGGAGCGCAGCGTTTATTATGAGGACAATGCGTGAATCAAACCCCCTCTTGGGTTTTTCGACCCCCTCAAACGGAACAACCCAAAATTAAGATGCAATGAGGAAAATCGTGGAGGAAGAATGGAAAATGAAGCCAGTAAGAGGATACCAAAATGTGGACAACTCCATGTCACAAAGACTTGGTCAGGAAATCGAGAATGGAGGGGGATGGATTGATTATAAGGCTTATAAACATCCACATTCTTTATGTAAATACCAGCATATTTCTTGATGATCAATTGCTGTGATCATGTGCACACATAACTCAAATTGAGAGAATTACGCATACATTTTAACCTTTTCCACTCGTTCTAAATAAATCATTATAGTGTCCCTTTTCAACATCCGTTAAAATACATTACTACTAAGAGATGAAATTTATGACCCTGTAAAAAGTCTTTCAATATCTTCATGTGGCGGCACTCACAATTTTAACTTTCATTGAAGCAGTAATATTACGACACATTTGAAGAGAAATTGATTCTTTAGGAACGTAACAATCGTATAACCTTTGATGGTGCACATTCCTAATTTGTACTCAATTGACTACTCTGCGGATTTATGAGGAGTATACAAATGCCCATAGGGAAAATTTCTAATTACCTACTGCTTAGTTGCTACATGGAAAAAGGATTATTTTTAGTATTTTATTACTTTCATAGGGGGAAATACGAGATGCATTTTTGTCGGAGTATTACTTACGCGTGGGTATAAAAATGCTCCTCATAAAATTTAACTGCGTAATTTTAGCCAAACATTTTTCACTGCGAATATGTCAAAAGGTATTTAAATGATTCAGTAATTTAACCCTCTAAGTATTATCCTCCATCCTATAAGTTGAACTGTTGAACCACACGGTTAATGTATTGCTCATAGCAAACCTAGAAAACAATGCTGGGAAAGCTTCAGATACCATTTTAAAGATATTTTGAAGAGAATTCCACACTTGTTTGGTCTCTCACTCAGATAAGTAATCGGTATTTACAAGTTCGGCAGATAGAAACAAACTCTAATTCCTAATAAAAATAATTGCCCGCTTTACTTAATCATTTCAAAGTAATTTAAGGTGAATGTAGCATCAGGCAAGTTCACTAAACCGAGTAACTGACACAATGAGAGATCCGGTCTGTTCCCTCCTTCATCAATAGCTTTTCACTGAGTGGTAAATTGGCAAATGAGTGGATATGAGTACCATACGACAGGCAGGACGTAGAAATCAAGTGGGGTCGAGTACCCGAGAATGGGAAGTAAACATCTTATTCGACGACCAAGGAGACCGCTCTGATTCTTTTACAAAGCCCGAATATGCGTAAAATCACACACTCATGGTTGAGGTCAATATCCATTCCCTGGGCCTTCCGCGGATTCCTGCGAAGTTTCGGCTGCAATAAAGTCACATCGCGTAGATTAATTATAAAGGCACTAAAAGAGGCCACGCCAGGATTTGAACCCCAGGCATTCTTGGCCGCAGACGAAAGCTCTCCCTCTAGGCTACTTCATCGATCAAGAGAAAACAGCGTCCAGTGGTTCTTACTATACAACGAAAAATGGGAATTCTAATGTTTCCTTTAAAAACTGGACCAAATAAAATGCTCTGGATTTTTAAAGTAGTTTTCAGGAAGTAAATAATATTACGTTCGGAGGAATGAAGAAATTTAAGTGTTTGGTATGACCTGAATGCACAAGGGCGGAAACTTACGTAGGGTTTTAAGGTATTGGAAATGCTTGTAAAGAAAAATTTTCTCGTCATGGAACCCATTCCGTTCTACCAGATTTCCCATACTTTAACTTGAAATTCACAGGATATTACGCCAAAATGTTAATTGTAATGCATCATATTTCTCGGAAGTAGTTTGAGGCCTATTAAAACGATGTTCATCCACAGCTACTCCCTGCACGCGGAAATACATTTTATTGTTAGAGAATTTGATCTGGAGGATAAAAAAATTTTTGTCCCAACAAATAAGGCTTTCATCGTATTGTTTCTTAAGTTTCAACCAAGAAATTTGTTTCAACGGTCCAAAGCTCTAAAAAAATATGGTAAGCATATTTATATAATCAACTACGAATTCGGAACGTCGACTGGGTGCGGGTCGAAGCAAGCTCATCACGTTTATAACTCCTAGACAATCACGCAAACGTAAACCTTATTAGTATGGCTATTTATATGACGAGTAAAATCGATAACAATTCATAGAGAGTTTGAATATTCCTGGTTTCCATATGCTGTCTCAATTTTGTCAAGTTGTCGAAGGAAAAGCGATTTTAATTAGTTCCCGTGTACGCCGCATTCAGACGCCAATGAGTTTTGCGTTAATTTTTTCCGCCACTGTACAATAGTTCCAGGCAGCCAGAGCTATAGTTTCAGGATGTTCTGACAACAAATGATACATTCATCTACGTCATACCCTGCAAGCTACCCAAAGGGTGTGTGGCAGGGGGTGTTTCCACACCAGGAATGCGTGAATTATACGGCAGAACACCGAAACTACATTGAAACCAGCGTACCACACATGTAACGCGCCAATTAACAATCTACTAACCAAGAAACATTCTATCGTCTATTGTTCCGACATGCAAGGGATACAAAGACTACTACATCTACATCTACCTCATACCCTGCAAGCCACCCAAAGGGTGTGTGGGAGGGGGTGCTTCCACACCAGGCATGCATTAATTATACGGCAGAACACCGAAACTACATTGAAACCAGCGTACCACACATGCAGCGCGCCAATTAAAAATCCACTAACCAAGAAACATTCTATCGTCTATTGTTCCGACATACAAAGGATACAAAGACTACTGCTACAGATTCAAAATATCATGCATAAATAAGAACATCAATATTTACATCATGCATAAATAAGAACGTAGAGAACATAAAGAGACTGATCTACAATCTAGCTAATCTCACCATTCGAACTATTCATGGCGACGATCACAGCTGTTATGGCCCCGAATGGTACGCGGAAAAAATGGCATTTTATACCTATCGGTTCTACAATCTTTCCCTCTAATTTTATTGGCGCGATCTAATCTGCCGTAGTACGAGGAGGTTAATAGTATGTTTTGTTTTACATTCATATAGTATGTTTTGTTATACATACTTACATATTTTATACATTCATTGCTTAAGTATAGAAAGATGAACCTTGGAATATGCATACTAAAGATTTTCATGTATGAATAGACGTTACTTGTATTCTCCAGAATTAGCCAAACATTGATATAAAATCTCTTCAGGAGAACAGCTTTCATATGTAGTCATTCCGAGTGTTCACTCTTTACATAATGCGATCAATACAAAAAACCATACAAATGGAAAAGGAATTGAGAATTAATTTTTTAATCATTCCTTCGCGCAATATGTGTAACGTTTAGGCTCATTCTTCGTCCTGTTGTCCGAAAAATACTTATGCTAATTCTCGTACATATTTGGTTTAAAAATTTTTTCCATAACCATAAGTTTCTTTGTTTTTGCTGAGGGTATCATATGGTGGGGTTGATGCATCTTCAAAATTTGTAAAAAGATATTTTCTTCATGTGTTTCATTTTTGTTGATATGCTATTACAAATTATTATAAAATGTGTTTTGGTCTAATTCACTTTTGTTCTCGAATTAATTATTAATGCAAGAGTTGCGAGATTTTACTTTAACAAGTGCGAGAGCATATTAAAATTGGGAATGAGTCGATTCCACTTTTTTCGATTCTGATTCCAATTCTTTCAAATATATGCCCGATTCTCGATTCCGATTCCATCGATTCTTATTCCTAATAACAGGTGGGATATTGATATACTAGTAGCGTACGACTATTATTTAAATTCAAGTGTTGGCTGAAAAAAATAACAAAATCAATCAAGTCGTTCAAAAAGTGTATTTATTAACAAATGGCAAAAATATCCTCAGCTTATTGAGGTGGTAGATAAAAAGTACAAATTGGTAGCCTACACTCGAAATTACTGAGACAAATATGATGTGATAAATGAAATTTGATTTGAATATTTATCAATCTGGAATCGATGGAATCGGAATCGACTTTAGGCGATCGATTCTCGATACCAATTCTAATCCTGAGAATCGGTGGAATCGAGAATCGAAATTTGGATCCGACTCATCCTTAATTAAAATATATCGTGTTGCAGGGAACGATAAGGTTGAGAGCTATATATATATATATATAAATATATATATGTATATATATAGAGGGTAAATTTTTTACATGGAACTGACGTCCTTGTAAGAAAATTCTGGGCGTCAACAGCTCCGGCACTTCCACTCCTGTTAAATCTCATTGCGGCACTGTGGTAGCTGAACTCTCTCGCCTTGCGATGACGTAACCACTCGGGCAGTTTGCATCGCTGCGCTCAATGTGGCGCATATGCAACGGTGACTTCACGTCCAGTCGACAGTGACTCATTTGGGCTTTTCATTGGCCGTACTCAGTGACCTGCATAAGAGCGAAGGGCGGGCATCGAGGGTCCTCTGACGGAAGTACGTATCCGCCTGCGGTCAGGAAGTGACAGGGAGGGCAATTATATTATAGGGCCCACTTGCGCCCTCTATCAATTTTGAGCTATTACCATTCGCCCTTAGCTAAGAGTACGCTCTCTGGGATTTGCTCGATTTCGAAGCACGGGCGAAAGGTTAAGGGTTTTAGACTGACCGTTTGGATACTTGTGGATGTTATCTGTGTGGAGGAGAGCGGCTAGGAAATAGAACAGAATATCTCGAAACGAATGATATGCACTTTACATTCGCCTTGCGACTGCGTTATCTCTGCCCGGAAAGAAAGTGGAGAATAGACCTGAAGTGTTTCTCTCTCTCTCTTTACATCTACATATTACCCTGAAATTAATCTCATGGGTGTGTGGCAGGGATGTGCTATCACCATCATTCGCTCGGGCATACCAGTATTCTTCAACAACATGCAGTACACTATAGATATATCACCAATTGTATAAAAACTATTATAATTCATGCATAATACAACTACACAAACGAGATAAAAGAATCATGCAAAACGTGAAATTAGTGCTATCATAGGCGGAACTACGTTGCAGAAACTAACATCTATGTCTACGAAATATCGTTCAAGCCACCCCTATGGTGTGTGGCACGGAGTGATTCCACACTAGGCATTCAGCACTCATCCCAGTTCAATTCAGAACTGCGCAGGCCAAAGCAGTCAGGACAACGGTACGCAGACTAGAACGCAGGAGAGTGATACGTAGAAGAACATGCTACCATGCAATATACTACTCAAAATACAACTACTAATTAGTATTATTAATGCGACAAATAAATAGCACTACAAGGTACTAAATCATGCAAGAGTGTATCATGCCGGAGATTGCATGCGAGGATAGTATTTACAATTCATGTTAAGATATTTAGCACTACTGAAAAAACCTATTTAATCAAATCAGTATTCTAGAACCGATCTATGGCAACCATTATGGTCCCTTATTGTACGTAGAACAATGACATTTTGAAATCTATCGGTTCTGCTGTCTATTTCCTTAATCTAATTTCTGTGATCGTTCCTACCATAATTGTTTGGCTCTAGCAAAATATTTTAAACGTCCGGAATAAAATAGTCTACATCAAACTTTTGCAAAAGATTTACCCTATATTATTTCATTTCCCACCATAATTCCTTCAGCAATTTAGTAATACCACTATGTTTATCATAATAATTTTTAACAAATCTAGCTGCCCTCCGCTGTATTCGATCTCTATCTGAAACTAGTCCTACTTCGTAAGTGTCCCATATACTACCGGCATACTCCAAGTGAGGTCTCACGAGAGAAAAAGAACATCGCTCCTTTTCTTTCTCGCCACATTTTCCTTGTATTCTTTTAATTAATCCTAATTAACGTTTTGGCTGTCCGCAAATTTCACGCATATTATTCCCCCACGACAAGTCCTGAGTAAGGGTCACTCCTAAGTACTTAACCGACTATACATTTATTAGTTCGACTTGAGTAATTGTATGCATCTCGTTGGTTAAGCTACTCTTCCTCCAACAATTCATAACAACGCACTTTTAAAAACTTAATTCTATCTGCCAAGTGTCGCACCATCCGTTTATAGCTTCTAGGTCTTTCTTCAACGCAATTCTATCAGACTCCGTATTAATATCCCTGTACAATACTGCGTCACCCGCGAAAAGGCGAATTCTGCTTGTATCGACAGTGGTGATATCATTAATATACAAAAGGAATAATAAGGGATCAATGACACTTCCCTTGGGTACATCGGTTGTGACTTAAAATGTATAACATCAGGGAGAAAATCAACTGATCAACTATACTATACTAGAGCCAAACTATTATGGTGGGAACGATCACAGGAGTAAGATTAGGGAAATGGACTGCGGAACCGATGGATTTGAGGTGTCGTTTTTTCCGCGTACAATAAGGGACCATACTTTCACAAAATTAGCTTTGCGCTCAATAATGCTTTGATTCATAAAATAGCTATCGCAAAGATAAAAAATAAAATAATAAAATTCTATGAAGTTCAGTTCTAAATCAGTTTCCATAAAAGTTTCGCAAAATTCATTGTTTCGTCTCTGTGAGAACGCTTTCGTAGTGAGTGGAAATCGGAGACTCCGTAGATATTTATATTTTTGGCAGCGGCAGGTGCCGGATTTCCTATTGCTTTTCCAGAAAATTCCTCCCTCTGCCTTTCCGTCGACCCTTGATTACCGTCTTGTCACAGAATGTGGTTGTGACGGAAGTCGTGTTCTCAAACTGCCAAATGCTTACGTTGCCCACGCATTTTTTCTCTGTCAAATGAGTTAATTTAGCCATTAGCAATGCCATCTTTATCTATTCCTTTCTTCATATATTTTACTACGAAAATATGCTATACGGATAGTAGTTTTGTGTTGGAATCAGTTTTTGATTTCCTTATATTTATTTTTAATCGCGCAGGACTACGTGTTAATTTTCTTTAAAAAATTTCTTCCCTACTGCAATTTCAATGCATGCTACGTCTTCGCTAAAAAAAATTACTGCTTACACTGTTTTAAATTGCTCCTCCGCCTTAAGAAATTTGCTCAGCCTCTCCCAGCAAAAAACAAATAATATACCCATAATTTCCTAGACGTGGAAATTTTTTCTACTTAACAGAGACTGTAATTGAGTACTTTTGAATTAAATAACTAAATCTTCTGAGAACAAAGCGTTTCTGGAAAGCTTGTACAACTTCTTGCCTCATCGGTCAACTTAATGTGAGAATCCTTAAATTTTTTAAAGTACCTTTTAATTTTTTAACCTTTAATTGCCTTTTCAATAATTATTTCCGTTAGTGTGTGGCCTATAGGAGTCGCAATAACCGAATTAAATTCGTTGGTGGAGGTGTCACTTGGAAGAATTTTCGTGCCTTTATCTAGATAATTTAAAATTTTTATGAAAATCATAATAAATAGATTCTTTACGCCGTTAAATAACTCCCACAATGTCTTAACAGCATTTATATACACCAGTTTTGATCATTTGAAGACCATCTATCAGAAGAATTGCCGTCGAATATAAGGTCGTGTTTCATTCTGTTTTTAACTAATTTTTGTGGAATTACCACAACTAATGTTTCAACTAATTTTTGTGAAAATGTGTACATCTTAGAATCCAACGTAAAAATAAAAATTCCAGAACTACCGCAATTCATTGATTTTATTGTCTTATAGGAGAATTTTTTGGATTCTTGGAGTGCATTTTCCGTCTTACCTCTGTAAAAAGCACATAGCTAAGTGCAAGTACTCAATGTTAGTTTGGAAGTGAAGCTCGCTGTACGCCTAGCATTATTTTTTTCTTCTCTTAACATTAGCTACAGCAAAGGCACAAAATCCCAAGTTTCTATACTTTTCCTCCATCCATATTTTGGGATATTTAATAATTGTCAATTTTTTCAATGAATAGAAACTGTAATAAAATTATAAATAATTTTTGTAAAGATTTTCGCGGCTTCTTTTCTCATTAAAAATTATGTTTCTGAGATTTACTGCGTTTTGCCCATTCCTAACTCAACGTTTTGCCCCTCTCACTGTCAGCGCCGTCAGCGGTTCCCTTCATAATACGAAGAGCGATACGTCTAGTTAGAAGTGGACGATACGTAGGAATCCTGAAAACATATTTTTTTATTTTTCTCCTTCTCCATCATTCGTGAGGGCTTTAATTTAATTATTATTGATTTATCTGCCATTGCCAAATTAAGAAACTGTTGTTTTTTTCCAGTGTGACCTGATTAACTTTTACCAGTCAGAAAAGTTTCTTTTCTATGCGTTTTCACGAAATGTGCCAAGGTGGCGACTGCCGTCAATTGACGTATTCTGCCGTCGTTTGACGTATTTTTGACCACATGTTCGCACAAGGGCTTGTTCTTTATTCCACTTCGGAAGCATGGCCCAGGCTCATACTAAATTTAGCACATGGTCTAAATTTCGTCCAAGAAAGTAGCGCAGTTGACAGAAATACCGCCACGTCCAATGCTGTTTGGGGAAGGAGACCACGCGACTGAAGATGTATTGATGCCTTCTTAGTGAAGACAGTCTATATTGGTGCCCTTTCTTAAAATTATAGGATTATGAAAAAAAAATGTTTACTTTTAAGTTCTCTCTTAAAGGAAGTCAATATATTTCAACTGGCCTGTTATCTTGGATAGACATTATTAAGTAACTTTTGAAGTGGAATCCACACTAGATGAAAATGTCCCTACAGTTGTTTACTAGGTCTCGCGAAAAGACAATGAAGAATCATTCTGAACAGACTCTATGGGATCTACTCTACCGCTCAATTCCTACTCTTCAGTTATCTCCGATGAAGAATTATCTTGAAGGGACTCGGGGGGAATACCTGAATGGGAACACGGTCGAAGTTGGATGGGAAAATCCGTATTTAGCCAAGTACTCTCGAAGTCCTCTCATCATTCGCTCAGCATGACAAGCGGTCCCCGCAGACAGTCTGGCGCGTCCTTCCCTCCCCCTCCACCACCCATCCTCTCTCCATTCCATACAAAGAGGACACAATGAAAGGGTCTGAGCACGTGCTGTGACCACCTCCACCCCGTCCCTCCTTCCGCCATTCCCAATTCCCCTCCTCTACTTTCGGCGATGCTCCATTAAGGCCTGCCAACTCTCCCACGTCCATATTCCCGGATTTGATAGTCGATTTCTCAGCATCTGCAACCCACCGGATTGAATAATCTGTCCTAATTGCTGCCCCGACATCGTAAACATATAAAACATGGCATAATTAAAATGTTATCTTTGAATACTTTGTGGTAATCCATTTTTAATAAATAACACAATGGATAAATTAGTTAAAACTTTTTAAGAAAAAAAAAGCACAATAACGGTAATTAGGTCATTCAGCCCTGATGAGGTCTCCGGCAAAGGAGAAGAAACTTTGGCTTTTTTAAATCTTGACGCGGGTTATCCCAAAAACCATCACTGCTTATCTCAATGTAAGTATTTCAAATGAATCCATATTTAATTATAAAATTCAACGTAAACAATCACTTATTCTAGAGAGAAATTTTAATTTTAATTATGCCATGTTTTTTATTAAAAGAGACAATGGATGAATAAGTCAAAACTTGTACTAAAACCACAGAGTTCAAAAACACAAGTTAAAAAACACGACCCGGGTTACGGCGCTATGCACCATATTCAAGACCAGAAGATGGTGCTTAGCGCTGAAACCCGGGTCGTGTTTTTTAACTTGTGTTTTTAAACTCTGTGGTTTTAGTACAAGTTTTGACTTATTCATCCATTGTCTCTTTTAATAAAAAACATGGCATAATTAAAATTAAAATTTCTCTCTAGAATAAGTGATTGTTTACGTTGAATTTTATAATTAAATATGGATTCATTTGAAATACTTACATTGAGATAAGCAGTGATGGTTTTTGGGATAACCCGCGTCAAGATTTAAAAAAGCCAAAGTTTCTTCTCCTTTGCCGGAGACCTCATCAGGGCTGAATGACCTAATTACCGTTATTGTGCATCAATTTATATCGTCACGGTGGTGCAAGAGGGGAAGGGGGTGTGAGTGGGTGTCGGCGGAGAGTCTTCTGGACGTCACTCTTTTTTCTGGAAATTACTGGAAGCCATGATCCACTTATTCTTTGTCCCTGGTCTCTATTGAAATTCTTGTTGTGGTTTTTAATTTCCGATGCCTCCCGGAAGATTCTCGTCTTGAAATGTTTTACTCTGGCGAGAATTTTCGGGTTCGTGACGTCAATGGTGTGCCCTAGGGCGGCATGTTCTGCAACTGCTGATTTATCGGCGTAGCCCAGTCGAATTGCCGCACTGTGCTCTTTGACTCCTGTCTTTATTGTCCGACCAGTTTCACCGACGTACACTTGGTCACATGTGCTGCAGTTCAATTGGTATACTCCCTCTGTTTCCATTTTATCTTTTTCTTTCACATTTCTGATAATATCCCTTATTTGTGTGCGTGGCTTAAAGATGGTGCTTATTTGATGCCTTCGTAATATTCTGCATATTTTGTCCGTGATTCCTCTGATATATGGCAGGAAGGCTTTTTTCCGCTCCTCGGTCTTCCCTTCGTCAAGTTGTCTCGATTCTCGTCGTCTTAGTTTACGGGAGATAGTCATTCTGGTTTCTCTTCTTCCATATCTATTCTTCGTTAGAATTTCCGTCAGTTTGTTTAACTCTTCGTCCCTATGGTACTACTACTACTATGGTAAAACTACTAGTAATTCCTCCACTATATATGAGTGTCTTAAACCACATTCAACCACGACTATGGCGGTCAAACTAGGTCCCAACAACATCTGCCACATGCCCCTGCGGCGCCTCGCGCGCTTGTATTGAAATGTGGGCGTAGAATCTCTGACTCTACGAAAGTAGTGCTCCTGAGTTGAGATCTTTGGGAAGTTGGCGATCCTGGCAGTGCCTCACTCCCCCCCGCCTCATCTTGCCTCCATCCGCTGTCGCAGGTGCGTCCATGTCTAAAGTCGTCGTCATTTGTAGGGATGACGAACCACCGGCGACCCACCTCCTCCCCTCGCCCCAACTCCTCCCCAACCAACCCCCTCCCCGCCATCATCCCCTAAGCGTTCTTTCCATCCTTGGGTCTCTTCCTTTCGGAATTAAAAGTGCGATGATCCAGGCCTCGTTATGAAAGTCAAGCTGCCTAGGTCACTTTTAATTCGCTGCATTCAGTGGTGGACGTTCTTAAAACAACGGGGTGCCATTCTGACTCGGGGATAGGGTCGTTGCTGTGGGTTCCCATCGCTAGGACCCCGGGGGAAAATTCTGGCGCTGGCGCATATTTATTCAGAGGAATTTTTTGTCCATTCTGACTTACGTACTCCTGCCAGTGGTCACCTCCCGGTGGTCTGATTGGGGGACTATTTTACCACCGGAAAATTTTTACCCGGAAGAATGCTATGTCCGTATCTTGTGGTTGAGGAAATTCTTAGGAGGAGGAATATTAGGAGTCTTAAAAAGAGGAGGGCGTGTATGAAGCATTGTATGGGGGTAAATGAGGCGAAAGAGGTTTGCGAGGATAGGTCAGTATGGAGGAAATTATTGAAGCAGAGTTAAGTGTACAAATATGTATTTATGAGTGAAACTTTGTGAATATTCCTACCCCGGAAGGGAACGGCGTATGATGTATGTATGTAAGAATGCTATCGTGCCATGTATAGTTTTCATGCAAAACTGCATAACCCAGGTAGGATAATGCAGTGGCTTCCCGTTACTCTCCACATCGCTGTATCTCGACCGATTCCGTGAACTTCACTCTCTCCTAAAGCTGTGACTATTGATGCCGGACCGATCTTCTTCATCTGCACCATCAGTGCCTTTTGCGGAGACTGCTGCCTCTCAGCCAGTGGGGCCAGCTCGGGTAGCATGTACGAAAGTTTTGTTACCTTAGACATTAAAGTATGTATAGTGCGCCACTTTGTATCTAATCTGCAATCCTCGGATTGAGAGATGAAGACACTACCTTAGAGGATTTAATTAGAGGAATTCGCTTCACTCTACTTCAGAGGAAACTCAGTGCCTTTTTGATACCACGTATAAAAAAATTTTAACTAATGAGTTGGAAAATGGCGGAGAAAGAGATATCGCACAGGAGTATTTGCATTTGAGGGGAATAGTTGCACGCGGAAGGGTAGGAGTAGACTGGATACAAAAGTTAGAATACGTGCTGCATTTGAAGTAATATGAGCGGGTCCACTTATTTCTCTTCGTTGCTGTTTTCAGTCGAGCCTTCATTCGTGGATCTCAGGTGAGACTGTTTCGACTAATCTACATCTACATATTACCCCGCGAGCCGCCACATAGGCATGTGGCAGGAGGTGTTAGGACACCAGGCGTGTAAAGATTTAAGGGATATGGTTTTGGGAGGAGAAATGGTGACGTATATTATGAGAGTGTATTTGTTGGAGCTCATGTCAGTTTTTATTGTGGTCGCTTATTGTACGTGGAAAGAACGAGCTTTTGTACCTATCTGCTCGGTCCTGTATCTCTCTTATGTTTTATAATTTAATAGTCTTATTTTAATAGGATAATTTTAGTAGTTTCTGTAGCATTTTTAGGATACTCATTATGTGGCGCAAGTTGGTGAAAGTTAATTTCTTCACTGTAGTTCATATTGGTGATAAGTCACCCCCTACCAAACACTCTTGTGGTGACTTGTAGGGTAGTGAGTAGATGTAGATGTAGAAGAATTTTTATCACAAGGAGCGTGAACCAGTTATTCGAGCCAATGGTCTTGCTAGCAACTTCCTGAGGATTGCCAGATGAGTCGAGTCCAAAATCGCATTGAAGGGACGCTCTACTTACCTACCCAAAGTTGCGTTACCTGGCTGACCACTATCTGTATCACTCAAATTTCACGACTTAGCCTCGTTTGGGGATTTTTATCTGGACTTCAGTCGAAAAATCTGGCAATAAAATGCCAAAGAGTTTACTATTTTTCTTACTTTATTACACTTTCATTATTAATGATGGAATCGCAACTTTGAAACCTGTCTACACAGAATTTCTATGGAAACATTTGCCCGAACACTTAACCTTCCGGAGGGAATGAAAAATACTGGATATCATTCGTCTCGTTGGGTGTACACTAACGCGATTGGTTCCAATAGTTTGCACAAATATTCATAGCCGTCGCAATGGACACTTGCGCTGTTAACACCAAGTAAATACAAACTCATCGAGTCAAACAATTTTATTTACCTCAGTTCTAAAGATGGCCGCAAGATGTCGGTCCCAATGTTTCCAATCTTTACATGACTATCGCCAAGAAAAGCGCGAAATTTGTTTTTTAAATTTGCCCCAACTGTGAGCGGCATAGATTGTTGAAATTTCCTTCATTTTCAATTAAGATGTATTATTTAGTTTCACCTGTTTGTTTGGGTCAAATATTATGAATGAAATTTAACCCACCCTCCGATGACGTAGAACTCTAAAATTTTGGTCATAGGGCAAACTATGGTAAAGTCCGGTTGTTCAGTTATAAATTTAAACAATGACGATAGTTAATTATCTGCTCGTTTAATATAAGATTTTATTGACCATGAACTGTTAGTCTGCGTCAAATCTTGTAACAATTTTAACCAACTTCCCCGTGACTTAGAACTGTGGAGATTCGTCTAGAGCCCGATTCCGATAGGAATACAGCAATCAGTTACATTCGACACTAGTTAATCAACTACGCGTTTATGTTCGAGGGATGAACTGCGCCCTTACACTCCTCGATTACGGAGCCCTTACACTCCACGCGTGATTCATTTCCCTCAATTGATGCTCTTGATCATGGAATAATCCGTTCATAGATCTGCTCATCCGCTCAAAACTAGGCGAAGCGTCAATAAAACTCCATAAAAAATTAACAATTTACTATAATTTTCACCAATTGTTTTAGGTTAAGTATTTACATGAATTGCATAAACACTGCTCAGAATGTTTACGACTACGAAAAAGGTAAACACCAACTTTTAAGAGGAAATTATAGCCACAAAAGCCATCATACGTCAACGGCATTAAATTATATCTTATCCTTCGTACATAAACTACTCTAGAATTGAATTTGAAGAAATGCGCGATAGTGAACTTTTGGAAAAGAATGGCTTTCCCCGGAATAGTTATTGCATCAAATAAAAGAAAAAATCTAACATAGAAGCTATTAAATACTTCGGCGTCACCATCACTGAAGACATATCATGGGGGAAACACATCAGGGAAATAACTAGTGTAGCAAACCGTAGATTGGGATTCGTAAAAAGGGTTCTAGGCAAATGCGATGAGAGAGTACGAGAAAGAAGCTATTTTACACTTGTCAGGCCTCATTTAGAATATGCCCCTAGTATATGGGATCCGTACGAGGAAGGTATGATTAAAGAATTAGAGCGTGTGCAAAGGAGATCCGCTAGGTTTGTTAAAGGCCGTTATGACAATTGCATAAGTGTCACGAGTTTAATAGAAGAACTAGGATGGGAATTACTATCAGAACGCAGGTTAAAATTTAGGTTAAACCTTTTAAGTAAATTCGAAACAGAGTTGTTCACAGATGACGTTAGATATATGTTGAGAACCCCTGCGTATTATGCTAGGTTTGATCAGATTAACACGATTAGAGAGATAGATTGTCGTACCGATAGATTTAAAATGTCATTTTTCCCGCGTACTATAATAGAGAACAATAGGCAGCGTAGCAAAAGATAGGTAGGTGAAATATAGTTATAGTAGTCTGTAGTGCATGACGCATGTAATAACAACCAATAATCCCTTCCTTATTATGTACATACTAACCATCTAGCTGCATGTGACTCTATTATCTAACATGCCTCGATTAAATATCCTAGTTGCATGTCAATAGTGCATGTTTGGTGATCTTCACCCCCTGCCACACACCCTCGTGGTGGCTCGCAGGGTATTACGTAGACGAAGACGTAAACGACAGAATACACTTGCGGAACTCATCATGAATAGCAAAATGTCTCGTTATGCACTATCACTATCTCGACTATGCCACTATAGAACAAAACATAACCACCACGAAATACAACTTAAATACTGCTCGCTTCCTGTCGAAGACATTCACTTAGAACAACACAATCACTTGGAGATATCGGAAATAAACTGGATAAAAGAAATGATGCTCTAAATAAAGTCAGTAGGTCTTCTACTATTAGGAACTTAGTGCCCCAATATCACGTATATCCTTAACAATACCGGCCATGCACAACAGAGGGAGGCCGCTCGCCGATTGCTGCGCCTCCTAATGGGAAGAATGCGGATATTCCGTAGAGATCCTTAGAAAAGGAACTGGTGCCACGGAAAGAACGTCAATTTCCGTGTATTTCCTTACGTTCTACAGAGCAGTGGTTAAAGAATTTTTTAGTAGGGTAAACCTCAGCTAAAATATTTATGATCACATAAGTAATAATTTTTTTCAGTTTAAATGTTGCACTAAAGGTTTAATTTTTCCATCTATATCTACGTATTACCCTGAATGCCAAGGGTCTTTGGCAGAGGTTACAGGCAGAACCGGGTGGTACCTGAAAAAATAAATTTTTACCCTTGAGAGCTTTATGTTAAACTATAAAACCATTTCCCTTAAAAAGTCAGTTTTAAAGATGTTTTTAATAGTGGTCAAGTCACCAAATCTGCGATAAATCGTACAATCTGGCAAGCCCGCCATTCATGAATAATGATTCGCCCCCAACGCTTCGAATGGGTCGCCTAAAAATCTCACTTCATTCATGGGTCAGTTGAGAAAGTAAGGGAGCATTTTTATCCCTCTCTGCAAAAAGGCTTGTAGCATTCACATGTCAGCGTTGAAGGGTCGCCCCCTATCTTCGGGACACACTTAATGCAGTTTCCCTAGGAAGCTCTCATGCCAAACAAATCATTACACGAGAATTTTCGGATGGAGTGGTCCAGAAGAGAACTGCCTTGAATCTGATCTCGAAGTCCTTTGATACGCACCAGAACGCTATAAGTTCCACAGGCAAGCGTGCCAACTCCTTGATAATACATTTGTACTACAAAAAAAGCAACTGAATCGGGAGAAATATAGACTCTAATAAATCCTTCGAGAGAACAAGTAGCCGTTGAAAATCGTCATTAATCACCATATTTTGAAGGGATAAGTTGGAGTCTTCTTGTTGAGCTTAAGGTAGGTACACCGAATTTCATTTTATCCAGACTATGCACATGAGCTGTACCATTTTAAGTTTCAACTCCATGCAATTTCCTGTTATATTTTCACATTTGCTTAATTTCACCAGGCTAGGGATAACTGAACTCTTCGCTCAAGGGATTTTTGTTTACGCACAGATTTGCGTGAAATGCTTCATACATTTGCTTACTTGTAATTTTTATAGATATTAGTGAAAAAAATTGCATGTTACATATTGTTTTCTTAGTAATATAATGCTCTTTGAACACGTTGTCTAATGGCACTTGAAATATATTTGGAAATACTTCGTTTACACATGCCTATATTTTATCCCAAATGCAAAATAACAAGTTTCATATTATAATAGTGGTGGCTAACTAATATCAAGTTATCATTCCCAGTAAACAATTGTATTTACATACGAATTTCACAAAAAATCTCGAATTCGGCGCCAAAAACCCAAGTCATAGCAGTGCTTCAAATACAGAGAAACTTTCAAAATATATATCGTGAATTATTTACATTACTATATAACGTGTGATTTCTAACGAATAGAGAGAGGTAATTGAGTTAAATATGATCCAAGAAATTTTTCCGACTTCCTTGAAGAGTTCTCAAGATGTGCACTCAATGACTCACGATCACCATTCCAGCCATCTTAATTGTGTGCTGGAAAATGATCCCCTCCGAAAATGCGGAATGCCCGCCAATCGCCCGGCCATCTCTGACGGGCACTTCCGCCGCGTTGCATGATGGGAGACGCGGTCTTATTCCGCCGAGAGAATTGCAATGGCATCCCGCGAGAACGCTGTGGGAATGACACACGATGGACTGGGTAGTTCCATCCATCCATCCCTCTCGCACGTCACGCAGGAGGGCGTCTCTCTTGGTCATCCAGATCAGTGTCGACGGATGAAAAATAAACCACGGATTCGCTCACATTCTCATACCCTTGTAAAGGGGGTTTTCCGTTTCCACCTCCGCCGAGTCCATATTTAGTTGCGCGGTCTCTCTTGAGTTATGTAACGCCCGTCGTCCCGATGTGAATGGTCCGAGGAGATCTTCTCAGGAGTGTCCACGGCCTCCACTCACCCCCCCTCCCTCCCATTGTGTCCTCCCACCCCCACACTGACCACTCAATACTTCCCTTCCCCCTCTCCCTCCACCCTTCAACGAACGAATCTTCCCCCGCAAATGGAAATAAGAGTATCCGGTGCCCCAACCCACCTTCTTCGCGGGTGTTTGTCTCGTCCCTCCTCATCCTGAAATCATTTGCATCATTAATGCGAAGTCTAGAGAATGAATGTGAATGCGGGTGAAGATAACGTTCCAGTTGACGCTATTTTTATTGACTATAAAGAGGTATTTTATAAAGCGTCCCATAGAAGTTTCTTGTAAAATTAAAATTTTACGAGTTAGACGACAACGTATTTACGTATCAGGAAAAACATTACATCTGTCGACGTAATAAACATAAGTTACTATTAACCCCCTCGTACTACGGAAGATTAGAACGCGCCAATAAAATTAGAGAGATAGATTGTAAAACCGATAGGTATAAAATGTCGTTTTTTCCGCGTACCATTCGGGACCATAACAGCTGTGATCATTGCCATGAATAGTGCAAATAGTGACATTAGCTAGACTGTAGATATTTCTCTTTATATTTTCTACGTTCTTATTTATGCATGATGTAAATATTGATGTTCTTATTTATGCATGATATTTTGAACCTGAAGTAGTAGTCCTTGTACAACTTGCATGTTGGAACGATTGTCGATAGAATATCTTGAGTATAGAGTATCTTGGTTATTAGATTTTTAATTCGGTGTTTTGCCGTATAATTTATGCATGCTTGGTGCGGATGTACCCCCTGCCACACACCCTTTGGGTGGCTTGCCGGGTATGACGTAGATGTAGGTGTATTTCCTGGATTAGAAAATTCATAAACAGTCGCATTCAAAGGGTTTTGTACATCTAGCTTAGCTTAAGTCACTTCGGCTGTCCAACAGGGGAGTGTCATAGTCCCACTCCTGTTCCTTGGGAACACATAGCGATATCGGTATTTGACAGTGAGTTTCAATTATTTGCAGACGACACAGTAGCGTTTAGGGAAATCCACGTCCAAAATAATAAGGAAGCACCAACGAACGGATCTCGAGGCGGAAGAAAAGTGGAGCGATGCGTGAGTGCTAGAATTAAATTAGAAAAAAGTGTCTTCATGAAATTCTTGGGAGGACAAATCTTCTCATTACCGATACTGCTTGCAGCGAATCAATGAGAGACTGTATAACATGTTAATTGCCTCTGAGTTTAACTGACTAATAGTAATCTCTAGAGGGTTAAAATATGCTGAAAAAAACCGGTCAAGCTAATCGTTATTTAGAATTTGTTAAAAGAGTAATCGGTAAATGCTACGATGCAGTTAAGAAAATCAGCAACTTCTCCCTTCTTACTTAGATGCCACTTGTGATACTCTGCGTGTATTTTGGATTCTAATAGGGTCGGCCTAGAGACCAAGATGGAACGCGTGCCACGAAGATAGGCAAGATACGCGTTCAAGGCCTTTATGGTAATCTCTTTGGTGTTACTGATCTTTTACAACAGCAGGGATGCTTTCAGACCGTCGATTAATATTTATGCTTACCCTATGACGTGAGTTGCATGACGCGATGTTGTTAACATTATACGAACTCCGACACACTACGGTAGATTACATCATGAGGATAAAGTTTAGAATGTAGATTTGCTGAGGGAGCAAATATTGCTCCCGCGAACTATATGAGACCATAACAGATGCCACTAGACATTTTTACGTGGTTTTTCAATAGGTAGTAATAGCTGTGTAGTAAGTCAATTTTTACTCCCTATTTCTTCTATCCTTATCTACTACTTAGTAATAGCAGCATGCCGTGAATGTTTGCGGTGTTATTCTTGTCGCTCTGTGCATTTGTTTAGTTAAAATAACATTAATACAAGCAGCCTTACATCGGAGAAGTGCTTTTGGAAAAGCATATTTATGTGAAATTTCGCATTTCCACAATTTATAGCGGCTTTTCGCCATTGTTTCAGTAGCTCATCATCATCATCTGGTGTTCTGTCTGCTGACAGGTCCCGTACACCACTGTCGTCTCCATCCGCTTCTGTCCCGAGCTTCCTTCTTTGCTTCATCATAGCTGATGTTCTTCACCTGATCCACCAATTTAATTCTTCTCCTTCCTCTCTTTTTCTTTCCTTCAATTGAACCTTCAAGTGCCACAGTTATAATACTTTTCCCTCTCATCACATGGCCCAGCCAGTTTCCTTTCCTTTTCCTTATTTCCTTTAGGAGCGATCTTCCTTCTTTTACTTTGCTCAAAACCTCTTCATTTCTCATCTTATCTACCCATCTTACTTTTTCCATCCTTCTCCACACCCACATTTCATAAGCTTTTATCCTATTCCTTTCCCTCTTACCTAATGTCCACGCTTCACATCCATACATGAAAACGCTCCATGAATAGCATTTAGCTAGTCTCTTTCTCAGCTCCAGATCCAGACTTTTATTGCATAGCAAGTTTTTCTTCTGGCTGAAGGCCTCTTTTGCCATTGCTATCCTTGCTTTTATTTCTGCAATACTTCTCCAGTCGTCTGTCACCATCGTTCCTAGGTACCGGTAGCTTTTCACTTTTCCTAATACACCTTCATTTATTTTCACACTCGTATAATTTTCACAGCTTACTGGCATCACCTTTGTCTTTCCTAGGTTTATCTTCATCCCATATCCCTTCATCCCTTCTTCCAAAACCTTTACCAACCTTTGAAGTGATTGCATATCATCTGCTAATATTACCATGTCATCTGCGAATCTTATACTTCTTATCTTCCTACCTCCAATGCTGACTCCTTCCTCTATCCCATCAAAAGATTTATGGATCATGTCCTCAACATATATATTGAACAAGGTTGGCGACAGACATCATCCCTGCCTTACTCCTCTACCAAGATCCACCCATTCTGTCATATCCTCATTTATTTTTAATGCAGTTTTTTGCCTCATATATAATTCTCTAATGAGTTTTCTCTCCTTCCATACCAACCCCTTCTCTTTTAGAATTTCGAACATTCTATTCCATTCAACCCGATCAAAAGCCTTTTCCAGATCAATAAAACTAAGCGCCATACCTTTTCCTCTCTCTATATACCTTTGTCCAGTTATTCTTAACAGGCCAATGGCGTCCCTTGTTCCTTTCCCTTTCCGGAAACCAAAATCAGTAGCTGTAGTTACATTAACAATAGGGTATAGTGCAATGGTGTTGGTGATAATTCACTCCCAACCGCAAATCCTTGAGGTGTGATGTAGAGTAACAGAAATGAAGGATATTATTTCAACAAGAAGTATACGGCTATTTTAGTCTGAAATTTAAGATATAGAGATTTCAGATAGTGGTTAAGAGGCATTGCGTTTTGGCATGTTTTCTCCTCCGGACATAGTAGGCTTAGCGGAAGAATTTCGTCAGTGTAACTCTCTTACTTATCCGTTAATATCACCTCTGGAGATGAAGAGTGAGGCTGAAATAATTTCCACATCCACGGAATATCGTGCCAGCCAACTCCAAGGTGTGTGGCACGGGGTGATTTCACGCCAGACATGCAATACTCCATGCAATGCAATGATACCAGTTCATATCTGAGACTCGCACACTTGGCCCTTCGGCTGTAAAAAGTGAGAAGTACCAGAAGGTGCTGTCAGGGATACGAAGCGAGGCCGAACCGAATACGACGGAAGGACTACATTTACAAACATGCTAATACGCAGTACTTGGGCTAAAAATACTACTTTTCTGTAGAATTACTAATATAATTAATGTATGAGTTATGCGAGATATTAAATTGTGAGGAAAAAATCATGCGAGATGCTTCAAGAGGAATGAGGCGATAGTAATTAGAGGGTAATTTCCCTCCACGAACTTTAGTAAGATCTTACTCTCAGCGTCAAAAAATATTTAAACCAGCAAAAAATCGGCTGAAAGGCGAATAAAAATTTTTTTCAGGCTTTCCGTGTAAAAAGTATCAATCTTCATATGAATATTTTACAAATCCAATTCAGCAGCTAGTAACTAATGTAATGAATTATCTTTTTGCTTATTTGATAAATATGTCAAACATTTAACATCATTTTTATAAAGGCACAAATATCACTAGTTGTAAATTATGGAAATACCTGGATGTGACTCGGCACCCGAGTTAAGATGTATTTCTCTTCACGAATTTTGACACACCCAACTCTTGAGAGCCGCCATCAATGGTACAAGTTGGAAAGGGTTGCTGTTCTTATTGATAATTTCAATTTTTACATCACTTAAACTTTCCTTAATACCCGTGAGATAGCAATTGGCCTAAAAGATAGGCAAGATTACGTAACATTCAACTGAAACGATACAGCGAAAATGTTAATAATTTTTCAGATCGGTATAGTTCCAGAGGTGGGTGGAGAGATGAGGAAACGGAACAATAAATGTGGCGGAATATCGTGCGGTTCCCAGGCTAAGGGATTTTGGTGTTTTTATGGCAAACAAATTGCAAAGACATCCAAGTACATCCCATGCCGTAACATCGTCTTTTCTGCAGGTTTTGTTCCCTGTTCACGCCAGTTGTTCCATCAATAATGAGTTGAATGTTAAATAGTTCTAAATGCCAGTAAAGACTCGAGAAACGCCCTCATCTCATTGGTGATAGTTCGTGAGGATATATCTAAAATTACATTACTATCCAAATCACGGCTAAAAATATTTTTGCACTTTTTTAGATTACAGTACATGTCATTCATATTCCGTTTCCTCTTCCAGAAGGCACAATAAACGAGTGCAATTATTGGTGACAAATCTGTTAAGCTGACTCTAATATGATATTCCATTAATAAATGAGGTAATCCAATCCAACTTATTTTGCTACATTTACCCTCATACTCTTACACCCACACTCCCATTCGTGAGACCCGTAATGGTCCCTCTGTAAAGGCCCTCATCAGCAAATGAATCCATGACTTTTCTCACTTTACTCCTACCCGTCGTATATTTCACTCCACTCTCAAGTATTGGTTTCATTATTCAACTCTGGTCTATTACCTCGGCATTGACCAACAAAGGAAGCACACTCCTTATTTGTTCATTACAAGAGCATCCAACCCAAAGTCTTCCATGACCCATTCATTTCAAACGTGCGTGACACCAGATAAGCAGATGAATTCGAATAGCTAAGAGTGCAGTGAAAAGATTTCCTCGTAAGATATCCCTTTGTCAATGACCCTGAAAAGTGAGATTTATAACATAGGTCATAGATTGTAACCTGATACTCTGTTTTCGGAAAATAATAGCCGGCTCAATTACGGAGTAGCACAGCTGCCATGATAACGGGTTTCACTAGGGAACTTGAGGCTTGAGATTGGGCGGAATTCATGTTCTATGCTTCGTAGTAGCGTTAGTAGTTGCTGAAATATGATCAGGAGGTCGCGTTAGCAGTAGCGACTGACACCTGCCACTGCGAGGGATTTTCACACCAACTCTCCGTCGAATTTGGCCTTAAGGTCATTTTTTTCCGCGTTCAGTTAGAGATCACTATAGCTACCATCAAAGCCTTCAATAATGTAAGAGGAAAGGACAGCTACCTTAATTATGTCTCTTTGTTTATGTTTCTACCTTTTGGGCATATTTTACAGTTTTCGATTCCTGCGTGGAATGCTAATTAATGGTATGTATCGGTAATTTTGTAGCAATATTTGCACTCCAGCATGATTACCGGGGAATGAGCACAAGACTGAATATTGCTGCTTCTAAGTTTGATGTAGATGTAGATAGTACTGGCCCTGGTCTTCCTCGCCAACCCTGATCTCGCCTTTATTTAGGTTTTATTTCAGGGGCGTCGGCCCTTGGTAGAGTTCTGCCAGGTATAGCTTCCATTTATTCCCAATGTCTTCACCCTCTATCGATATATTTCCATTCGCACCCCTGATTTTGTAACAAGCGAAGACTGCAAAGGAATCGGCCTAAATATTTTTAGCAAGAAAAGCCCTTGATGGTTGAGGAGGTTGCGTGAGTCGCCAATGAGCCAACCGGCCGTACTGCGGGGGGGGGGGGGAGGGGGGGGGGCGACCGGCGGATGGCCGCGGCCTTCGTTGTATGTTTCAGTGTGGCGCGAATGAATACGGCCAACGTGCGGTGGAGAGAAACTTGGCGAAAGAGACTTGGGGCTGCTTTTCCAATAAAGCAGATTCCGGATTTCTAAAGTCTGTTGAAAAAAACCAGGTTTTGCGGTTTCAACACGTGGTCAATCTAATTGTGACTGGATTTTGAACTATTTTCGTTACTGTGATTTGAAATATTCGACCTTTCTCAAATCCCATCACTCTTCCCTTTTTGTCCGTGGGTTTGGAGCCCCTCCTTTTATTTGTCAATGACCGATCTTTTTGGATTAAACGCACAGGTAAGGTGCCCAGAGATCCGTCCGGTCTTCCTACCGTTAATACGGCTTTCCCTGATGTTTTTGCCTTTCATTTTACTCTCTGATGTGTTTCTTCACTTGCCTGTACGCGGGGTTGGTGTTTCCATCTTTTAACTCTTTAAGTATTCATTGAAAAATCCCAACTTACGATAAGCTTGAACGATTATTTCTCGTTATTTCGATCGATGGTTTATCGATTGAGTTGTGAAACATCAATTGACTTCCGTGCAGGAAATGAATTGTGTATTTGTAAAATATACTTTAATCACAAAGAACGACTCAAATTAACGTTCATTAAAATAAGAGGAGAAAATTCATGATCGACTTCTTATTGACAAACAGAGAAACTCTACCAACGCAGATATGCAATGTGAGGGCATTGACATAATAAAATATTGGAAAGCACCATTTAATTCTGGCCAAGATGTTGCTCCGAAAACCACAACCACTACGAAAGCCACCAAAAGTTTTACACAAATATAATTCATAATCCTTCAGGAATGAAATAACGCAATACATGTACAAAAATGTATTCAACAAAAAATTTACAGCTAACCTAATTAATAACCAAGTCACTTTGCAAAATGCATTGTTCAAACTAAAAACTAACATCAGGAACGCAGATTCTGAAGCGATAGGTGTAAGAATAGTCAACATATATGGAAGGAAAAATAACAAAACATGGTTTTGCCAAGAAATTAAGACACAAGTGAAAAGCGGCAAACCTACCTCCATTATAGGAGAACCACAACAACCGAATAATACAGAAAATACAAGGAGATACGAAATAATATCAACAATGAAATAGCTCGGATAAAAAAGAAATTTGGAACAAATTATACAATGGATATGGAGCACAGCCTGTATGGTTCCCAGAGAATGATTTGGACAATGCTTGGAAACCAATAGAAACCAATAAGCAAATACATACTATTGACACTGAATTAGATCACTGTGAAAAATACTTTGAAGATCTATACAGACAGGAGACATCATGAATACCAATCTATTGAAACCAAAGCATCTGAAAATTTTACAATGCAGGAAATAGTCACAGCAGTTAAATAACTGAAAAACCGCAAAACACCTGGTTTACACGACATGTCAAATGAAATGATAAATTATGCTGTACATAATTTAGCTTTGGAAATTCCGAAATTCTTCACCAAAATTCTCGAAACAAGTAGGATCCCAGATCACTATCCCAGATTCCAGATCATAAACTATTTACTGCAATTCTCAATTAAAAAACTCGAACAGAAAAAAACAGACAAGGGAGAGCAACAGGTATGTAGGAGGAACAGATCTACACGTGACGCAATAATCATTGTGAGACAGATTAAAGAAAAAGCATTAGATTTTAATAGATCAATTTATGCATGTTTTATCGATCTGACGAAAGCGTTTGATAGGTTATTGCTGAAAGATGTAGTTGGCATACAGTTGGAGAAGGACAAATCATTGTCAATGATAAAGATAATACAATGCTTGAACAAGAATGGGAAAATAATGGTTAAAGCAGATATAGAACTCTCCAAACACATACCAACATCAACAGGAATCAGACAAGGAGACAGTTTCAGTCCCTTCCTGCTTAATTTAATTATGGACAAAGTCATTGAGGAAGTAACATCCCTTGGTCTAGGATACAGGATGGGTAAAAACTCGTAAATATTATGTTGCGCTGGTAATACAATCATACTAGCAGAAACTGAGGACGACCCGCAACGAATGTTGTACCGATTCCACCAAGCACCTATAAAGTATAATATGGCAATATCAATTGAAAAAACTAAATGCCTCACAATATCTAGACAACGCTGAAGGCGTAAACTGGTCAGTGATGTTAGGCCAATATAACAGGTAATGAAATTTAAGTAATTGGGCGTGGAAATATCAGACTGCAGTGATCTACGTAATGAAGTGTAAGAGCAAACAACCAGAACGGCAGCTATCTCTGGATGCCTTAGGGATACTGTCCGGAGAAATAAAAACATGCTGGTGGATAGATAAATCACAATTTATGAAAAATACATGCGACCCGTCATGACTAACGAAATCGAAACAAGAGCGAAAACCGCCAGAACGATGAACCTTCTCAGAATCACGGAGATGAAGACACTGCGACCAACGGTAGGAAAAACACTTCGGGACAGAATACGGAATGGAGAGGAAGCCTGCAACGTGGAAGATATTGTACACTGGGATAGAAAGAGACGATGCTTTTGGAGAGATCATGTGGTAAGAATAGATGACTCAAGGATTCCCAAGATTGTGTTATGAGGAATTCCAGAGGGTCTCCGTCCGTCAGGAGGACCAGCTGATAGATGTATATATAGCTGGACCTCTACACCTCAAAATCAGCTGTAGGAGAAAGTATTTCTGGAAAAAAATTTAAGATCTATGAAAAGAAAAAAAAGAAAAAAATATTTCTAGAAAATATGAGACTTCTTGGACTGCAGCCGTCTATTAATCTTCTCTGTATCAAATTAGTGGGGGAATATTGCTCGGTAGACGTGTGGGATGCTGGTCAAATCCCTTCGATACGTTTGTTGGATATTTATGGTTAAAATAAAAGCGTAACTCTTGGGAATAATTTTGGTGCAAGTTTACATGTCCACATCGATCACGAAAACAAACAAGCCGTGTTTAGATCGAATAACAATCCTCAATGCGACACCACGCGAAACCGATTGCTGTGACCGCGAGGAATGTATTTACGTAAGTCGTCATGGAGGGAGGATGAAGGAAGGAGAGGGGAAGGGAGCAGGCTTGTGGGGGGGGGAGGGCGAGGGGGGGTTAGGTAAGAAAAAGACAATGCTTCGATGAATTATCGCCGCCATGCTCATCGCAAACCCCTTTCCGCACTTCACCTTCCTCGTCTCTTTCTCGTTCCTCTTCTCTTTGGAGGCGTATTTTGCTCTTGGAAGGGATGGATGCGGCAGTGCGTTGAACCCCAGCGTTCCTCGTCCTCCCACCCTATCGCACAAAACCATTCGTCTCCACTCTAAATCTTTCCTCCCTCTGGCTATACTCACTCTCTTTCTCCTGTTGTTACCACAATGGATGCATTAATACCTGGCGAAATTCATTCTATTTATTTTCATCTATTACTATTTCTCATTCGATTATAATTGGATAAACATCTATGTTATTCGAATATAAGATAGTTATTTCGAGGAGTAATTTGCTACCGGAGGCATGAGCGTTGACCATGAGAGAAGAGAATTTTTTACAGAGATGGGAAAGAAAAATTCTTCGGAAGATCTATGGACCAGTCAACGAAGAAGGACAATGGAGGATTAGAAGGAATGAGGAATTACAGCAGCTCTATGGGGAAGATGGAATATTAACAGAGATTAAGAAATCGAGAGTTACATGGGCAGGGCATGTGCAAAGAATTGGTGGGGAAAGAGTAGTGAAAAAAGTTTTAGAAGGAAAACCAGAGGGAAGAAGAAGTAGAGGAAGACCCAGGAAAAGATGAGTGGAGGATGTAGAAGAGGATTCGAGGAAGCTGGGGGTCCGGAGGTGGAGAAAAGTAGCGGAGGACAAAGAAGAATGGAAGGAAGTTGTGAAGAAGGCCAGGGTCCTACATGTGCTCTAGTGCCGAAGATGATAATGATGAATTTGCTACCGAACCTATATTATGTACTCTAGAGTATACTTTGCAAAAAAAGTAGTATGAATTACGTATGATTTCGTGGAATTTCAGCATGACGAGACAGAAATAGTAATTTTCCACAAGAAAAATAAATGGGTGATGCATATTTCTTTCCATTAGCATTAGACATGTAGACAATCGCCGGTATTTAAATGCTGGACGAAAAACACCCCACTAAATGATACCTGGGATCTAATTCAACAAGGGGTTGGTGCGGTTGAACCGTGGTAAGTCCGTTGATTTGACTTCAAAGCCCCCACACACTAGAGGTGGGTTGTTCGCGATCCCACGGGTCCGAAGGAAAGGGTCCATGGATTGAACGGGGGAACCGAGGAGCGACTTTTAAGCCGTGTCCCAATTCGTTAGGCATTAGGGAGGATGCGGTTAGCTAGCTAAATATTTAGATGCCTTTCGCTAAGGGAGCTTGATTTGGGACATCCTTCGCTAGTGTTGCCGTCTACCGAACTGGAAACGAATGAAAAACATATGAGTAATTAATAAAGGACTGAATGAAACAAATTAAACCTGAAATAAAGACATTTTTGACGCCTGTGGCTACCTTCGTATGCGTTGTGAGATTCGGAAAGTGAAATTACATTTTTTCATCCAATTCGTTGTCTGGAGATTCGTTAGTTTTTAGTTTTCGGGATATGTAAGTTTGTGTAGGTGTTCTGGGATTTAAATTCGTTTTATTTAAGTGTACTAAGTAAAATTTTTCTTTTGTAATCGGGTGTTGGTTTGCAAAATTCTAGAGAATTCTTTCACAACAGACAAATACTTGCCATGTTTGCCACTTTTCAACTACTTCCTTGGGTACGAGCGGTGCGAGTTTCCTTGTACGACGCATGCCGCGCTTTGCATGATGGGAAATTTAATATGGAGGCGGATTTAGGATAAACTCCATCCACCCTAAATTTTACCCCCGAGAAAGGCACCTAAATCCGCTCTCCCATGATACCTAACGAATTGGGACACACTTCAAGATGGCGTCCTCCCTAAATCTGCCGATTTAGCTGCCTAAATGGCGAATTGGGACACAGCTTTATAGAACTACCAGTCCTTTCGGTCTTTCGTTCCTTTCGATCCGTTGGTCCTTTCGGTTCTTCGTTCCTTCCAGTCTCTCGGCTCTTTTGGTCAGTCGGTCCTTCGATCCTTACGGTCAGTCGGACCTGTCGGTCCTCGCTCCTGTCTTTAAGAGATAGGATGTCCTTTATAATGCCTCAAAAATTCATCTTCTGATACTAGCGGTGTAATTGGCACAACTTTTTATATAAATTAAACATATTCACGAAACCATGTAAAACGTTGGTAATATTATTTTCCATATTTTACTTCATCCAACGTTCTTAAACGCTGTCATTACGATATACAAAGGAATTCTAGATTTTTTTAGATTCTTTAAACACCAAGAACATATTAAAAATAAAAATAAATGACTACAAATAAAAAAGCAACGGTTAACGAGTGAAATGGAATTGGTCCCATAAAGGACCGGGCCAGAGTGAACGAGTTCCCAAAAATGAACGGGTTTGCACACCTCTACCACAGACATATCTGCACTTTTGAATGACCCTATTTGAAATTTTCGAGATTGAAAAGGCACTATTTCATCATAGTCCAGGGTTGGGAGTTCCGAGGTCATGCCAAACAACCCACCTGGAGCCTTAATCAGGAAGGATTCGAGACGGATGAATCTCGGAAAGTCCGTAGATGGGGCATCACAAAACCCTGGATCCCCAACAAATCTGAATTTTACTTGCACTGCCTTTGCTACAAGAATGGAAATCGCTTTCTGACCGTCGATTAAAAATTAGGCTTAATCTTTTATGTAAATTCTTTGCCTATATGTTTACTTGAGGCGTTATTGAAATCTCACGAATCCAACTCACTACGTTTGATCACATTGTGAGAATAACATTTTGGAAACAGACTCTAAAAAAGACAGGTTTAAAATGCTTTTTTTCCCGTCCTCGATAAGAGACAAGAATGGCCGCGAATGAAACTTTGAAGTAGATTAGTCGACAGGTCGTGGAGCTGATTAGTTGGATTGTTTCCAAATGCTCGTTTCTTAATCTGCAACGTAGTACTAACATCACGTTTCGCATTATCCCTGCATGACTCTTGTGTCTCGTTTATGTAGTTGCAATATACATTGATACATATAGGTTCTGTTGCATTGGTGACATACCGATAGGGTAGTGCATGTTGGTGACTCACCCCCTGCCACACACCCTTGATGTGCTCTGCAGGGTAATATGCGTGTGTAGATTTAGATATCAACTTTAAATTGCAGTATTTGAATTTTTCGTTGCCGTGAGATCAAATTTTTATTACCGTCGAGGCTCGGAAATGCCGAGGCCATGAATATGCATGGATTAATTAACTAATTATGGATTTAAATGTTTGGAATCGTTGCCTAGGTAATGCGTTGCCTCATTTTCAACATTTAGTTCGCTCAGTCCTTGGCGACACTTAGAAAAAAGTCTTCTCAGTCGAATAGTAAATAGCCGTTGTTAATTGTTGTTAACGTGAGACTGTGTTGAATATTTAATAACGATTGAAGAGATATGAACTACTTGATGCTGTGAATAATAGCTGACTATTTTTGAGACCTAACAGTTACTTTGTAAATGCTAGAGAGGAAATATCTAGTACAGGAAGTGTGTAAGAGGGATATGAAACTTCCATAGTGAGTCTTTTCTCTGCTGTTTGGATCTTTTACTGTTTATTTACAGCTACATTTTTTTGGTTTATTACCAGTTGAGAGCCTTAGGAATCAGAAGTTATGATCTAGATAGATTGATGTGGATGTTAATGTGTAACTTACTATTCATGTGTGGCCTCGGACTAGGTTCAACAATCTCTCCTTTATTTGTTATTAAAATGATAGTTATTGGCGCAATTTCTCATCCATAGATGATATTGCCGGATCTTGGTTTTGAAATCCTTATAGTACTTGTATCCGGCTTCTAACTCATTTCACTTTTTCCACCTCGTATTATTATTAAATTGCCGTAGAAAGATATTCACGAAGTGCTAAGAAGTTAATTGTGCATTTGTGTAATTAAATTGGGAAAGGAATTAAATATATATGTAGACCAGACAATATTATAAAAGAGTGTAATTACGTTCCGTGTGTAGTACGACATTTTTTATCCACTGCATTATGATTACTGGTAAGTAAAACCGGTAAGACGTGATTATTTACGGTCTGTAGATTGTATTTACATTTGAACTGCCGTCTTTCATCACTAGACGGCGACTCAATCGAAAAAGTTGTTGTTTACGGAATTCTAGGCAACAGTTTTTGGTGACAAATCGAGAATCCATAATGTATATTCATTGCCGAGGCCACGCGGAGTACTCCCACTGTAGCGTCGGCAAGGCATTTCCCCTTGCGCATCCAACCCAGACAAGTGGCGCGCTACGTCCGACGCGACGTTAATGATTCGGCGGAAGTCCACATTTAAAGGGCGAGGCGTGCCTCACTCAAATAAAAGGAGAGGAAGATGATCGTTGAGAGGAGGAGGATGAGGATGAGCGGGAGTACGGCTGCGACGTACGGTCATTCATTACATTATCCCTTCCTCTTACATATTTCTATTTGAAGACCTTCCTCCCTCTCCCCTCCGAGGACAACCCTCCCAGCCAAACGTCTGCGAACACGAGCCACCAGAATGCCCCAATTGTCTCCCTAACCATTGTACGGCGCACGCATATGCCACGCTTATGAGTGCTTACTCGGTTTCCGCACCAATGATAAATTTCCGCGCACAGATGACGGAAGTCCGTGAGACGCGTTGAAGGCGGCTCAAGCTTCAGGGTCAACCATTCCAGAAAACTAAGGTAGTGCGAGCGAGAGAGTTCCCTAATCATAAAAGAGACCATATTCGACATATACGTTGTAATTTCACTAACTGCGAGGCACACGAATTAAATATTGCATTATTAATGGTGCAGTAATATAGTTATACATGACTGGAATTGTAAGTAATAAAATGAAAATACCTAAATAAGTCTTTGACTTGACTCATTTCTTTCACGTGGTACGTTTGAAACTCCATCAAAACGGAAGGTTTATTGTGATCCCGAAGAATTTACTGCAGTGACAATATAATTAATTTTCAAAAATAGTTGAAAAAACACACAAACTACTCACTGTTGAATTTTTGACGAGATATAAGAGTTAGTAATCCCTCACTTGTTAAACAAGGTCTCTCTGGAGTGCATACACGTACCATTTCCCCATGTAAAGGGGCTGGTATTTTTTTGGAAAATATCTCGGAAAGTAATGTGGTGAGGGGTTGAATTTTTTTGTCAATGGAAGGGTAATATGTTTTTCTTTAAAATGAGACCAAATTCATTGATTTATGGGTAAAATGATATTTCGCTCAAACTATCTTAAACACAGCATCGTTGAAGTGCGTTTTATAAACAGAGACGAAAATAATGGGGTTTCCAGGCTAGTGCTACTTTAATTAAGTCTTGAAATTGGAGATTTCAACGTGCTCTTTTGGAGACTGATCAGATAAAGGCTGAAAATCGCCAATTTGAACGAAGAACCATATTAAGGATTTTGATTGAAACTGTTTGCATGTAGCGAAGAGTCAGGGAAGATTGAATAAAAACACAATATGTGTAGGAGTACATTTTTCTTTCATATCGTCCACAAAACTCTGGTAAATTCTAATTTTATCCATATAAATAGCATATACATACGTACTGTAAATAACATATACATTACAATAACGTAGTTCCCTTCCGGGGTAGGCAAAGTCAAAGTTTCACTCATAAATACATACTTGTACACCTAACTAGGCTTCAATAATTTCCTCCATACTGACCTGTCCTTGCGAACCTCTTTGCCTCATTTACCCCCATACACTGCTTCATACACGCCTTCCTGTTTTTAAGACTCCTAATATTCCTCCTCCTAAGAATTTCCTCAACCGCATTCAACCACAACTTTCTCGTCCTACCTCTCCCTCTCGCACCATTCTCACACCATTCTTATACATCTGTTTCGTTATTCGTCTCTTATTCATTCTCTCAACATGGCCAAACCAACGAAGCACACTCCATTCATACATGTCCATTACTGAAGCATCTAACCCACACTCATTTATTACCCACTTATTCCTTACCCTGTCCATCCTCCTTTGGCCGCAAACACTCCTCAGATAACTCATACCCACGGCATTTAGTCTACTTTTATGTCTATCCTAACATACCCATGTTTCACTATCATTAAAATAAATAACATATTAGTTGTAAATACCTTTAATTGTATTTTTTTACTTGCTATATTTCTTATCAGCATATAATTTTCGAGTTATGATCAGTTTCTAGCAAATATTTTTTGGGTTTGGACACTCAATTGTTTGTTAGAAGAATTGGGATGGGAATGGCTGTCAAAGCGTAGATTAAATTATAGGCTGAACCTCCTAACTAAATTTCCGGGAAAACATTTCTCTGACGACGTGAAAAACATACTATTAACCCCCTCGTACTACGGCAGATGAGATCGCGCCAATAAAATTAGATAGATAGATTGTAGAACCGATAGGTATAAAATGTCATTTTTTCCGCGTACCATTCGGGACCATAACAGCTGTGATCGTCGTCATGAATAGTGCGAATAGTGACATTAGGTAGACTGTAGACCTTTGTCTTTATATTCTCTACGTTCCTATTTATGCATGATGTAAATATTAATGTTTTTATTTATGCATGAGATTTTGAATGTGTAGTAGTATTCCTTGTACCCATTGCATGTTGGAACGATTGACGATGTTTCTTGGTTAGTAGATTTTAATGGGCGCGTTGCATGTGTGGTATGCTGGTTCAATGTAATTTCGGTGTTCTGCCGTATAACTCATGCATGCCTGGTGTGGAAGCACCCCCTGCCACACACCCTTTTGGTGGCTTACAGGGTATGCGTAGATGTAGATGTAGACACAAAAAATGATCCAAATACCACACTGAGCGTCGCTTCGAGTCGCAGTTCCGGGTCCGCCCCCTCCCTCCGCCCCCCCCCCTGGCGAATCGGTTCTGCCCGCCATAACCCTTTCCATCCGCGGGGGTCATTGGTCCTTGGAGGAAGAGGGAAAGGGATGTTGCGATGGGTGAGTAAGGGGTCCAAAGGTGAGGGGCGGAGGGGGTGGGTGGGTGGTTGATTGTCGAGCGTTCCTCTCGTTAACTCATGGCTTGGATGCCGGGAAGGGGGTAGGGGTCGGTGGTATTGCCGATAAGGGCGCCTCCACCGCTCGCCTTAATGATGTTCGCGTGAGACGAGGGTGTCGGCGTGCACGGAGGGGGTTTGGCAGGGGGTGCGAGGGAGGAAAAGACGGAGAGAGAGGCTGGAACCCGTGGACTCCGTGTTGCAGGCGAGGAGAGGGAATGCTGGACCAAACTCGGACGACCACGACCGCCGGTTTAATTGATTGCGCGTAGCGTAGCAGGAGGGGTACGGTTTTATTTCTTCATCCTTACACTCATTATCCACGTTGCAAGTCGCTGAGAGAGCGTCTGTCAGGGGGAGTTCTCCCTTTAGCCGCGATCAAGTGAAGAGAGGAGTTAGTGATACATACATCCACACCCATCACGCTATTTCCTTTCAGGTGGGCAAAGCCAAAGAATTTTGCTACTGTCGTTAGCCCCAGAAAACAGGGTCCCTTTGGATTATTTTCTCCATCCATGCAACCCACTTTCCCATCTCTTACTCCCATACATTGCTTCACAGATTTCTATTTTTTAGACTCTCGATATTACTCCCTTTAGAGTCTCTCCTCCCACATTCACCTTTGGTTTTTGCTGTCTCCCTCTCACACCGCTCACTCTAATTTCATAAATACCTGCTTGGCTATTCGATTTCATTCAATTCTCTCGACATTGCCAACCAGCAAAGCACGCTCCTTATATATCACGTACACGTTATATTGCCGGTGGAATTTTTTAAATAACCTAATAACTATTTTTAGGGTAGGTATATAATTTGTTATAATTTGCTGCTTACAAGGATAACATTCTTACTACTTATTTTCAAACATATCTAGTGTTTTCAGTCATTTCTAAAATGAAACGTATGTCGCACTGCGTGGAGTCATGTCTGTGGATAGAATGTGGACAGAGTAGTTGATAAACGGCTCCGACTACTTTTCTTTGGAATAAGAAGGAAGTCTGCTTCGATAGATTTCGTAGTCATTGATTCGTTGTTGGTCAAAAGTTATTGAAGTAATTGCCTAAAGGCTAAAAATTCTGTTTAATTATACCGGAGAATATAAAAATTAAATTAGATATGTTCAATTCTATGAAAAATTATTTTTATTTGTCGTATAAAACAATTTTAATTCTTCTTGAATTGAAGTACTGAAAATGTACATTATTATGCGAATTACTCGACCGTTTATTTATCCGACGAGGATTCTCAGCGAGGCCCGAAAAGTGTTGGCATTTTTTTCAAGAAGGCGAATATCAATACACTACTAAAACCTGGAAAACTAGAAGAGGTAAAAAACTTCTAAAATGAAAGTATGGCCAATTATAAACTAGATATTTTAGGATTGTGTGAAACAAGATGGGCTAGCAATGGTGATTTCAGATCAGAAAACTTCAGGGTTATCCATAGTGGAAGTGCTAGATCAGGAAAAAATGGTGTAGCCATTTTACATAGAGGTAAATGGTCATACAATGTTTTTGAACACACACCATGTAAGTGACAGAATACTCATGATCAAATTAAAAGCAGTTCCAACTAATATTGTAATAATACAGGTATACTTTCCAACAACAAAGAGTAGAGATGATGAAATAGAAGAAATATATGAATGTATAGAAAATTTGCTCGAGATGGTAGAAGACAAAGAGAACGTTATTTTTATGGGGGACTTTAATGCGTCAGTAGGAATACAAGAAAATCAGAAACATGTTGGAAGATTTGGATTAGGAGATGTAAATCTGTAAATCGGAGGGGTAGTAAACTGTTGGAATTCTGTTTACAACATGAATTGGTAATAAATAACACATGCTATGAGGTGATTAAGAGGAGACGATACACATGGAAATCACCTGGAGATAAAAAGAGATGCATGATAGATTACATAATAGTAAAGCAAAGATTTAGAAACCAGGTTAAAGCTAGTCACAGCTACCCAGGAGCTAAGGTGGATAGCGATCTCATACTAGTGATAGCAAACTGTGATATTAAATTTAAGAAGCATAAAACAGTTAATCATAGTAATTGGTGTGTACATAAACTAAAAGATGTTGACACTCTACAGGAATTTAAAGAAACAGCTGGCAAACTAGTGAATGAAAATGGTGTAAAATCTGGCTTAATAACAGCTGCTGACAAGGTTCTAAAAGCAAAGAAACTGAAACCTAAAAAATCTTGGATGACCCAAGAGATCTTGGAGCTCATTGAAGAAAGAAATAAGTTAAGGTCCAAAAATTATAATAAATATAAGGCTGTTAAAAACAAGATAGCAACAATGTGTAGGTTACAGAAAGAAATATGGATGAACGAAACAAGCGAAGAAATTGAGAAAGATTTAGTTGAGGGGAAACTTGACAAAGCCTACAGCAAAGTAAAAACATTACAATATAGACCGAAAAATAAGAGCAACCTAGTGAAAGATAAACATGGGAAACTATTACTTGGACATGAGGAGGTGTGTGATAGATGGAAAGAATATATTGAAGACTTGTATGATGGTAAGGAAATTGAAAAAATTGAAGAGTATTTTGAGGAGGAAAATTCTATTGACGCTGATAGCAAAGGGCCACCCATAACAAGAGCTGAGTTTGACAATGCTCTGAATAAATTAAAGCAAAATAAAGCCACCGGTGTGGATAAAATTGCAGCAGAACTAATGCAAAATAGTGGTGATACAATTAAGAATAAACTCTTCATGATTGTATCCAATTGCTATGAGGAAGGAAAGGTACCACATGATTTCACAAAAAGCAGAACCATTACACTTCCCAAGAAAGGCAGTGCAAAGCATTGCACGAATTACCGAACAATAACGCTTCTGTCCCATGCTTCAAAAATTGTATTGGTTATAGAAAAAGAGAGAATAAAAAAGAAAATTGATGCGACATTAGATAGTGATCAGTACGGCTTCAGACCATGAAAAGGCACTCGAGAGGCAATTTTACCATTGAGACAAATCCTAGAGAGGAGGCTAGAAAGTAACCGGAAATCTCATATAGCTTTCGTTGATTTGGAAAAGGCTTTTAACCAAGTTGACTGGAGACTTCTGTTCCAAGCAATGTGCAAAATAAGGTTGGATTGGGGAGAAAAAAGATTGATTTTAAACCTCTACAAAAACCAAAGTACGGAAATAGAAGTCAGTGGCACCAAGAAAGAAGCAAACATAAGAAGAGGTGTTAGACAAGGTTGCCTAATATCGCCTCACTTGTTTAACTTATACATAGAAGAATAAATGTCTAAAATGAAAACAAAGACAAGAGGAATTAAAATAAATGGCAAACAAATTCATTGCATTCGATTTGCAGACGACATAGCTCTTGTAGCTGACTCAGAGAAGGAATTAAGTCGAATGCTCAAGATTCTAAATAATATTTTAATAAAACTGAAACTTAAAATAAACACCAAGGAAACAAAAATCATGGTGGTAGAATGAAAGATAAGAAAAAAGATAACGAATATACGTATAGACGGAGTGAGACTGGAGGAAGTGACGGAGTTCTGCTACTTAGGTAGCATATTAGAGAATCATAGCAACTGCTCCTCTGAGGTCAAAAGAAGAATAACGTTAGCCAAGAAAGCCTTTCAATTAAAGAAAAGTCTCCTAGTAAATAAAAGCATTAGTATTGAGACTAGGAAGAAATTCCTGAAAAGCTTTGTATGGAGTGTGCTAACATATGGATGCGAGACATGTACACTAAGGAAGAGTGAAATGACCAAACCTGAAGCTGCAGAAATATGGTTTTGGAGGAGGATTACAAAAACTAGGTGGACCGACAGGAAAACTAATGAGCAAGTACTAAATGAAGTCCAAACAGAAATAGAACTATTGGAAACAATTAAAACAAGAAATGCAAAGCTCATCGGACACTTACTTAGGAACGACAACTTCATACAAAATATTATGGAAGGACAATTTCTAGGCAAAAGACAGAGAGAACGACCCAGAACTTCATACCTAAAAGTATTGGCGATGGAAATGGGATGCACCTCGTATATACAATGAAATGAAGAGGAAGGCTGAAAAAAGAGATTGTTGGAAGTCGTGGCTGCAACAACAAGGATAACCTTTAGAAGAGAAGAAGAAGGCGTCTACTCACGCCAGGGAAGCCAAGGGAAGGAAAGGGGAAAAGGTCGCGGTGAAGAACCGCCGGCACCCGACCGCAAAGTACAGCGGCCGTGCACGCTTGCAAAACCTGGTATTTATCAGTCAAGGGGTATTCAGTCAGACCTATTTTTAAAAAGTGAGTGACTTTTTTACCCCTTAGACAGGAAGCCAGATCACTGGTTGGTCACTGGAAAAGTGGCACTCGGATCCAGGCACGACCCCGTTTGAGTACTCGACAAAGGATCGAAAGCCTTCTCCGGAATCATCAAGGGTTTGCACCACGGCAAGGAGGGGATGGCGGATGATACGCTCTGATCTCATCGGGCTCCAACCGTGCATACAGCAGCAATATTTTCCGAAAAGGCAGTGGACGCACCTTTGCAAACCGGGATTGTTTTCAGGAGGATCAAGGGTTCAGCAGTTGTGCAAGGATGGAGGGTAGGGAAGGGGAGGAGGCGGGGGGTGAGAATCAACCCCCCCAACCGCCCCCTCCCCCCTTCTCATTCTCCACGGGCAATTAAACGGCGACCAGCCATTCTTACGACGGCGCTGCAGCTGAGCGAGTCGTCCGGAAAAGGCGAGCATTTCACCGAGGCGATTAATTGTTTCGCTCTCTTATTGGATGTCGACGAGTAAACGATGCTCGATGGCTCTCATTTGCGGCCCCAGGGGCGGTGCTCCGTGAAAATGATGCGCCTTTGCCTGTTCCGAACGCTATAATGACCAATTACTGAGTCAGACTATATCCTGAGTCTATTTCCTAACTGTTCAGGCAGCAAAGTTTGTTTTGCGGTTTGGTGGTGATATTGCCAAGGGCAATCAAAACCAGCTCAAGAGTACTTAACTCTTGCATCGAAATAATTATTCTTTCTTAATTGACGCTGGGAGCCTTGAAAATTTTAAGTGCAATGAATCTATCATTTTAAAATTAACCTTTATTGGCTTTAGCTCCACATAGTTATACCACTGATCTGATATTAGTATTTTTCCGTTTTGACTTTTATCAAATGGAAAGTAATTATCTCCCTCTAATTTGATTACATATTCATCATAATATTCAGAAATGTCCTTAAGGTAAAATTTAAACCTGCACTCTATAAATATCGGGACCCATTGTCAGTTGTGATATCCTATCCATCTTATCTTCCCCTAACAGTGTTCCGTGTATCATGAAAGATATGAGTTGGCCATTTTCCCGGATTTGAGGGATAGAATATAGCGAACAGTTCTGATATTTGACTTATGACCTAGAGAAAATGCATACGAGGATAGTTATTTCAAATGAGGAATATATATGATATAGCCAAGGCATCCAGTCACCATCTCCCATTCATTTTTAAATCAACATATGCGATCATGAAATGACGAAAAAGCGTTTCGACAAAAGCTGATTTTTTTTCGAACGGAAGTGTAGGAAATTCCCCGGCGCTTTGCATTTACTTTCAGGCATGCCAGGTCGTGAAGGGCTCACTGATGATGTACCACACAACAAATGCATCTAAAAGCAGACAGTTTTTTGGACTTCCATCACTTTGGTGTCGCTGTCCTATGATCAGCCGTCGGACATAACGGTATGTGTGAACGGAAATTGACATGGAATTTGTAAACACGAAAGCTTCACTATAAGAATACTTGTAATGTTCACCCGTTTAAACGGTTGTCGGTGGACTGTATTGGGGGGAGAAATACATGACTTGTCATTGAACATCAGTAGAGTTCGTCCTTAGGATTGGGAACGCTAGGAACTTATGAAGTCCTTCCCCGGGCCCGGAGAAGGTAGTCAGACTTCGTTATCCAGGACCCATATGTAAGTAACGATACTTATATGCATGATACTGATCAATCATGGATAGAAGAGCCAGAACCAAACTTTAAATCCCATTTTTTCTGCTCTCCATATGTATAAAATTCTCCAAAATAATCCCTTAGTAACAGTGCCAATGTCCTCGCTAGAGTTCTTTTAAGTCCTGGAATTGTAGTGGATTCAAAGGAATCATGGAATGGAAACATTTCGCTTTCTCTCTGCAACCTGACATCTCAATGTTTGTAAATAATGGGTACGGAGCTGACATGAACGAATGAAAGAATACTTGTGAGCGTTAACCGAAATTAATCATTTTTAATCGAATGATATCCTTTTTTTTGCATGCATGCATGAAAATCTTAGAAATGATTGTGAAAGTTGATCAAATTGACAACAATTTGAGATGAGCGATTTAAGATTGGGACCTATATATTTTTAAATATGAAATTATACATTGATGTCACATATAATATTTGTTGGGCATGACATAATATGAATTGTGGAGATATTGATGTTCCCTTACTCGGAGATACTTATTTCATTAACCTTTAGAAGCTGGTTATGCTAGTCTAATACCAAATCCACACTTCACGTGCGCAGCATGTTTAAGGTGGCTAATCATCCTTTCCTTAAGTCGTATGCCTATGCTCATTGAAGTGATTTTTCTTCTTTTTTCACATCGGACGACAGTGCCCAAGTGAAAGGAGAGTGTCTTATCATTGATTGAATCTCACTCAATTTCCGATCTTAAGGTCCGGATGTAAAATTACCATGTAGAATTTGCTATTACATAGTGATATGATCCAAGGTCTAATGAACCCATTTTCAAAAACTGCGTCTCTCAATTCCTTACGTAAATATATAGGCATTTTATTTATTCTTGAATGGTTCTGTATTTTTAGTATGCAGATAAAAATGAAAATAAGTTGATTTCAAACAAGAATGAAAACAATCACTACGTTTACCAACCAAACTCAGATCGATTTAGCTAGTTCAGCTCGGTATGGTAAACGCAACAGGCTAGTGGGATCGATATGAGAAGCGGGCTAACTAGACCCGCTTTCTCTCCCAGTCTGTGATTTAAAATCGATATGAACCGATTCAAAGCGATATTTCCATCGATTTCGCATTGGCAAAACAGTCGATCCGAGTCGGCTGGCTTAGAATGTTCAGATCGGTCCGAGTTCATATCAATCTGAGTTCGATTGGCAATCTTAGTGAGTGAAAACAGGGAATGATGGGAAATGATACTGGTTACACCGACCGGTAACATCACTGCCATTCAATTATGTGAAATTCACATTGGAAAAATCATTCGCCTGGACTAGTAATCGAGCTCGATTTCGCGCCGAGTGCTATAACCAATTAAGCTACCTTTTGCACTGTGAATCTCATGGGGGCTTTTTCACTGTTAATTTCACACAATTGTGTGATGACTAGCGGATGACTCCATTAAAGTTACTACGCGGCTAGTTCCGTGGTTCTTTGAAAATAAATCAGTCATTGTTCGTCGCTTTCGGGGCCATTCCTCCATACAAAACGTTTACTAAAGAACTACCAACGCACGCGCTATAATATTTCATGCTAAGAACAGTGATTTTATGAACTGAGGAGCCAAAATCTATCAGAAAATTCTCCTTAGGAGACCGAACAGGAATAGAAAGACAATCTTGTTTTTAGTATAGTTGAACTTCACGATATGACTATAAACTTCATCCATCCTTCTATGGCGGGTAATGCAATGGCAAAATTGTTAGAAAAAATATTATTTCCTGTTTGCGTTACGCCTTTTGCGGAATGGAAATGAGCGAGGTAGTGCTTAAACATGTCTCACTACGATAATTATATATATTATATGCTCTGCTAGTTTTGCTATTTTCAGAATAAGACTATTTTGCTCTTTCTAGCTGAGATAATTGCATGTCAATGATAGTGTTCGAAATATTAAACTCAAATAAAAATTAATTTTTGCATAAAAAGGCTACCACAACCGAAGTTTGACATTTAACTTTCATATTCAATCCAACCAATTACTTCATTTTGAGAGATTTCAGAGCTAATTTTAAATATGTATAATAGGTTTCTCATGTCGACGATTGGGGTTGCAATGAAGAAAAGTTATTATTAAAATTAATCTATTTTGGTTTTCAATGGCAAATATTTGTGCTTTCTTTTACTGTACGTGCATAAATGACATAAAGAACTACTTATGTTCGTTTATAGATTCAGTATTCCGAATTTACGAGCTGATATCTTTAAAATGAATGCCGCGATATTAACCAGACGCATATTAAGCCGGGTTTGCTTCGGATTCTCGCGTCGGTTACCAGAGACCCATGGCATTTCCGGTGAAAGTAATGGCAATGGTATATCATTAAGTTTTGCAGCACTCGTATCTGTTTCATACTTTTAGAATTGAAAAATATTTGTTTGCATAGTTTCATGGATGAAATACTATCCATTCATTGAAGATTCTCCTGATTGCAATCGGGAGATTGTCCCTGTATGTGAGAGTAAACATAACGGCAATGTTGAAGAGGGATTGGACGACTAATGTGTATAATCTCAGAAGAAAATTGGAGAAAAACGAAGACTTCTCGTCGATGAGAACTCCATTACTTAAAATAAACTGAGCCACAACTTTGGTGACCATTTAAGAACGGCTAAGCTGCAAAAACAAAGGCATCGTATTTACTTCATATGAGGCATCCGATAACGTAGCATTAATAGCGATACTTATCTTTCACTTTTATCCCTCGGTACAAATACGGTCAAATTACAGTATCCATTATTCAGGGAGCTAAGCGTAATAGAGCTTACTTTGTATTTCCATTGTCGGGTGACTCGTCACCAAACAATTTCCGGAACGTCACGATAATTGGCGGAAGGACGGCAAGGAGAAACTGCGAGTTTTGGCAACAATTCAGTTGTTACAATGCAAACGGTTTAACGACTTTGTATCATGGCCTGGGTCCCCTGAGGATTTGTCTGCTAGTTCGGCTTTGCTTTGTCTTATGGAGGAGAGAGGATAATTGAATCATCGTGAAAACACCCGCCGATTCTCGTTCGAGTTTGAAGTGTTCCCCGGGAGTGAGGATTTTTTAGGCTGTGATTCATGTGAGTGGTTTTTCTTGCTAGAGTCTATCCGCTCATCTTTTGTGTTGTGATCGTGGGCTGCTCGATAGCAGCGAGAGAGAAGTGCACCACGGCAGATCTCCTGTTAACCCCATTTGATATCCAGATATTCTCAAAGAAAAGGTTCGATACTGGATGGATAACACGTGAGTACCAAATTTTACGTATTCATGCATGAACAACATTTTGTTCTAAAGTCTCTTAGAATGTATGATTCACCTGTGCTAGAAGTCTAGATGGGCTCGCGGTCTGGGCGAATCGTTTATTTTCCCATTATAATTCTCACATTTCCGTGCACACCCGTGGGTGACTCCGCGTATCCAGTATTTCCATTTTATGACGTTGTTGTTTAAGATGTGAAGTTTATATTTAAATTTTCTTTAATTCTGTATCCAACCTCAAATCCATAACAACTCTTCTGGATTTTTATGATGACAGGTGCGTTTTTCAACGAAACTTTAAGAGCATTCTAAGTTCCTCTAGGCTGTTCTCTTATGATACTTGACTAGAGAAATCATCATACGTTATCTTCTTAAAGCAGTAAATCAAATAACTGAGTAACTGCTAAGATTCTAATATATAAAAGAGTTGGCGAAAAAAAGGGTACTACCTGCACCCTTGTGTTGGAGAGCATAGCGTGGGAAAATTGTCACCGCACGTCATCGCGGTACGGACTTAACGAGAGAGGGGCCCAGGGGCCCCAAGGGTCAGCTCCCGCCACTCCTTGCTTTGGTCATCTATCCTCCAAGTCCTCCGCGGGTTGCGATAACAATTGACGACGCGGCGGAGAGCAGATGAAACAAGTGAAGGTGGAGATAGCGGTGTGACGGCCAGAGAGCCGCGCGATTGCATTCCGCGTATTCCTATGCGCTCTATCTCCGAAACAGGACACCACGACACGAAGTGAGTCGGGGTGAATGGTCAGCGAGGTTCTGGGAATGTTGCTCGCCAGACAGAAATGCAGGACGATTTTCGCCGTGCGGCGGTGAAATTTGTTGCTGGGTGTGTCCGCCACACTCGATGCGTCAATCACAATTCGGACATGTAAAGCCCGTTTCACATGATACTTATTCCAACCCAAGTTTGAAGATAATTACCCGCTAGCATGACAGCTCTCCAGTATCGTGTGCAGGGGCGGATTAAGGTCTTTGATCGGGGGAAAGGTGTATGGTTATTTACGGGGGTCTAAGAGGAATTATATACCACGTGACCACCATTTTTTCTTTATCGTACCAGGTATTGCGGGGGGGGGGGGGGGAGGAGAGATGTTCCCCCTAAACCGCCTCTTAATTCGTCTCTGATCGTAAGATATAGAATCAGTATGCTGGGTAACAGGCGTAATTGCTAACATACTGGCTGAGCCTTTTGATTTCCTAATTAATGCCGTAGCAGTTTGCTGCCGATATTTATTCTCAAGTCGCGAAATCAACAATGAAGGACAATAATGAAGGACAGTGCCCCAACTGCAGGTTTCGGTCATCTGCTCTCATTGATAGGCTAATTCAGTATTTTGGTGGGCATGCGTTAAGATAGGGATACCGTCAGTACCGCTTCCCTACCAGTACCAGTTAAATGACCGCGTGAGACCTTTTAGGACACAAATCATACTGGATACCATCCTTCATACCTAGTATGTCTAGTATACTGAGCCTTGAGCTGGATTATGCATCATGTGAAACAGGCCAATATAAAGTTTACTTCCGTCGTGAGTGATTCCGAAAACATCATTGCTGCTAGTTTCATCCTTCATGTGATTTTCGATTGGAAAATAACAAAGAACACAACTAATGTTGCACTCAAATCGTACACTTTGTCTTCGGTTAAAGTTTATCAAGTGCGGTCCTCAAACCTTTCGCATAACGAAAACAAATCCTCCGTGACGTCACGCTAATTGCTTCGCTACGAATCACCATAATTTTAGCCATCCTTTGTGCATATCTCAGCCACTAACGACAAATTGGAACGGACGATGATGACATTTTTACCGGGAAGCCTTCAATCAAAATGCTTGGCAGTCCATTTTATTTCTGCGTCTAATTTTTATCAGTCTTTTCCGCTCCAACATTTTGAGTCGTAAAATTATAATTTAATTTTTAGTTCGATGATTTTACGAATGCAAATAGCAACTATTTGTATGGTTACTATTGTAAGAAATAGGGTGATGTTTTATAGTTTATTTCTTTAGCTTATAGATTTCTTGCTATAAAGTAAAGATGTTCCGAAAAGATTTTCAATCGCCAATTAATTTTCAAGGAGACCATTCGAAGTCGAAACTACGCATAGTTTATGCAAGACACTGCTCCCTGTGTTAGTGATTCCGAAAATGTGAGCAATAGCGCTAGTATCTTCCATCCTGTGATTTTTAATTGGAAAGTGCAAAGCTATGCAACTTATGCTGCAATCAAGTCGCTCGCTTCGTCATAAGTTAAAGCTTATTATGTGTGATCATCCTATCTCAGGTTGTGTGTACTTTGTGGAATTGTTGCCTTATGATACAAGGGAAACATAAATTATGCAATTTCCACTCGAATGCACGTGGCAATTGAAAAATACTTCATTGCGTCGAATTTTTCTTAAATTTTCACGTGCGTCCTAAATGTTTGAGGTAATTGAGCTTGCTTCCATATCAATCTAATTTACCCCGTGCTTTCTTATTCAGTTATTTAGGAGTGGACACACGGGGTCTTTAATTTTCAAGATATTAATTTTGGAAAGTAATTGGCAAAACATATATATGAGTCAAAGTCCATTAATCTCGAGGATGCTTCAGGTTGTCTCGCTCCCGAGAGGTACCTCTTGCGAGAAATTACAAAAAATATAACGGCGTGCTACTCCTCCTCGTCGCTGAGACTCCAGAATACAAATCGGAAAATTATCCCCGCGCGCTGGCCGATTCCGAGCGGTGAAGGGACTGAGGTATTACATATTTTTTTTGCGAATCGGAGCGATTGCAATCAATCCTTCGCAGGACAGGCGCCGTCCATTCGTTGCTTTCCTCGTCTCTCGCGTCTGCCGACGCCGCACTGAGTGGCATTTGGATCTTTTTTTTTGACCAAACCTAACACTTAACCATGCTACAGCGTTCAGCACTCCATGACCCCTGTACGCTGGGTGTTTTTTGGTAATATGTAATTTTCTGGAGAACATGAAATCAAAGTAACTGATGCTAGAAAAGAAAGTAATTCATATGTCAGAAGGTGGCTCTTTAACTTTGCTTTTTTATATTTTCGGCAATTTTTTGTCCAGTTTTGCGGGAGCAGTAATGATAAGTTTTTGATAAAATTCGAACGTAAGTCAAAGTACAGACATGTTAGAGTTATAAACAAGCAATAACTTGTGGAATAGAATCAAATAGGTTTATAACTCCATACGTTGATTCTAAGGGGCTCTGAAACAGTTGGAATGCGGAGGCTTTCAGAGAAAATCGAAGAAGGGAGTTTTTATTCGAAAATGGTTTATTTTTGAGCCCTTGCTGATTGTAACAAAGTACACCCTATGGAGAAACTACATGTGGCATCACGTGCTGCAATCAATCGGTAGACACCAAAACAGCGTAAGAACATCCGGACTGAAAAAAACTTCTATGGAATTTCCTCCAGCTTTTATTTATTTCAGCCCACTTTGAGACGTCTTGAGTGTGAATTAGCGCGGAGGGCGAAGAGGAGGAGACGAAAAAAAAAGCAGTGGACGATTTTGCGGTATAGAAATGGGGTGGAAGGGAAGGGGAAGGATCACCCCTCCTTGTCCTGGACGTGAGCGCTCCTTCCACGACGACGTCCCCGGAGGATCACGGAGAGCGAGACATGTATTCCTCGTCTTCTCCACCGAACCACGCCCACTTTTTAGGACCGTATCCCCATTTTCTTGCCATCAATCACCGCGGAAAAAATTTCGAATCAGTCGTAATTCCCTGTCGAATTCGAAAGTGCCGCTAACCCATGTAAATGACATACTGATGGATGAATATCAAGGTGGCATTGGCCTATGTGCATTTAAACATGTACTAAATTACGCATTTTTATTTATTTGGTTTAAAAAAGTCCTGCTTTTGCTGGTGAAATCAGTTACCCAATGAAAAAAATTCAAGCTATTAAGTATGCAGGCTATTCAACGAACATATATTTAATGATCACATTTGTCCAGCCTTAGGAGACGACTGCCGCGTCATTTGTATGTAACAACAGCATTGGGACTTCATATACGACAGTAATTTGCTAATGAATTTGAGAATCAGGAGGAAAAATTCCTATATTTTCCTTCTTATTCAGTTTCCCATGACTTTTTTCTTCCCATGAATGGTTTAAATTAAAAGCTTACATACGCTTTCTCGTTAAATTGACGTTTTTCTGCTGTAATCTGAGCAATTTCCACTAGACCAATTGTTAAAATCTCCACTTTCAAGGTTTGATTACAGTAAAACTAGCCGGGAAACAGTATTTGTTTTTCATTCAAGTGTGTAAAACATATTCCAATTCAGGGGATAGCAGCAAGAATTGTTTAAAGTATAAGCTTAGTATTAGTACTGAATTTTTGAAAGAATTAGGGTGAAAAACTCTATATGATTGAAGGGAAATATATAGGCTAAATCGTTTAAGCAAATTTGTGGCAGACGATTTTTTGCGGGGCGTTCAACGTATTTGGATTGAGCCAAACTGTTATAGGTGGAAACGATCACAGGTGTAAGATCAACGAGATAGACCGCATAACCGATAGGTTGAAAATGTCATTTTTCCACATGCAATTAGGGGCCATGATAGTTGCGATAGATCAGGACTCTGACCCATAATATGTAGAGTAGGTTCTCTACCTGTGCTTGATAACTTGCCTTCATTATTAACAACTCACTCCCCTTGAAATATCCGGGATGATTTTTTTTGGTTGCATGATTTAGTACCAGTAATATTATTTATCAAGAGTATTGATGATACTACCCAGTAATCATCTTACGACTGTATTGCTTGTTGGAATTTTCGTTTACGAAGCACACTTCTAGTTTTTAGTCTGACTGCGCATTGATCTCCTGATTGCTTTTTGGTCTGAGCCAGTGACGGGAACGTGTGAGGTTCTGATTTGGACTGATCTGAGTGCTGCACGCCTGGTGAGAAACCACCCTGTGCCACACACCCAAGTGGTATCTTGCTCGGTACTTTGAAGATGTAGATGCTGTATTTAAGTTTTCAGAATTATTGGAATAAGTTACACTCAAGCCAGAGCCTTCCGTCCACGCCTTATAGTACTTCGAGCTAAATTTATTCCCTTAGTCATAATAGAGATGATATTAAAATTTAATTTTATATTTAAGAAGTAGTGAGAAGCATGAAGTAAATATTTTGTAAATAATCCACTCAATATGGGTGACAGCGAATATAAATCGCCTCGATGTTCCCCCAGGCCTTTGCAGAGCATGATTCCACCCCTTCTTTGCCCGTCCCTAAGAATAAAAGACGTGAGACCGAAGAAAATGTAGAGCTCCGATTCATTTTAATATTTCCTATCCCCGACCCCATCTCCCCCAGTATATATCACCACAAGCATTCGTACTAGTACTGCAACTTGCACTAAAGCAAATACTATCTTGCATTATGATGATTGCTTTTCTCGGGACGCTGGTGCCATTCCTACTCCTTCAAATGCCCTCTTTTAACGCGGTTCATAGCCATTTTGACTTTAGGGAACGTTAAAAAATATCCATCTTGCTCTCCCTGTATTTGGTTACACTGGACAATTGTTGAATTCTCCTTTGGTATATTCCTTAAGGTGGATTTACATTGGCAAGCTACATCCTCAAGTTCTTCTGCTAGAGCTTTTGGGGTGTTTTGAATCAGATGACAAATGTTTTACTAGTGCAGATGCAGAGACAGATTGACTGTAGTTTGGCCGGACAACAACACGCCTCTGTAGGCGACTTGCCAATACATTCAAAAGTTCTGCTGAGCCATAAATTCCTACAAGTTACGTCGAAAGTTGCTCGCTGCAATAAACTTACCGGTGTAAACCCGCCACAATGTCAAGTGGAGAGAGAGGGCGAATGATTTCAAAACGCGGCAAACGGTTGAGCAAGAGGGAGGGCCAAGGGAATACCAAACTGTCACGAATGTCTCGCCGGAAATCGATCCACGCCCGTGAGGAGTGCCGGATGGATTCGGCACGCGTGATGGAAGCACATCCCTCGCTTCTTGAGCGCGGAGCAGACGAAGGTCGAGGAAGACGCAATTGTTGGAGAGGTGAGGAGGAGGGGTAAAGACGAGAAGCAGGGGGGGGGGGTGTCCTCCGTAGATTGCACGTGGCAGGAGTAGGGGGTGGTTGGGGCTAGGGAAGTTTCTATGCACAGGAGAGGGCGCTGCGGGCACCCCATGAACGAAATGGGATCGTGTCTGGAAGAAAGGTGCCGAGAAAGCGATCAGAAATCCTCCCCTATATTGACCAAAACATTGAAATCGAAATTAAATTAATGGGTAGCTACGAATAATCTATGGCTAATGAAATATTTGCCAGATATTTCATTGAGCTGTTGAAAAAAATATAGGTATACGTCTTGTTCACTAGCAATTTACGAAACACAACTGGAAGTGGCGATATGTTAAGAAACAACGAGTAAAACTGCTGTCATCCACGGTGATTTGACGAGCTTAACCCGTGCAATATTAACGCGAAATATTTCATAAACGATAAACAGACTTATGGTTGGACGTATGCGATTAAGAGTAGTATACTTAGCAGCAATAGAAGCATACATTTTTAGATTAAAGTCAACAATTCCAGTGTGTAAAACATTTCCCCTGATGCACTACATTTCCGAACATTCGTTATTACATTATACTAAACATTCTTTAGCATTGAATGAAGTTTCCCGTCTCGAACCATCCGAGGGCTTTTATCGTTCCATTAAGTAGCATTTCAACCAATTCGTAAGCACATTCATTCTTTATGAAATGCATTCTTCCCTTCAATTATTTTTACATCCATTTTAAGAGCAGGTATGAACTGAAAGGGATTGTCTTAGTAAGTACGGCAAGTTTATTTGCCATAATGGTACGGAGGGTAACTATTTGCAATAATCTTTGTTTCTAGGCAACATATGAATTTTACGTATTTGAATAAATAATTTGAATAAATAAAACAATAGAGAAGTAAATATTTGTGATACGCAAAAGACTTTCCACAACTCTGAACATGTTATTCTGGTTTCACAGTTATCAATGAAAACTCTGTTCCTCAAAGTTAACAAGACAATAGTTAAAATTAATTTTACTAGATGTAATATTAATTATATATATCATTTTATATATCTATATACATAGTTAATGTTTTCTTTATGTATTGAAGGTTTATGTATTAAACGTTTATGCAATATAGTGAAGGACGTTGACGACGCATGAATTTAAAATGCTTGATATATTTTGATTCTTTTGTCTACATTCCTTTTTGTACGAATTGCCTCATTTCCATTTAACATTATTTAAAGAAGAGTGACCTTCCTATGTCCCCTATCCGTTCTTTGGCTACTCGCAAAGAAAATATGCACATTTTCGTCGCTCTATCTCCGACAAAAAGTGGATGGCTAAGGTTCGGAAGATAAACGACCCGCTTGTCGTTGATCTCCACTATTGCGCAACGAAATGGACAAGCGTCCAGGAAATGAGACCTCTGTCCTCCGGTGAAAGATGGATTCGCCGCTCCCCTGCCGGAAAGCAAGTGGGGGAGGAGAGAAGTTACTGGTGCGATGCAACAAGGAGATGTGGTGGAACAGGGGAGGGGTGGGGTGCACTTCCTTCCGAAGGGGGTGAAGATAAGGTGCGAGAGGTGACGACAGCGTTCCGAGTGACTAAAAGCGCAGCGACGCATATAAACTGCCCGGCAGTTTAAAAAAAAAAACTCTTGAATCTTTCAGAACCTTCATCCGCGCCTATCTTCGGAGTTAAGACCTTTCTCCAGATGAGGGATGTGATGGTTAATGGGATTTTTTTTAGAGTGCCCAGCCCCAGATATCGTCGCAGCTTGTGAGATCATTTATGTGAAGCCGATAGTTGAATGCATTGAAAATTTTTATCTTGAAATACATACGAATGTCACCAATGTGTATCTTACAAATGCGTTTTAGCTTAATCTTGCTGAGGAATTGATAAGGATTGAGTTGAAGTATATTATTCGAGAGTGAAATCTCCGTGATAAAATCTAAAGGGGTGTTTTGATAATTTGTGATCTGAAAAATGGATTAATGTATGGATAACAGTATACTAAAAATGCAATTTTTTCTATTATTGCTTTCAAAAAGCTGATGGAGTAATTTAATATGATGTTCAAATCGATGAAATTTTTGCTGAGTAATTTTGAACGCTTTGCGGGTCTCAAGTGCCACAAATAATGCCTCGGTAAACGTGTTTTTGTTGACCTTGCACCCTTGGAATACATTGGACTTGGTTAAAAATCATCACCCTATCTTTACACATTTTTAATTCCCGTGAATAGCTGATACCTGTTCTTTACATATATACTGAAGATAATGTTTTTTTTGTTTCTTTGAGATGTAATGGATGCATTTTTTCAATATTTCCTTATGAGGATATTTTCATATCTTACAAGTACATTACCCTACTGAATTGTGCCCAAGAATAATCGTTGTACCAGAGCAGGAAAGCCAATGCACTTATGTGTTTCCTGAAACCTAATGCATATCGTTACAACTTCGAGATTTTGCAGAGTGTACTTGGCATGAATTTTGCACCGGTAATCCTGTATCCTCTAACTCTATCGGAAATATTCTATCGTTTCCAGATAAACTTTTTATGCTGAGTACAATAACCTTTGTAAGATTTTCGTGCGATTATGTTAAATTTTCAGAAAGTATTCCCTCAGATCTGCCATGAATGTATAAGGTGATTGCTGCATACATTTTACCTTTCAGGAACAGTGAGTGAAAAACAATTCTACTGGAATGAAGATGACTTATTTCTTTTGTGGCGTTCATTAGTTTCCAAAAGCATCATTCACCTTTATTTTGCAGTCGATTGCGGTTGAAGGTAAGTTGTGATTCGGATCGTTCTCGCTAGCCTCTCCATTAGACTCGCAGTTATGTCTCCAGCATTGAGAGGAGTAATATTTTTTGAAAATGGGAACTGTAGATATGAATTCACGCGTTAAAATCCTGAGACCAGGGTGCTGTTTCTCAGAGCTACAAGTCTACAAGTTACAAGTCACGTGACTATTTTCACAAGGCGGATGGGTTACTCAGATATACCTAACTGAAGACTTCTACTAGTAAAAAAAATGGCGGGCCTATTCAAGATCATACATAACATGTATTTTGATGATTACGATACATTTTGGGCGTGCACTTGCAATATTTCCAATTCAAAAGTTAGTGTAATGTTTTTGGTAAATACAAATGATTAAATATATGCTGGAAAGTAATTTAATGTAACAACTTACCTAAAAAGATCCCAAGCGAATGCGAGTTTTCGGCCTCACCTAACATCATTAGATATAATCGTTTATTTCGACGTATTTCTTATAGGATGAGCTCTAAATGGTAGTTATTAATATACCTTACATTTTAAGGTATCATGTTTAGTTGGTTTTATCTACATTGAACCGCTATTAATGTCATTACAACGTAATATCATTACAAAACTTCATGGTAACATACCGTATGTTGGCGATAATAACATTTATGGTTACTTCGTTCGTTTCGTTCCTGTTATTAATGATTATATTACTCAACAGAAACTAATTGGTAGGTAGTTATTTATTACTAATACGTTAAAGAGTGTGAAACATTAGGGTATTTAATTATTTTCTCTCGACTGCTGTGTCGTCATGAGTTTCGCCTGAAAAACAAGTCAACAAACAAATGAAAGTCAACTAGCGCGTATTTTGAGCTTAAATCGTTCTTCGGGCGAAATTCACGACGACTCAGCAGTCGAGAGATAATAATTAAATATCCTGATGTTTTACCCTCTATAACTTATTAGTAATAAACAACTACTTACTAATTCGTTTCTGTTGAGTAATATAGGTAATCATTAATAACAGGAAATACTAACTGTTAGTTACAATAAATGTTATTAATGTCAACATATGGTATGTTTTTATGAAGTTTCGTCATAATAAGGCGTTGTAACTTCATTTATAGTGGTTCAATAAAGATCAAATCAAATAAACAAGATATCTTGAAATGTAAAGTTTATTAATAACTTTTTTTTAAATTTATTTTTAAATTAAAAAATTAAATAAAAATTTAGAGCACATCCTTCAAGAAGTACGACGAAATAAACGATTATATCTAATGATGTTAGGTTTACCCGAAAACTCACATTCGCTTGGAATCTTTTAAGGTACTATATCTTTCAAAAGTAGTGTCACGAATCGAGCGGCGCCACTTTCGCTACGATAGGTCATCAACTCCGCTATAAGCCCGCCAGCTCCGCCAGTCTATGTTCTAACACTCGATGCTCGGACTATGAAAAATATTACGGTGCATTCGACTCCTCACGCGATATCACAGTCTTTTTCAATCACGTGGACGAAATGTCCTCTCATATTCCTTCTCTTGCGTTGCTATTTATGTGTTAAATTGAAGCAACATCGGTTGTCAACGAGAATAACGACATTGAACGTATGACATGAACTCAGGGGGCCGATTTTATAACTTAACCTTCGACCGTTAGAATCATTCCCGCTGAATTGAGGGTAATACTTCGAAAACAATTGCCGGCGCCTATTTTGTAACCAAAGTTCGAACGTATTTTGCCTCACGTTCGCATCCTCGGCTTACAATACACAACAAAATATCTTTCGAAGCGGCCATTAGCGTTCGAAGGTGGGTTTGTTTTTGTTTCTTAATTGATTGTTATTTGAATAGCTATCGTCATTTGGAATGTTTTACATACTATAAATGAAATATAACACACCATTCTTGACTTTAATTATAATTGGAGGCCTAGATTGCAGTTCATTAATGTATTGGAAAAGTATTTCAATAACGCGTATTCTTTTGATTAATTATAGTATCCAATTGTCGCACCTATCCTATTGTAGCGATTTGTTTTCACTTTTAATTGCAGTTGGAAGTTTTAAATCTCATTTCTGCAAGGACGTGGATGTCATAATTGCTGAGGATAGTGGAAAGGTTTATCGTGCGATTAAGCGGCAGTGTTTATTGTGGCATACCAGTGCTTACAAATGTTACTTATGCGCTGTGATGGATTTTGTGTGTGCTCGTGGTGATGTATTAACATATTAAGGTTAATAAGAGTTATGCTTCATCTATTGAGATTGTGTGTTGTGACAGGTATTGTGCTTAAAGACTTAAAATTGCGTAACAAATGTCGGAGATGACGGTTAGCAGCAACTATAACGTCCTTCCATCAAATGTCTAACTTGAGATTTGGATTCTAAGTCAATTGAAATGTTGTTGGTGATTTAGGTTTGCTTCTGAGTATAGAGTGTGGTTTTTTTACGTCCTCAATAAAGGATAAATATTGAAGTGTTTTTTAACTTGAATGCAGTAACTTGCCATACCAAGAGTCACTTTGCGACAATAATAAACCCATCTACGTTTAACGCAAGTGATAACTAGTTGAAATAGACGTAGGCATATGAATTTTTGGCCATGTCAAGGCTTATTCTTTTGTTTGAGAGTAAATTGTGTGATTGTTCTCGACCAAGTGAAATGGTGATGATTATTTTGTCAAATGAAGTTTGTTGGTTCGTTCTGGTTTGAAATATTGCTTTATACAATCATATCCTGAAGTAGTCGAGACGAATGTTGAATGGTGTTGAAGCGGATTTCAATGATATAAATTATTATACATTTTCTGTGATAGCCTACACGGATGTCTAATTGTGATATTTCTGCAATATGTGTATAGTTATTGGCAATTTGGGCTTAAAATGCGTTGTGCCACGTTAGTCAGTGTGTTTGAAGTGTTGTTAGAAATTAGAAAAATATCGTGGATGGCTGTGATTACTAACTACAAAACGGAGCTGGATGATGCAATGAAAAATTCATGGCAGAAAGTTATTGACATTATTGAATGCTTTCTTAGGGAGTTAAGTAATTTTCGCCAAAGTGGAAGCTTGATAATATGTCTGTATGCGATGCATGTTGTTTCATATTTTAGCATATATTTAATTGTGCCTCCGCAACTAAGAGTTTTTTTGTATTTATTTGCCTTATTATCATTAGCATAGATTGTTCCATTTTATGAATAATACTCAATTTGGTGTTATTGTTTCAGCTTGGTGTAATTGTAGCAATTATGATGGAAAAGATGCTTTAAAAATATAGCGGAAGATATGATATAAGCTGCAAGAAATACACTTTTGAAAGTGATCTACTCAGCTCTTTTCAATTTCACTTGATCATAAGCTGGTCGTCCTTGAATATAGTCTTGTAGGTGGATTATTATATTAATGTTTTGGGGTCAGGAATTTTCGGAGGATAGTCGTTGAGTACCAATGAATGTCCTAATCAATTGATGTCGGGTATCACATTTCACATGTCCAAGATAATTTAAATGGGCTCCATCTAGCGTGAGGTTTGGACACTGTCATTTTAAGAGAACCGTCGAGCTTTAGCTGTAAATAGATAATGAAATATAACGGGAAGGATGTAGGGATATCGGATAATTATGAGAATAAAATTTGCTCTTGCAACGAGCATAGTTCCATTGGTCATTTGCAGTAACTATTTTCTATATTCAGAAGAATTTTATAGATCACTATATGCGCAGAATAATGTATTCGGGAAAAATGAAGGTTTTGGAGAAAAATACGATGTGATATGAACGGGAATGAGAATATAATGCTATTCGAATATTTCCTATCCATTGACTGTTACTGGTGAAATCTTAGTAAATTATGTTCGCCGGTTTGATAAATTAATTCCATCATTATTCACTAATGAAGATTAAGATACAGCTAAACTCTGATGAATCATATTTTTCTGCTTTTAACTTTTGTAAAAAGATTATAGTTTTAAAGAAACAGGCAATTGGAACCGGCGAAATAGTTTTATCCGAAAATTACTTAGGATGACAAGACATTAGGACTGAAATTATCAAATAAAGACATTTGAGGCAAATTTATAAGACTCGTGAGAAAGTATAATTCGAGTTCGTATGCATTGAAAATTCGTCTAAATGGTTATTCAAAAATATTCAAAACAAGCGCGATCATTCAAAAATGGTTCGGCTGCGGAGTCATCAAAGTCCAAATGCTAACAGAGCACGGTATTGCCTCCAGTATTTTTCTTTCGTCGCGTAAAGTTACTGCTCTCCACCTGAATAGTACCTGTCCAATTGCCTAATATTACTACGCTGGTTTCTTTTATTTCTGAAATTTGGGCATTTCACAGTAGGCTCATTGCGCATGCGTTCAAGAGTAACAAGTGAGAAATATGCTATACAGCTGACAACAGCGTAACGTTCGACGGCCTGCTGTACGATCGCCCATGTGAAATCGCTCGAAAGACTTCACTCGAATTAAGTGAGCTCGATCGAAGGTGAGCGGATCCCTAACGTTCGAACGTACGCTAAGTTATAAAATCGGCCCCCAGGATTGACCTCACCACGTCATGAGTCAGGATTATCAATAGTCGGTCCTACTGTGAAATGCCCAAATTTCAGAAATAAAAGAAACCAGCGTAGTAATATTAGGCAATTGGACAGGTACTATTCAGGTGGAGAGCAGTAACTTTACGCGACGAAAGAAAAATATTGGAGGCAATACCATGCTCTGTTAGCATTTGGACTTTGATGACTCCGCATCCGAGGTGGTTAAGGTGCCTGCCCGGTGTTAAATATATAATGAATCATCTATGATTTTCTTGACATAAATATTTTTACTGCTAAACTTTTCCTACTTAAGTATTCATCCGCTCAAGTAGTCTTTAAATTGTTGCATTGCGATTTAAGGTTTTAACATTCATCCGTCAAAAATATTTTTCAATGCAATAGATCATTCAAAAATAGTCTCGTTGCGCATGCGTCCAAGATAAACAATTGAGAAATTGCTATACATCTGACAACAGAGTAACGTTCGACGGTCTGATGTGCGATTGCCCATATAAAATTGCTCGAAACACTTCACTCGAATTAAGTGAGCTCGATCGAAGGTGAGCGGATCCCTAACGATCGGACGTGAGCCAAGTTATAAAATCGGCCCCCAGGATTGACCTCACCGCGTCATGAATCATGATCAATCAAGGGGAAAACTGTCTTCCTGGAGAATAAGCACATTTCTACTCGAATCTCTGATCGAGTGAAGCATCACAGCAGTCACCCGGCGTTCGCCAGCCGGATAGCCGGTTCACAGGCTTAAAATGTCACATCGTAACTTGCCATCCCTCGAATCCAAAATTTTGACACCTTTATGAAATTATATAAAACGATTCTCTACATATGAGAAATACTAAGGTTTGTCGTGGCTTTTTCCTGTTGAGCAGGATGTAATCCCAGTATAGCCTGCGGTAAGTATTGGATTTTGGTTACGTGTTGAAGGAATTCAAAGGATTTTCTTATAATAGGACCTATAAAATTGGAACTTAGTGATAAAAATGTTTTCCAAAAAATCCCCTTTTATCGTTTTGAGAATTTTCTGGATATTACGAGAAATGTTACAGGGGGTATTAATGCTTAGTAATTTCGCAGTACTAAAATAAAAATCGCCAAAACTATGGATATATCAGCTAAGCAAGATACGCCTTGGAACATAATCTACCCGTATTCATAGTGGCACAAAATTAACCCGAATTAAGCTTTTAGGACGAGGGATATTCACTTATAAAAGTAAAGTACATCACGAGCTGTTCGAGGTCGGGCATATTGAGAACTATCTAACATAATGCAAATGACCCCAAGATGGAATTAAAATATTGATTTGCGGTATTCGGGCTTGACGTATTGTCATGGCGTCCTACCTATTTTTAGTCTTTTTTATGTTTGGACATTTGTAATCCTTGGAATATATATCGTACCATGGCACTGGACGGTTATAATTAAAAATTAAGGACTTGCGTCCTAGCAACGGTGGTTAAATGCACAAACGAGTATTTTCAATATCGTCATTTGATAGTGGTGACGTATCAATGCCATTGTTTGCCATGGTCTTCAGAGATCTATTCTGAAGCCCAGGTGTTACCTTACCGTGGCTGGAAACACGAGACCTCTTCGTACTACGCCTTCGCCGGGACAGTACGTGAGCATTATAACGTGCCTATCAATTACAATGATTACATAAATGCTCTGAAATACACCAAATTATATATTAAATTTCGATTAATGTGCAAATACTTGGATCGTAAATATTTTGAAAAGATATTCGCAAACTATCGAAGCAACTGGTCTTAAATCTCCCCTCGGTTTTTTATGCCACTTTGACAAATATAAAAATGTTGCCTTAACATTTCCCTAAATAAACCTAAATACGCCGTTATTGTATTACATTTCTCAAAATGCAATGATTGTATGTTGATTATTTCAAACATACGCTTAAGTATAAGTATTAAAAAGGCTGAGAGTCCCTAGAAACTCTGAAGTCACAGGCAAAAATAAGATTAAATTATGGCAGAGATAAATTCAATATACTTAATAATTTACGTTATTTTCATGTTAACTTTTTGAAAGAAAAGATTCGGTACCTAATACTACGAAATTAGCCGCGATATGATTGGCTGCCTGGGCAATAATTCGTTTTCTTTTCTTGGTATTAATTATTCCGGAATCCTACGTAATATCTGTGTTCGGAAGGCGCGAACAAAGACCTCGGGGTCACTTTACCGGGTGTCGCGACTGACGTTCAAAGGCCAGTAATTAGTGTGCCTATAACTCCCCCCTCCCATCCCGCGTGTACCTATTGGACCGCTTTCCCGCAGGAGAGCGGAGAACAGCCCTCTCTGCCCCAGCGTGTGAGAACCAAGGTCTCAGTTAGCTTGGCCACGCCACTGTTTGCGTTGGGCGATGTTCTGATTTTTGGTCCCCAGCCTGCCTAAGAGTGCAAAGGCAGTGCAATGGCTGGGGGTGTAAAATGGGGCCCTTAGCCAGGCCAACGAGTGCGTCGGGGGCGGCTAAGGGGTTCTTTCGTGTACCAGCCGTAGTCTTCTCGACTCCCGGTCTCCAAGACCGGAAGCCATTCTCTCCGGGCCGGAACCTCGGGCCTTAGATCCCCAGGCGGGGAGGCCCCTTCGGAAAGTGGTTACGTAAGATCGGTTACCGTTGGTCGGGCCTCTCAAACGTTCCAAATCCCTGTCCCTATCACGTCGCTGATGAACCTGTGAAAGGACGTCACGCGGATGGTATTCCATTCAACACGGCCGCCCACGGGCTGTCTTCGCTGGCTGGTACTCCTTCGGGGATCGTCCTTTCATCAAGGACACCGACTCGTCGCAATGGCAATCGGACTCTTGCAGAAGATCCCGTTCTCAAGCTCTCTCCTTTGTTATCCTTGGGTGGTCGACCTTCTTCTTTGTCTGGTGGTGATCACACGATGTTGTCCTGGCTGGAACGTGAAGATTGTAGCAATGATGCCTGTCTTTTATAGCGGATTTCGATTCCGCCCTTCGTCGTGATTGGCCGATGACTCTTTGTTGATGATTCGGCCAATCCGAAATCAGCACGGTATGAATCCAAATCGGCATTCGTGCATAAAAACCAATCCGGTAATAAAACTGAATCCATTCTTTTTCTTTTCCCCATATCAAAAGTTCATTCGCAAAAATCCTTTCATCGCGAACCATTGCGTCTGTGAGATGATCGTAGCAATGTAGACAAATGCGTTTGTGATTACTCCATCAGTTACGAAGTAATTACTTGAATAATATTATTTCATGTATCTTGTAGTAGTCTTGATACCTCCTAGGTCACGTAAAATATCGTAATATCCACCCATTTATTTATCGAGGCAGATGAAGTGTATCATTTCTGTTAGAAAACTTAGGAAAACGAAGAAATAACACGTCAGTGTCGATGCCATCTAGTCATTTCCATCGGTTTGACCTGGTGACAGTAAACAATACCTTCAGCATCTCTCGTTGCAGTTCGCAAGCTTTGAAGAGGGCATAGTCACCTATTTACTCCTTTGTCAAAATTCACTGTTGTCCATTCATTTGCACATAGATACTTAACCGTCGCGACAGCTTAATTCTCCGGAGCCAACGCCTGGGTGGCCAACTTACTCAATTGAATAGGGAGTGGACAAGAGCAGTATATTCAGTCCGCGAGAATTTTCATGACCAGAGAATTAGATTAAATCTGTGAGACCCTCACCATTGTTACCCGTCGACCGCGTGACCCAGAAGCGTAAGTAATATTTCGACTGGAGGCCACTTAGCACTGTCCAATATAGAGCAGTACTCATTAGTAGCACCTGCTCGAAAGGCGGCATGTTCAATACACTGTTAACCTAGAATGATTGGCAAAGATTATTGGTCTTTACCCGAAACGAAACTTGATTTGGATTACACCTTTGGGTGAATAGTTGAAGCTTCAGAATGATATATGCGAGGCAACTGAAGAAGAGTTGTAATTTATTCCAACATTTGATATATATAATGACGCAGTTACTTTTCTCTTTGAAATAATGTGCTCATATCTCTGCTTTTCTCAGCTATGGAAAAATTGTACTAAACACATAAAAACTTCAAAATTTAAACGAAGGTATTTTACTTTTGGAATTTCCACGGCAAGGAAGTATTAATAAGGATGAAAGTTGTTCAAATGCTATCGGGTTTTTTTATATACGGCATCACGACCTCCAAATTTTCACAACATTGTGAAGCGCGTCAGTAAGACTTGAACATCCTTTTCATCGATTTCGCGTAGTGACAACAGACAAACGCTCTCTTTCCCATTGTTCAGAGCCATTCAACAGAAACGTCCCTTCAATATTGATATTTCGAAATTTGGTTTTGCCCCACTTGACTTAAGGTAAGACTCTTGCAGGTCTAACTTTGGAAGGCCTCCGAGTTATTGCGTCATTCTTCAGAAGCACGCACCTCTTTTTTGTTTGTGCGATTGAGGGGAAACAAGGTGAATGATCTCATTGCAAGCGGTCGTATTATTATTCACAACAATATTTTCGAAAATGATCTTTACTTCTGCCGACGAAGAATTCCCGTATGCTATCCCTTTATATAAATCGGCCAGACTTAAAAGTGATGATATTATTGGACCAATATAATTGTCAGTCTTTACTCAACGTAAAAATATGACTTGAGAGAGAAATTGTGTTACTGACACGATGCCAAAATTATATCCTTCCAGTATGACACGAAGAAATACCGACCGAAGAGTCGGGCGACAGCGCGTAGTCCTCGTCGGTAATAATCAAGATGATTTTCGGAATTATTGTCGAAAATAGTAATACGGTCGATTACAATGAGATCATCCACAAGGTTTCCAATCAACCGTAGAAACAAGTGAGAGAGTTTCCGAATAATGTCGCAACAACTCGGAGTTCTTCCGCGCCCTGAGCTATTGCAACCTTTTTTGAGTCAAGTGGGGCACTATTGAATCTGGAAAAAAATCAATACTGAAGAAAAGTGAATGTGAATCACTTAAAATAATGAAAGAGAGAGTGTTTCTTGAAACTACGCAAAATACATGAAAAGGACGTTACAAGTCGTACTAACTTTCTTCACAATTTCGTGCGTTGGGGGGATGTCATAAATGAAAAGCGATGACATTCGAACAACATACACACTTATTAATCCATCCTTGTGGCGCAACTTGCAGGGGTAACAGACCATATAATAACATAATACTCTCGTGATATTTGATTTAAATTACAAAGTTTTAATAAATTCTAAGGAGTTAATTATGATTTTACAATAGGTGAGAATGGTAGAGATAGTAACACAATATTTAAAAGAGAATAATAATAGCTTCGTTAATCACATAAAATGATAGAATATTTGTTAGCTCGTCGGTCTCATCGTATCCATTAGATTTCGTCGTCAGAGGCTACAGCTATTCACGAGAAAAGGCTAAATTCAAATGATTAAATTGTCCTGGTAAAAAAGACGTAGGATGACTGTTAATTGTTCCGGGTCAAAAAAATGAAAAATATTAGATAGCATTGAAAAGGCCCTGTTATGTCTTCTTTTCCCTAACGATTACATGAGAAAAGATATCCACTTCATTAGCCATTATAAAAAAATTGATGGTTAATACAAGATTTTACGTGAGCCAGGAGAGTATGAGATTACTGATAGAAATTTGAAATAAGATTATAACAGTAATAAATTTGTATTGCGCAATAAGTGATAGGATAATCACAACTGTATCTGTCTCCATTGATCATCTTTCATTCGTTATCCTCCGTGATGAAGGAAGTTTTAAAAATCAACTTTTGTTGTGGGGAAAAGAAAAAGAATGGATTCAGTTTTATTACCGGATTGGTTTTTATGCACGAATGCCGATTTGGATTCATACCGTGCTGATTTCGGATTGGCCGAATCATCAACAAAGAGTCATCGGCCAATCACGACGAAGGGCGGAATCGAAATCCGCTATAAAAGACAGGCATCATTGCTACAATCTTCACGTTCCAGCCAGGACAACATCGTGTGATCACCACCAGACAAAGAAGAAGGTCGACCACCCAAGGATAACAAAGGAGAGAGCTTGAGAACGGGATCTTCTGCAAGAGTCCGATTGCCATTGCGACGAGTCGGTGTCCTTGATGAAAGGACGATCCCCGAAGGAGTACCAGCCAGCGAAGACAGCCCGTGGGCGGCCGTGTTGAATGGAATACCATCCGCGTGACGTCCTTTCACAGGTTCATCAGCGACGTGATAGGGACAGGGATTTGGAACGTTTGAGAGGCCCGACCAACGGTAACCGATCTTACGTAACCACTTTCCGAAGGGGCCTCCCCGCCTGGGGATCTAAGGCCCGAGGTTCCGGCCCGGAGAGAATGGCTTCCGGTCTTGGAGACCGGGAGTCGAGAAGACTACGGCTGGTACACGAAAGAACCCCTTAGCCGCCCCCGACGCACTCGTTGGCCTGGCTAAGGGCCCCATTTTACACCCCCAGCCATTGCACTGCCTTTGCACTCTTAGGCAGGCTGGGGACCAAAAATCAGAACATCGCCCAACGCAAACAGTGGCGTGGCCAAGCTAACTGAGACCTTGGTTCTCACACGCTGGGGCAGAGAGGGCTGTTCTCCGCTCTCCTGCGGGAAAGCGGTCCAATAGGTACACGCGGGATGGGAGGGGGGAGTTATAGGCACACTAATTACTGGCCTTTGAACGTCAGTCGCGACACCCGGTAAAGTGACCCCGAGGTCTTTGTTCGCGCCTTCCGAACACAGATATTACGTAGGATTCCGGAATAATTAATACCAAGAAAAGAAGACTAGTAGAAGTCTTCAGTTAGAATATAGAATACCAAGAAAAGAAGACTAGTAGAAGTCTTCAGTTAGGTATACCTGAGTAACCCATCCGCCTTGTGAATATAGTCACGTGACTTGTAACTTGTAGACTTTCAGCTCTGAGAAACAGGCCCCAGGGCTTTACCCCGATCGTGTAGCGGTGCTAGGTGGCGCCGTGAAGGGTGGCTCAAACTGAGCGGGACTATCTCAGAAACGTGTAAACCGACAACATTTCGGAAAAATCAAATCTGTCACTGTTAGCTTTGTTGAAACCGTGGCGAAAAGGTATCATTTATTTTAGATCTACGAATGCGTGTTTTTGAGCGGAAATAATGCTCTTCCTATTTAAAAAAGCAGGATTAAGCGCCGTTGTTAAGTCTTTCGTGGCCGGAATTTGGTTGGTTTATGCGTATCTTTTTGCATTTCTCAGATATGATATCACTCAGTTCGAGCAGCCCCTCAAGAGACCACCCAGAACCACTGCACCACCGAGGTTAAGCCTGCACCATTCCCTTCCTCAACGAGACACTACCTCTTTATCAACTCTCTGTCCCGACGCACGGGGCGGGACTCCCCATCACCCTGCGCCCAGACGAATGACCGATGATGGATATTCTCTCCAACTTGGATAACTGGTCTCTCAGCCCTGGGAAAACCTGATTATTTACATTTACTAACTAATGATTACCAGATTTGATCATGTGAAATTGCATGCCTCAGCTGCTATTTTTAGGGGCGTAAGGCATTACTTTTCTCAATTTATAAAAATAGTGCCACCATACCATTCATTCCTGGATTCAATAATTGGCTCGAGAACACTTGAGCGGAGATAAAGATTTCCCCACTGTAATGTTTATGTCATCAGCATGATTACTTCATTGCCGATTGTGAACCGAACGTAATATTTGAGTTGGAATCGGAGACCATGAGCGGTCGGCAGGGGCGGATCTATGGGAGGGGGGGGCTAAGGGAGGCCCCTCCCCTCCACTGGGTCGAAACTTACACTATATAAAAAACGAAATTGGAGGGCTTAGTGAAAGGGGGTATTCCTCTCTGACCCCCGGTTTGCCCCCCCCCCCTGGTGCAAACTTAGACCACTGGCGGTCGGTTTCCAAGCCGGCGCCTTGGCAACCTGGCCAACACTTACCTTGGTCGTTCTAGAGCACTGCTCACACAAGAGAGTCACTCACAACCAGTGGGCCTCCTACTTACTTTATTATCGTTGCGAGTTTGCAATTATTTTACACAAGTGTGTTAATGTTAATATACTGTTACATGAGAAGTTTGGTTTTGTGAAGAATAACAGACTCTGTTTGCTGATGGTTGTGATGTCAGCATCGGATTTCACAACATGAAATCAACGAAAGCCTTGCATTTCCTTTGATATTTTTAATCTCACCAGGAGCGAAAATTATACTCCTCAGAATATTTCATTCCGTGGAGATGCGGTGGAATTCTTCGGCAGAGCTGGTCTGTTCACCTTTCGCCTCAAATCAAAACCATGCAAAGCATATGTATTTTTTCCATTTTGTTCGCAGCATGAACTTAAATCGATTCCCCTCTTCTTGTAGTCTGGATGCAGTAAAACTTGTTTCATTATCAATTCCAGGGTCATTAAACTCCGGAGACTTGGTGTAAAATATTTAGCCTTTGCTTTGTTTTCCGCAGCAGCAATTTGTAATCACGACACATCACATGAAACCGTGTGTAACTCGGTCGAATAAATAAATGGGAAAACGGATTTGTGGCTTCATTTTAAAGTAAACATTTCAATTTATGGAGAATTTTTCCGACAAGGTCGAATCTAGCTAGGAACAAGGCAGGCGGATTGACCACTTACGAGGGTTGTGCATTTTCTTCCTCCCGCCCTTGGGGTCTCGGACTTGTGTAAACCAATATTCCGAACCGCAAGAGTCGCTAAGAGACGACATGGACGATTTAGTGCATCCTGCTTGAATTCCCTTGATAAACGATTCACTTTTTGCATCCACAGCCTCGATCACCGCTGCTGGCTCCATCTATGGCTGCTATCGCGTGACTCTTGCGTCTTCTCCTTCTCATTCCTCGCTTCATCACGCTTCATTTTTGACTTTTTAATATCTCCAAGGAGAGGAAACGGTTTCAGGCCTGATTTTTGTGGTAGTTATTCATCACGGAGAAAATGAAAAACAACTTTTTTATCTTCAATTTAAGATATTTTTGACCCAACCTGGGTTTCGACACTGTCCCTGTTGTAAGACTCCCAATGAAATTTCCCCACTAATTTCTTAAAAAATAATAAAAGGCATTCCCTTGGAAATTTAACCCCCATTTTCCATAGATAGTATACATTAAGGATATCATTTCTCTAGAATGCATTTTCCCAGAAAATGCTTGCCTAAAATCTATTTCCCTAGGAAATGTTTCCCTCAAAAAATGCACCACTCAATAAACATCAGTGGAAATGAGTGCCCTAAAAAATGTAAAATCTAAATGATGTTGATGGAAACAAAATGATAACATTCAGTGAAAAGGAGTAGGTACATCGCAATGATTGATTGAAGAGACATAAACATGAAACATTCTTCTCTCAATACTGTTTTACCTATTCCTGAAGATTTTCCTTAATTTAGCGTTATGTTTTAGGGAAATTATTCATCGAAGTCTTTTATTTTTTAAGAAAAAGTTCTGGGAAAATAATACCCGAGAATTTCGGGGAAATTCCTAAGGAACTACATTTTTTCTAGGATATTTCAGTTTTTCTCTTGCTTTTCCCCACTAAACAAATAGGAAGTTTTCTTGCTAATAGGTTCTCCGGAATACGTATTTGTATATTTTTCATTTTGGGTCTCATCTTTCGCTCATGAAGGTTTCTCTCGGAAAGTCTCGGTTTCGGTTTCATCTCACATTTCGGTCATAAAGAATGACGTATTCTGAACGGCATTGGAATATCCTAGTCTCGACAGTGATGAAATTTTGACGTCACAATTAATGGGGTCAACAAGAAGTTTGAACTTGTCAGGAGCTTTGACGTAACATACATGGATTTCCCGAGATTTTACCGAGTCCTTAGTGAATTAGGCGGCTCGAGATGACTCACAGAGTCAAAAAATCTCAAAGTAGAAGTTACTATTATTTTTTTCATTTTCACCTTCTCTTCTAGGAATCGATTAAGTCAAAGATCTCTAATTTTGTCACGTTTAAATTAAAAATCTCCAGATTAAAGCTTGACTACTGTTGCCGCGAGACTCGAGACGAGACCACTTTTGGACGAGACGAGACGATACCACTTCCACGAGACTCTCGAAAGTCTCGAAATAGAGATATATGTGATTAATTGGTATTTACTGTTACATTATCCCTAAAACTACGTCCTTCTGCTGATACGAGTTAAATGTCACGTTTTCGCAAAGTATAAAAATTGCAATATATAATTCAATAATAACTTTGCGATAAATAAGCTTGCTATTAAAAACTATTATTTGCCAATACTACTACTTCTGATGGCATGAGCGTGACTTTTGGAGCCAAATAAGTGAATGTTATTGTCTTACTACTTTTCCTCAAATGTACTATTTTCTAAAGCAGAAATTTTCAGTGCTCACGTCTACGACAAAAACTGTCATGGATTATAGTAGTATATGGTGTCAGGTATTGCCCAATGGCAATGACAATCCTTCTTATAGCTTGCCTGCTAAGAAAAAACGATGCGGCAATTTCGAATTGCGCATCGCACATGAAAAGTGAAATCACGATGTACCTCTTCCTGAATGATATACCTTTTTAAGTTAGTAATAATGGTAAGTATGACGTCGTTAAATTGTGTCGAGGATGATACGAGAAAAAAGAATTACTACAATTCGTTTTCTTTTGCCTTTAATTCTTTTCATTTGCTTTTATTTCGCTAACGAAAATTCCATTCGATCAAAAAGTCCACCATTGAAGTATTTAATCGGCATTTATTCATCAGCCACTCATTCTAACTCCATTTATCCTCCTTTAGCCACAAAATCTAGGAAATACTCCATTTTAGCTGCACTCAGTCCATTCCTGAAGGAGAAGGGTACCCCGCAAACAATTTGTTTGCCGACTGTCGACTTTTACACTGCTACGATGGATTGGTGGCAGATAAGATACTACGGTTTCACGATTCACTGTATAGATGCAGCTATGTCGCAAGTTATCTCTTTTGTATGAGATTCCTACCTTATTTAAGCAATAAACGCGTTTAGTAAGTCTAAATCAACCATTTTCAACCATTCTGTAGATTTCAATCAATTCCATGTCTCTTAAGTCTCTCTTAACGAAATGTCACTCACCAAAAAGTACAATTAGAGTGAAAAATTATCTAATTATCGAAGTGAGAGAAATGAGAGAGAATTTTTATTTCAATTTCAGAAAATGATGGAAATAATGACTTCTGAAATGCAATAGTTGACTGGATGGCGAAGAAATGCCTCACTTTCCGATATTTTAAGGATGATGATGATACTGAAAACTCTTTCAAGATGTTGAATCCCACCGTTTCATTCCTTAAAAGGACAAATTTGCGGCAAATGGTACTTGACCGTTATAACAATATGCAGAAGGCGATGTTGGAGTTGATATTGAGATAACGCCCCCGCAAGTAGGGGGCGTTATCTAAATCCATGGAGGGACTCGGCAAGATGCTACCAAGTTTTGATGGCACTGATCAGCATTTTATATGCATGGCCCATATATTTAACGTTGCAGTACAAGATTTAAAAAAAGAATATTGTCTAAATTTTAAAGTTCTGATGAATAAATTAGGAGAAAATTACGTCACCCTTCCACTCGTTACCGCTCCATTCAACTATTTGTTGGATAAGCTAGAAAAAATGGTGAAAATACTGGACAACAAGCCTGGAAAAAATGAAGGTGATGAAAATTGTTGCTTGCCTATCAAGCTGCCTTGAAAAAGATGTTAAAGCACAACCGCCTGACGAACTGGATTTATTGCGCGATATTAATATTAGACCCTCGTCGAAAATGTGAACCTTTCTTCATGCCACCATGGGGAAAAGAGATGGAGGATAGGTCCTTATTAAAATTCGAAGAATTGTTCTATATCTATCACGATTAGTATTCCACTGGAATGCAGTCCGCTCGGTCAATAGATCAAGTGAATCTTGAGAGGTCTGCTTTGGCATAGAGTGATGAGGACGACCTGCTAGATGTATATTCTCTGTATAAGCAAGCACGATCCAGTACCGAGAGTTATGTTCTTTCGACTAAACTTTTCTCTTTGCTTACCTCTTTTTGATTAAGTTAACTTACCTTAACGATTTTGGCAATGCAGAACAGAAAAATTAAATTTATCTCTGAACTTTAATTTAAATTTTTTTAAATATTTCAATGGAGTTTTTGCCCCTTTTTCATATTTATATTTTATTCATTGATTATCAATAAAATCGTTGGTTGTACATGCAATTTGATATATTCCGTTTCCAATTTTACATATATTAAAAATTCATACAAATGTCATTGCTATTTCGAATGTACCGATTCGGCGATTACGTACGCAAAGTAAACAGGACATTTATGGTAATTTATTTTGGGGGAAACGAGACGAGAGTCTCGTCCGAGACTCGAGACCGAGACGAGACTGGGGTTCATGAGACGAGACTCGAGACGATACCAGAGTTCAGAAAACGAGACCGAGACGAGACTAGCTTAAGTCTCGTCTCGTCTCGCGGCAACACTAAGCTTGACGTAGGTATGTTTCTCTAGAAAGTTATAGTGGTCATTTTGGGAAATAATTAATTTTAATACGAATCTAATGAGCGAACGAATAGAGACTCTTTAGAAGGATTTCACCTAGAACATCTTATTATTCTATTTGGTCTATTTTGCATTGTGGTAATTTCATTTATTGTCATTGTTATGCAACGTAGAGTATTGGGCAAATGGCGTCGTTGTTTGGGAGACGAATTTTGTTAGCACCGCGTCGTTTCTCCGTCGGCAATCGCATGGCACGACGTGCCCTTGCTGTCCTGCCAGCGGCTTAATCCCTTCCGACCCCGGTTCTTTTTCCCAGGGTCTCTTATCACCGTCCGGCACGGGTTATCACAACCCTCGCCTACCTCTCTTCCTCCATTCCCCCTCCTCCTCCTGTCACAACTCCCTACCCCATCGTTAAACCCTATCCATCCCCTTGAGATAAAAAAGCGACCCACCTCTCCCATGGCTACCCCTGCGTGTGACGTACTCGGGCCTCGTTCGGCCCGGGGCCAGCACGGGCCGCCGCGCCGTCCTCCGCACACCGCACGTCCTCGCACGATTGACATTGGCTTGACTGACGCAACAGTATGAACATTTATACGCATAAAGGCCGCTTTACACGGTACATTTTATTGTACAAACAAATGTGCGAATTCCTTCATGAAGGAAATTATACATTCGTCTGTTCAATAAAATGTACCGTGTAAAGCGGCCTTGAGAGAAAAAATATTGTATCAATTTTTCATTCGTCTTATCCCGCGGTGTTCCATTCGTCACTCAAAATATTTTCACCCTAGGATCTGAGGAAGTTATCCTTTTATCCTGGAGAAGTAAATCTGACGACAAATAGATATTCTTGTGTATTGCATGGAATTTATTCCATTCTACCATCTGATTGTTTTCATTCTCTTCAGAACCCTCGCAGTTGACACATTTTCGAAATGGGCCGAGCATGGCCCACGTTCGATCCGCCCCGGTCCACCATGCAAACCTGGAATAAGAATAATTCTTATTCTTATTAGATTGAAGAAAACGGGAACGAACACTTTATCGAATTTCACAAAGTTTGACACGATGAACAGGAGCGTTAAGTACGATTCTAAATCAGTTTTTTTTTATCGGGCCGATCTATTTCGACTGCTGTAGCGTCGCGTCGCCTCCATGGTAACCTCGACCGAATATACCTTAAACAGTTACCTTTGGCCAAATTTAAATTGGAAATAATGCTATCAACGCCGAAATCCATCAGGTAAACAAGAGTATGCGTCACTTTCAAGGTGCCTTTGGCCAAATGTACCTCGAAAAGTTATATTTGCCCATATTTAAATTGAAAATTAGGCTATAGTATCTCTGCATGAAAGGTCCTTATACCCTTATTAGGGTGGTGTCCCCTTCTTGCCTGGTAAGTTTTTTAGGTGACATTTATCCGTTAAGTTCTTATTTTGCCAACAACTGACGCTTAATTATAATTAAGCACCATGCTAGTGATTAATTAGCATGCATAAATAATTACTGTGCGCCAAAATACGCTGAGGAAGGTTATCCTAAAATACGATGAGAGATGGTTCTTGTTTCGTCGTGCAAAATATTTTATCTTTAATGAACACCAAAATATACCTCTTAGAGCTTACCTAGCCCCTTATAATTTAAAGATCATATTCAATTTCATGTTTAAAAGAGAATTTGTAACATTGATCAGGGTGAAACACTTTTTGGTTACTCAATTAAGAGTAACAGTGCTACGGAACGTCGAGCTCGATCCAAAATGAAGAAATCAGAGTGCATTATGGGAACGTGTCATGACCTGGGTATAAGGACCTTGCGTGCATGGATCTGCGGTCAGAGGCACCTGGTGACCAAATTCGCGTAACTACAGGAAGTCCTTTAGTTGGCCTTTGAATTCGCTTTCTTCCGACGAAAGACTAATAGATCTCTGTTCACGGTATTATTCATAATCGGCTTTAGACTAGCTTTCCTCTTTTCTATTCGTTAAAAATTAACGTACTTCTTTAAATGCAGCAAGCTGTCTTCTCCAAATAATACCATCCATAAGAAAGAAAATGCAAATAGAAATCGTCAAAATCCATCAGGTAAATGAGAAAGTTGTGTGAAATCTTGCCAATCTTTTTTTCTTTTAATCATCTCAAAGTTATAGTTTGAAGTTTTCAGTCCGCGAGTCGCACGGAGCGTAGCCCGTGGACCGAAACCCGCTCCAGCATCCCTCGTAATGTTCGATATGCCTCCAACCATTCGAAATTCTATAATGTTGCTCGTCTTTGCTATGGGAGAGTTGCATTTCTCCTTCCCTTAGCATATGAAAGTAACAATGAAATATGGAATTGCCACATGACTTACCTTGCCGAGCAAAATTTCATCATTATTTTACGCCAGGAAGTTAATTAAAATTTGGTCGCAAGAATATTAATATATTTATACACATAACATATATAAATGCATGAAAGTAGCGATGGGATATTGTACGATCTGTTGACGATTGTGGTAGGACTTACGTCGCTGTCCAAAATTTCATACCTGTATGACGTCTTGAAATGCATTAAGGTCGTAAGATTTGAGGACACGGTTGGTTCATTCTACATCTACATATTGTCCTGCAAGCCATCTCAGGGTTTAAGAGAAGCACGTATGTAATAACCCGTCTTCGCCTGCATTCGCCGTTCTCTTCTGTCCGCTCCCGCCGTCGGCTCGTTTGCGACGTGATATGTTTGACGGTTCCCTCTTTGCCATTTCGAAATCCAAAGCAATTTGAAAAAAGGGTCGTTTGGGAGGAATGGATGGAGTTTGAAGGAGGGTGGGAAGGACCCCTTTTGTCCTCCCCCTTCGCAGTCTTGAAGATATTATCATATTCCACTCGTGAAGTGTTTGAGGCTAAAGGGGCTTTCTGAAGGGCACCTCCCCCTTTGATCCCCTTATTTCTTCCATTTACACTTCCACCGCCGGCGTTTCCCCACCCTCAGCCTTCTCCCAATCGTCTCTTTTCCATCCTCCTTCGTCCACAGCAGTCACCACTTCCAGTTCTTTGAATGCAAAGCAGCCAATCGAGTACTCCTCACTTCTATTGCGGCGACAGAGCGGTATTAATTTCCATGCAAATCGTCGCATTCCTCCCTGTGTCCCTGCATCTCTGAATGCTGCGTACCTTGGAATAAAATGTGTATACCTGCTCGGTCTAATGCGGTCTATAAATTGTGAATACCTCGAGGAACGAGCATATTTCAATGCACAGGTTAATATGATGCCTTATAGTGGGGTTTATCGGCCTACGTTCGTCTGGTGCCTTTCGTCTTTGCCTCCGGTAAATAGAACACCTGCTAGACCTTGAAATTACGAGACAAGTAAGTTTGAGTGGGCTTTTCAGTTCAAATGAAAGTACGCCAGTCAGCAGTAAAGAGATTTTCCTGGTCCATTTATCCGTAATGTCCAGTTTTGCCGTAAAACGCAATGGAATATGAATACATGCACCAAAAACTCATCATCTCCTCTCCTTATCTCCTCGCCGTTTCCCGAGAAAAAAACTTTTATGCGATTCGAGTGCAGAGAGAGAGAGAAAATAATAAATCAGCCTCGTTAAGACAAGTGCTTTGAGTAAGGTGCTGTTTTCATCTCCTTATAATGTACCACGGGCGAAGTTGTCGCGTCTTGGATCTCGCTGAGGCAACTGCAAATGATTATATCCCGACGGATCGTAAAACTCTGCATCGTTCATCCCTCGTTTCCCTCTTAATCTCCCCTCATCTCTTTTCCTATTGGATCGCGTGGAATGCTCTGTTTCGCCTCCGCATTTTTAATCCTTGCATGGTACTGCTGAGACACGAGTATCGCACTCGAATCTGAGGAAATATATTTCCAAAGGAAAGAAATTCTCAGTGCTCTGAACACTATGCTCCAAACGCCTAGCTGGGACATCGATCATTTAACCTACTCAGAAATTTATTCTCACGTGTTTGAATCCTCAGCGTAAAGCAGATGCCTGTTCAATACCAGAGCAATTTTCCCCTGTTTTTTCATCGCAGAGAATCTACTACCAGTTGGAAGACTTGGAGAGAACTTAATCGAGAATAAGCCGACGGAGAATTAGGATCTCAACAGCCGAATTTCGCAGATGTGATTATATTTTTATGCTGGTTTCGATGGAACCAGCATATTTCCATATGGAACCAGTTGGATGGATTTAATTTCAGGGTTCGATTTGAGTCAAAATCTTTGTTTTCTGATTTTCCATTTTCTAAAAAGCAATATGCATAACCGTGTGCTGCTACATATAATTTCGCAACTCAGGCTGGTTTCGAAGTAATAATTTTTAACCTTTTGTGAGCTGTCATTTTACAGATTACTTTGATAATTTATGACGGATTCAAGAAAAGCACAGTGTGATTGTTTGACGACTTCTGGTATATTTATATGGATATAAGTATGATTCTCTCAAGGATATCATTTAAGGCTGTCTTCCAGCTCTGTCCCTTGCTACGAGTCCCCTTATCATCCGGCTACACTCCTGTGGTAGGAATTAAAGGATTGGAGAGCCTAATGGGTCAAAAACGCTGAGAACTCTCAGCTAGATAACCGTTGACTCATTAAATTATTATTCTTGTGAAGAAGATGTCAACATTTTTCTACTTGAAGATTTAATTCAGAGATGCGGTCAGTAGGGATCAATTTCATGTACCTTCGTTAAGTGAACTCTCCCACTTGTTACTTATTGGCCCGCCCACGTTTTCTTGCTGATGCAATAATTCTCGTGGATTTCGTAAACCATTTGATCTTATTACAATTACTCTATCTAAATATTTTCATCGATATCTTGAAAGTATTTTCTAATGAGTAACATGGTCAGCGAAAGCTTAAATCAATCAGTTGATCATTTACTAAAGAATCAGGTACACTTCTTCAAAGGTATTACGTACATATTCTTAATTTCGAAAAAATTTGAGAAAAATGATCGTAGATAGGTAACTCCAGGGTAAGGACCGAGTTGACACGATTCTATTTACTTTTTTATAACATTAAAATGATTCTGCTACTGTTAAACTCCACTCCCATTACGTATGCCATTTATATGAATGGTGATAGCGTATAGGACACGGGTACAAGGAGTGAACTCCAGTTTGTATCCTAAACTTCGTACATTTTAACGTAAATGCAATATCATACATTTATTATACTGCTCGCTAATTCCTGATTCCAGATCATTTAATCGACTTCCGAAGATTTTAGTCAGTTATTACTAATTTTTTCATCGTAACAAGCCTTAACTACGGTGGCAGGAATGGAAAAAATTACATTTGAGAATATGAAATGTGAAGTTCAATCTCAAAAACTAAGATATGCGTCATTATTATCGCTATATTAACTTGATTCTTCTCACAAACTGCTTAAATTTTCAAGTAAAATTTGAATACGGTACCTATTTTGCCCGTGAGGAAATTTCACTCAAACCACAGGTCGCTTGGAGGTCTTGAAATTTTCTATGAGAAATAAGTTGGATTTAGTTGACATTACCAATACTGAACTCGAGCACTGGCGGCCGACGAATGACATACAAAGGTATATTGCAACTCGGCGATCTTCGTTGCGAAACTCCCCCGTGGACGCCCAAACACGCCCACCGTGCCATGCCAGGGAAGGATGAAGATATTAGCGGCCGATAGTCGCTCCCCGCTCCGGTATGTCCTTGGAGTGAGAGCCCTCAACCCTTTCTCTGGCCGTGGCACAAGTCGACTCCGCCCATCACGACCGATAAAAGTAAGTACCCACTCGCCAAGCACTCGAGGCAGGGTAGTTGTGCATAGAGTGCCTCCCAACCTCCGCCCTCTTCCAGTAACCCCCACCCTCCTCCTTCGACAATCGGCGACGCCCCGTGCGACGGCCGCTTCGATATATCGCCGCTCGCTCAGTCGACACCAGTCGAATCCTGCTCATGAATAAGGCTCTACACTGGAAGTTGCTGCCGTGACCATGAGTATAGTTTATAGGTTCAAATGTTTAGTCCCGCTGAATATAGCCTTCACTGCTTCCTCTAATTTTCGCGAAATAGATGCCGTAAACAAACTTATTCGTTGGTAACGCCGACATTATCAATGCAATATGATAATTTTGACGCTTTCAAGGCAAGCGATCACTCTCTTCTTTTTCCTTTTCCTCCATTTTCTTATGTTTCCCTCACCGCTCCATTTGTTCTGTCCATTGCGTTTAGATCATCCTTAAATCCCACTGTCTGAGTTAGTTTGTGTTTAAGTATCGTAAATATACGAGAATATCTGTAATTTGGTCGTGGTCATTTTTATAAGGTGAACCAGCCTCTGAGGTATCCCGAAGCTTCGCATTGTACTCTGCAGGTTCATCCCATCAATGCTGCCATTTGCTTGATTGAATTAACAGATATTCTGTGTGCATTGATATATAACTCCTTTGGATTTGTATCTTAGTGAATAATAATTTTATATTTCATTATTGCATTCGAATCCATATTGAAAATTAGCCTTGTACTTTTCCACTGCTACACAGTTAGTACAAGTCTAATTGTCAATATGGATTCGAATGTAAAATACTTCCACGAAGTGACGCCTGAAAGTTTACATTATCGTGTTTCCTCTCAGCGATTATAATTTTCGCATAGTTATTCACAATACGGGTGCAATTTTTTAAATTCAAAGCAGAGCGTCGCCCATCGTTCTTGGTCGTTCTATGGTGCGCACTATCTGCGATTTTATTATAAAGTAAAAAGCTGAGATTCGCATAGGTGAGCTACAGAATTTCTAAGATGGCACATGCTTAATAATAAACCTTAAGACTACGATGATTATAGAGCATATTCTGGACAATCAAGCTTTTTTAGTCCCGCTTTTATTTTTATTATTTATTTTCATTTCCGCTATTATGTATTTTATGTTGACCACAAGCCGGAAGTAATGTGTAGTGCGTCATTCAGATTACTATCGCTCGTGCCATTGTAGCAGCTCTACAAGCATTCACACTACTATCATAAACTCAACGTTACCCTTCACCCCCTCAACAGTCCATCACGAACAAGTAAAGAGCCAGCGAACGAAATAAGGAATACCATATTACTGTGGCATTTTGAGGATATCGAAATATTTGCTCAAGCAAATGACACATTTCTACATTTATTCGTTAACAACGCATCATCCACTTCACTATAATGAGTTTTTTAATTATCGTTATTCATCATTTCCGGTTTCCTCTCGCGAAACCAGCGCATTACCGCTGTGAAGTGACAGTGTTAGGAATTATGGTTTCTCAGGGTGCGAGCGAGCGTTCACACTAATAATCCATGCTAACATAATACGGACCATCAAACCTATGGTGTGAAGTATCGATACGATTCGAGACATCGATGCACTCGATACTTCCATCGAAGTCAACCTCACTGGGTAAATTCTCCATCACCCTCTCCTTCGACCAACACCGAGTAATATAAGGGTGGTGTAGTCAGCGATGGACGTCACCCGGTGGGCGCCTAGCGTGGCTGCAGGCCGTTAGAGGGCGCTTTTATGGAGTGGGCGACCCTTTCCCCGCGATGCACGGCCACTGGAGGAGCATTTGAAGGACACCATCAAAGCGATGCTCTCGCCCTGGTATTACCTCCAGGAGCAGTCCTCGGAAAGTGTCTGGCTGACTCTCATGAAAAATTCGGGACCATAACAGCTGTGATCGTCGTCATGAATAGTGCGAATAGTGACATTAGCTAGACTGTAGATCTTTCTCTTTATATCCTCTATGTTCTTGTCTATGCATGGTGTAAATATTGATGTTCTTACTTATGCATGATATTTTGAATATGTAGTCGTAGTCCTTGTACCCCTTGCATGTTGGAACGATTGACGATAGAATGTTTCTTGGTGAGTAGATTTTTAATTGGCGCGTTGCATGGTACGCTGGTTTCAATGTAATTTCGGTGTTCTGCCGTATAATTCATTCATGCCTGGTGTGGAAGCACCCCCTGCCACACACTTTGGGTGGCTTGCAGGGTTTGACGTTGATGTAGATGAAAAAGGGAGAATTTGTGAAGGCCATACACACAGGAAACGGGACAAGAAAATAGTTTTGCGCCTTCATTCTGCAGCGCAATATTATAGAACTCAGTCCTAACAATAGTTTTATCATTCCTGCACTTGTAAATGAGGCCCTATAATCGCGAGTCTTGATTCATGGCGAAATGCCTTCCAATGTGCGAAACTCACGACATTCCCTCTCATTTTACGTGGCAACTCTCAACATTCCATGAAATAACAGCACATTAATCTCTATTCATGTAACCATGTAATCCTCATCTAGGAGATTTTATGCCGACAGGAAAGTCGTACGAAATATGTCTAACTTATCGTGGCATGAGTGTATGTAAAGTGAAGCAAAAATCGAACTACAAAAAAGTGTTCCCTTCCCTATATTATTTGGGAGAAAACAGCAGTCTGGATATCGTTGGCCATCATGGGTGACGAGTATTGTAAAGGGAGTATGGAGAAAATAAAACAGCCAAAATAGTGACAAAATACTACTCACCACGTAGACGTAGACGGCTACTAACGTAGAAATGTAGGAATGTAAACGTGATTTCTTTCCGCAGTGTGGTTATTTCGAGATATTTTCGGATGGTAGGAATGGAAACTCGTATTATTTTTTCCTGAGGACTCGAACGTATCTTACAGCTGAGATGTAAAAACATGGTGGATATGTATGATGAGAGCAAAGTTTTGTCCACACGTGTTTCGCCGCAAAAGCCAAGATCAGCTTTCAGCCCACTAAGTGCAGCCGCACTCTAGCCGGCCATAAACTCCTCTCGCAAGGCACGGCCTTTCCGAGGGATTGTTTGCCGCTGAAAACGCTCTCAGCTTCTCCGCTTGGGAGAGTACTTTGCGGAATGACTCTCTCACTTGTCGGTCTGGGGAGCGGCGCAACGGGTTGAAAGAGGGAAGGATGGACAAAGGAAAGTGTCTCGAGAGCGGAGAGATGGGTCATCTCCACTTCTGTTCCCTCAGTGCTAGTGGTCGTCTACTGTCTGTGCAATAATTATGTAGACTCAAGTTTGGACACTGATTAATAATGAGCCGTGGTGCCCACATGAATGCGAGTTACACCAAATTTTAGCTTGTTTCATTTTACGTTTAACTGTGGTTGCCGATTATTTTTTTACATTACACTCTCGGTTTTTTATTCCGGCGAGAACAAAAAAAGTACCGGTTTTCTGCCGTTTTCGAACGGAGCGCTCTCTTTGACATTTTATAGTGAAGAAACTTGAAGTTTAATCGTAATGAACCTGTAGTATTGTGTAGGAAAAATATATTAAATTATATTTTTAAACGTTCAGTTCTTTCTAATGTGCTTTAAAAAAGTTATTAACAAGGTTGTGAAACAACTTTTTATTAGTTATGAAAAGTAGTAGAAGCAAGATCTTGATCTTGTTGTGACGCTATTTTCAGCAGTATTTAATGACAATTACCATCGTAAACTCACATTGAGATATCGATTTTTAACGAGTTAATAAACAACCGAGTATTTTAGCGGGCTCAAGCCAGCGGTAAGGAGGCTGTCATCGCGAGAGGGGTGGTGAAAGTTTGGTAAATGTAAAAATAATCGGCAACCACAGTTAAACGTAAAATAAAACAAGCTAAAATTTGGTATAACTCGCATTCATGTGGGTACCACGGCCCATTTTTAATCAGTGTCCAAACTCGAGTCTGCATAATTTTTGCACCGACAGTAAGTATGGTGCAATCATCTTCCATCCTAATGCCCTCGCTTATGGTGGTTTGAGCGAAATGTCATTTGACCTAGAAATCAATGAATTTGGTATCATTTTAAAGAAAATTATCTCACCCTTCCACTAACACGAAAAATTCAATCCCTTACCCCATTACTTTCTGAGATATTTGCCAGGAAATACCAGCCCTTTCACATGGGAAATGGTACGTCTATGCACTCCAGAGAGACCTTATTTAACAAATGAGGAAGTTCTAGCAACTAGATCTCGTCAAAAAATCAACAGTGTGCAGTTTGCGTGTTTTCTCAACTATTTGTGAAAATTAACCATACTGTCACCCAGAATATTCTTCGGAATCGTTATAAACCTTCCGTTTTGATGGAGTTTCAAACGTACCGAGTGAAAAAAATGAGTCAAGTGAAAGATTTATTTGGATATCTTCATTTGATTACTTACAAGTTCTGTCATGTAAAACTATTTTATTGCACCATTAATAATCCAATATTGAATTCGTGTGCCCTACAGCTGGTGTAATTAAAAGGTATATCGAATAATGGTCTCTATTATGATTAGGAAACTATCTCGCTCGCACTACCTTAAGGTGGCTGGAGTGGTAATCGTGAGTCATTAAATGCATAATGTATTAATTTTTTTCGCCAGTCGAAAAAAAATTCTCTGACTTCACTTAAATACATCTTGTAATGTGTTGGTAACCTTAGGTGTAGTAATATAAATGATGCATGTGATATATTTTTTGAAATTTAGTCTTATTTGAAGCATTTTTTTAACTTGGGTTTACGGCGAGGAATTGAAATTTTAAGCAAAAATTGTTTCAAAATCGTGTTTTTTACTAGGCATGATACCTAAATACATGTTAGCCACCATCATAGTTATATACAACGTATTATTTCGCGTTTAGGGAAATATTTGTACGTATAGAAACGTTAAACTTAGAAATATATGTCAAGTGCCCAAAACTACATATTAACATACCAGTAAATGAAAAAAATATAGTAATTATTTCACTTTATCTCCACTATTTAATACCAAGTACGCATATTGAAAGGTACGCGCAAATTGTAAACAAGCGGAAATCGCTCCAACCACCTTGGGCAGTACACACCGCACCGTACAACTCACAACATCCTCTCAATCTGTTTGGTTTGTATATAAATATAATGCTATTACTGATGATAAGCCAAAAACATTTGTTTGTTTCTCTCAGGAAACGAAATTTAGTTTCAGAGTCGCAGAAAAGTCGACGAATATATTTTTTACGCCTTTTTTTATGGTTTGTCAGCCGACTGCAGGGCCACTTCCTATTAACTATTCATTTTAATTTTTACTCAATCCTTCCACCAACATTGTAATCACTCAAAAAATAAACTCTTTACGTGCCCAAATAATATTACAAATAATTCATATTATCAGAGAGTTCACATTCAGCAGAATTTCGCGAAAATTGACTTTAGATTTAAAAGAAAAATGCTTTTTTTCCCCAAGTTTCACCCATTCTCACTCATTTTGCTCATTTTGCACAAAAAAGTTTCAAAAATCTAGGTTTGATGTAGTGGAAGTTTGTAATGATGAAAGGAGCAGATCCATTCTTGTCTACAAATATTCATGTACGTACAATGCACTACGAGTTTCAGTTCACAGAGACATTTCACGTTACAAGATAATTTTACAATAAGTGAATCATATTTACGCATCAAAAGGAAGGGTCGAATGTGGGAACAGGGTTTGGGATCGGGGAGGAGAGAGGTGATGGAAGGTTGATCGCGAAAAAATGACGGACCTGGAGATGACTCTGTGAGTCGAAACACGTGCGGAGTGCATTATATACATTAAAATATTTGTCGAAATGGACATCTTTTTTATATTTAACACGGATTAAATTCAATTTTCATTCGCAAAAAACAATGTGCAATGGTAGATTTCGTTTTTCACATCAATCATTTAAGTTTCCCAGATGTGAATAAATTAACGCTTGGGGTCATTTTATCAGAGGAGCCGTTCATCAGACTGTTTTCCCTCCCTGCTCCATCTACATCAACATAATACCCTGCGAGCCGCCGCATGGGCGTGTGGCAGGGGGTGTCAGGTCATTGGCCGTGTAAAGGTGTAAGTTTTTTGGAGATGAAATGGTGACATGTGTTATAGGAGTGCATTTAGTGGAGCTCCATTTTCATTGTGGTCGCTTATTGTTCGCGGAAATAACGAGTTTTTGTATCTATCTGTTCGGAAGCTTCTCTCTCTTATTTTGTCGCATCTGTCAGACCTAGAGGTGTAGTGAGGAGTCATGATAATATTCTCTATGTCTCCCTGAAAAATATCACTTCTGAATTTCTCAAGCAACCTAAGCCTAGCGTGCAGCCTCCAAGTCTCTAGGGGCTCCCACCTTAATCCCTCTAAAAGTTGTAAGACACTATATGTACGCTCGTAGCAGTTTTTAACGAAGCGCGCTGCTTTCCACAGTGCACGAGAGCGCTTCCCTGCCCCTCCCTTCTTCTTGGTTCCCTTCACCTTCTCCCTCTTCCTCCCCCGCATCCCTCCACCCCCTTCCTCCTCCTCATTTCATTCTCTTGGTTTTCGCATGTACCCCGCCCTATCCTCCCAAACCATCACCTCTTCTCCCTCCTCCTCCTCCTTGAGCTTCCCTCATTCAATCTGAAATTCACTCCCGAGGAGAAATAGCGTACGGCACTCTGGAATGAAGGAATGAAATGTCTCCCTCGTTCTCATGCGGCCTCGGCTCCCTTTTGGACGTGTACCCTTTCCGGAAGGATTCGCTTCACTTCCGTAATCCTCTAGAATTTATTCGCCTTCCTACTGTGATCTCCTTATCGTATTCAATTTACATTTCGGTCGCTTGTCTGGCCGAGCAAGGAATTCACGGCGAATTCTACGCTCTCATTGCTAATACAACCGATACTCTCTACAGTTTCAGACTTCACTTCGTGGAAGTCAACAGTATCCATACTTTGAGAATACAATTTCGTACTTTTCCACAGAATTTTATTTTGTGTGGTACAACGCGTTTCACTGACGTGCGACATCATCAGGTAAAAAAATTCAGTCCAACAGTATAGGTGGTATTACAAAAGGCAGAAGGAAGGGGGAGGGAAAGGGAGGGTGTGGGCGGAGGGAATGGAAAAAGAATACACGAGTTACTTTTCATTTCACTTGGTCGATTCTCCACCCACGCGCTCCTGATGTATATACCTGATGATGCCGCAAGTCGGTGAAACGCGATGTACCACACAAAATAAAATTCTGATGAAAAGTACGGAATTGTTTTCTCTAAGTATGAAGACAACTGATAAATATAATTTTCCCCAAAAATGAAATCGTATTTCACACATGATGGTGCAACCAACAGCACGCTGACTAGCTCTGTCTCCAAATTATCCGCCGTTTTCGACAAATGAGATTCGCTGAGAAATTTACATCGATACTGACAGCGAGTTCATTAAAATAGGGTATAATGTAGATAATATTTTTTCACTTAAAGGTCTGGAAAATACAGTTCAATTACATGACATGGGTTGTAGTTGATTTCTAAAAAAAAAAGATAATTTTAAAGGGGTACATTTTCTTCTGGGCAAGACAGCGCCTCTCCGTGTACGCAGGAAAGAAAGCCAGCGAGGAAGTGTTTGGAAAAACAGCCCGATGTACTCTTTCTCGGCTTATTGTATATTGCCAAAGGACCACAAGGGCTCATTAAGGTCCACCTCTCACTGCTGATTTAACGAGTTCATTAATGAGTCTCAATAGCGCCGCTAATGCCGGGCTGGACTCCAAAGGGTCTCGCCTCTGCAGACAGCGGGTGGATATCGGCCTCCTCAGCGCACCCTGTCCAAGGCATGCAACTCCCGCCATTCTCCCCTACCCCCACTCCTATGCAGCCCTCCCCTGCTGCCACATCTTGCAATGTTATAAGCTCACCCTACAACCCACACCCAACCATACCTCTTTTGAGGAAATATTGGCTTCCCATCGCGTTGGCTTGGGTTTGATTCCTGGCCGTTATGAAAATTTTCGATTCTTATTGGGTGCTCTGCTTTATGTCTATGGCGGTGGGAGCAATTTTTTTCCGTGTTCAGATTTGCGTGAAACTTTGCATACGTGATCTTATTGGTGATATCTATTGATCAAAGCGGAAAAATGGCTCCAAACCGATTTGAATCCTTCGCAATTCAATGCTATTTTAATTTGCCTCCTCTCGATTCATTCGGCAAATATTTCGTAACACTTCGATTTTATATAAACAGATTTTCTTATAAACCACAAATAATATGTTACTTATTATTTTAATTATAGCTAAATAATATCAAAGCATCATGCTGAGTCCAATATTTGATAAAACATATCTACATATAAATTAGTCTGAACTTCGAATTCCGCGCCAAAAAATCCAGTAATAATATGCTTCATTGAAGGTAAAATATGTAATATGTGCTTCTGGTACGATTCACATAGTAATTACCTCTATGACGAGTTCCAATGCATAAACAGATGCACTTATGTGAAATGTGGTCCATGAATTATTTTTTCAACTTACTGACAAATTATTAAAATTGGCACTCAATGACCCGCGATCACCGCCCGCCATTCTCACATTTAGGTTCAGCACTCCGCCCCGTCCCATTAAGTCCCTGCTGTAATCTAACCCCTAGTCAATGTGCGTTTGGCATTCAAGTATAAAGAAATAAACTATTTAGGTTTGGAGAAATATATACGCAAATATAATAGAATAGATAGTTACGACCTTTACGGAAGAGTGCCAAAATTTAAATATTGAACAATAGCATCAAATAGTGTGTAAAAGATACATCTACATCTACGTCATACCTGCAAGCCACCCAAAGGGTGTGTGGCAGGGGGTGCTTTCGCACCAGGCATGCATGAATGATATGGTAGAACACCGACATTACATTAAAACCCGCGTACCACACATGCAAAGCGCCAATTAAAAATCTAATACCCAAGAAACATTCTATCGTCAATCGTTCCAACATGCAAGGGATACAAAGACTACTACTACAGATTCAAAATATCATGCATGAATAAGAACATCAATATTTACATCATGCATAAATAAGAGAGTAGAGAATATAATGAGAAAGATTTACTGCCTGCCTATTGTCAATACTCGAACTATTCATGACGACGATCACAGCTGTTATGGTCCCGAATGGTACGCGGAAAAAAATGACATTTTATACCTATCGGTTCTACAATCTAGCTCTCTAATTTTATTGGCGCGATCTAATCTGCCGTAGTACGAAGGGGTTAATAGTATGTTTTTTACGTCGTCAGTAAAATGATTTTCCTGAAATTTATTTAGGAGGTTAAGCCTATAATTTAATCTACGCTGTGATAGCGATTCCCATCCTAATTCTTCTAACAGTCCAGACACACTAGCCAACTTATCGTAGCATCGTTTCACAAACCTAGCTCCTCTTCGCTGTACGCGATCTAACTCTGATATCAACCCCGTACGTACATATGATACGTGCGTACATATGTGATAAAAATTTAGGATTATTAGGCGTTATACTAGTCGTAAAAACCAGATGTAGGAAAAAATTCGGAAAGATGAGAGGTATGAAAAACCTGCAAAAACCTACCGATAGATAAACTAACAGGGGAGTAAAGTGCCGACGCCGGGTTTTTCTCCATCCAAGCATTTCTTATTAGAAAGTGACTCCGCCATAAAATGACTGAAATATCTCTATGTTCCTATTCTGGCTTCCTATAGAAGAAAATTTCCTCTAAGTGGCATGAAAAATAAAACTTCTACCTTTCAGCGCCAACTTTCTCACAAACTAAACTTGAAATAGCTTTGTGTTCAACGTGAGGACCGGTAAAACACAAGGAATATAAGCGTTTCTCTTTGTGATAAAAATGCTATTTTTGCGAAAAACGTTTTACAAGAAGCAAAAATGCTGTGGAAATTGAATAAAAATAATATTTTGGCAAAGTAGCAAATTAATTATTTAGCAATTAGCAAGTAAGTGCGATGACTGAAGTCAAACTCAAGTGATTTCATAGAAATGGCACTGGTCATCACTGAATTGGGCACTAAAAACAGCGTAGAATACTTGGAATAAAAATTGGGACCTAAATGAAATTCGATGCATTGGAGATCGTTTTACACAAATTTTATTTCAGTGTGCAGTGGTGCTGTTCGTGTAACTGCTGAACTACGCAATGTAAATAAGTTTGGCGTAATTGTATTTCATAGTTATTGTACTGTTTGTACAAAGCTTTGTAAGCAGTCTTCAGAAACTAATTCGAGTTGTCTTATGTAAACATTTTCCCGATTATTTTTCACACAGCTCCCCCGAAGATAGGCTAGAGGCCCTCTATTAGGATAATACAGTGCCTCTAATTTAGGCAGACCATGGCTCCACCACCGGTATTATCTGAAAACGCTCCACTATCCTGCTTGCCTGTGATTGGTTGTTGGATCCAAGAATCGGGTACGGATAGTAAGTACCGTACCCATTTCTCTTTTCAGTATGTACCGATAATTGAATTCAATTCCGTCATCGGATGCTATGACGCTTTTTGCAAGGTATTACTTTTAAAATGCTGAGTTCAGTTCGGTTTTAAGTCCTGAAATGAAGAACAATGTATTTCAGTATTGAAAAATGAAACAGTAAAGCAATGCAGCATGGAAAGCATAATTTAAAACGGCCCATTATTGATATAAAGGCAATTCTGTGAAACATAAAATACAAGAGGGTTGAATTAATTATTAGTTTCGAGTAAGAGTGTCGAGGTGTATCCTCCTGAACCCACGTGTCCGCCAATGGCCTCGATTGTCCATCGCCTCCCCCAGATGACCACTCGCCCAACCCAGCACCCGATGTGCACCTACACTCTTGTGAGCACCAACTCTTCCGGCTCACCGTCCTTGCGTATCCCTGCGTCTCTCCCACTCCATCCACGCCTCTCCCCTTCACTCGACCCCACACGACTCCTCCGCCCTCCCCCTCCACCCTCCCAGCCCAATCCCCACGCACCCCCTTCCCCCGTCTCGCCCACCCACCCACCCACCCACCTTCCACTGCAACCCTCGGCCGACCTGCGCTGTCCGAGAAAGATAAGGACGTGGACGCTTTCGTATTTACTGCCAATCCAATATCGGTTGCCAGCCGCACTGTTCCTTTGTTGCGCAAAACACTGTAGCCCGCCCATGATTAGCGGGGTTGAAATATGCTGATTTGGCTCGGAAAGAAGAGAACCTTAGACAATTTTTTTTAACGATCCAATGATTCAAACATTTTAACAAAGGCCGCCATCAAGGATTCTTCGGGCACACGATTATTTTACCCCTCCCCCCTTCCGACATTGGACATGTTTTTGGATTGGGTGCATTTCTGCCTATCACTTTTCTATTTCTTACTATGATATTTCTTAGAATTCACTCTACGCCTTTTAAACATGTGTGTACTTTTAATCCTCTTTTACTGAATAGTCCTTGTAAATTTTCACAGTACACTGAAACCATTGATGTAATGGATGTGAGTACTTACGGCAAAAAATATTGAATTAATTATTTACTGTCAACAGATGCGATATTCTGCTGCCTTAGCTGTAACAGTTTTCGCCGCAATTTCTCAGTATTACATCAAACCATAATTATTTGCGTGACTAAAAAAAACTATGATTCAAGTAGATGAATAAACTCGTGTTGATTGATCAGGGTGTCCAGCACTCTGGAAAACCGGGAAGACTGGGAAATCTCAGGGAATTTTATTTTCACTGGAAATATCAGGGAAATCTAGGGGAATTATCGAATTGACTCTGGAATTTTCTGTGGTGTCAATATATAAAACAGCAACGGAACCAATGTGCCTTTTTTGGCAAGTTGATAAGTCAAATTTCCCTTGCGTTGTCGCATTTTGCATTCCTGTAATCACCAAAAGTAGGTACAATGTGTTCTATATAGGTACACTGTGTTCTTATTGGTCATAGTCTGCAAATCAGTGGCGTAAAGAACTTGCCTTTATCGGCAAGTTGCGAATTCAAATTTCCCTTGCGTTGTCGCATTTAGCAAAAGTAGAAAAAAAAGTCAATTCCTTCAGTTTTTTAAGTTGTTGATCATTTTATACCAATGCTATTCATAGCAAACTTCGGCTGTAATATAACCTTGTTCTTTTACGACAATGTATAAATCTAAGAAAGGGTGGTGATGTGATTTTCTCTCAAACTATTTTAAAGTTTTGTGTTCATTTTCCTCCAAATATGCAAGTTTAAAAATAATCCTTACCTTAAATCACCCAAAAACATACTGAACATTCTCTTATATTTAACGAGAAAAAAATCATTATTTCCTGTGGAAAAATAAAAATGATGCCTGGAAACCCTGAAAATCTCAGGGAATTTTCAAATAGCCAGCTGCTGGACACCCTGTTGCTGCTTATCATCTTCTTCTTCGACGGCGCTACGGCCCCCAATCGAGTCTTGGGCTTCTCATAGAAGAAATTAAAATTACACTCAAACTCAACGCTGGTAAGACCTCGAACCTTGTGGATGGGATGACAACTTGATGTTGCCATCTACATCTACATATTACCCTGTAAGCCATCTTAAGGATGTATGGCAGGGGGTGAATTATCATCTACATCTACGAAATACCGTGCAAGCCACCACTAGGGTGTGTGGCACGGGGTGATTCCACACCAGGCATGCAGCACTCATCCCAGTCCAACCAGAACCGCGCGCGTTCCCCGGAATGCCAGGCACAGGCCAAAAGCAGTCAGGACAACGGTACGCAGACTACAAACTAGGAGAGTGATACGTAGGAGAACATGCTACCATGCAGCATACTACTCAAGATATAACTGCTGATTAGTATTATTAATGCGACAAATAAATAGCACTACCAGGTACTAAGACATGCTGGAGTATATCATGCCGGAGATTGCAAGAGAGGTTAGTATCTACAACTCATGTTAAGATATTCATCATCATCAACTGCACGATAATGTACCTCTGACTTTCGGCAACATGCACTTCCCTACTTATATGCTACCGACACTACTGATACTCTTTGTAATAATGCTCATTAAAACTACATAAGTGAGACACAAGAGTCAACAATCATTCAAAACGTGATATTGGGACTGCGATGTAGATTAAGAAACAAGCGTTCGGTAGCAAATCATCTACGCTACCTGTCCACTGAGTTATTTGTAAGTTTCTTTGGCAGCCATTATGGTTTGGCAGCTCTTATCGATTGCGGGAAAAACGTCACCTTTTATACTTATCTCTCGTGAGGTCCCTAATTTTATTCTCATGACCTGATATACCGTAGTAGCTTAAGCGCTGAGCTGTAGAAGATCTGTAGGGCGGCCTGCATGCTGAGCCAAGTGAGGAGGACGATCTGAAAATGAAGACGCTGCCGTACGCCCTCTAGTGGCTCTAACGGCAGAGGAAGAACTGATGGGGCTCTAGGGCTAACTAAAACTAGGCCCTGACAGTTTCAGGCGGTTCAGGCATGATAGAAAGTCGCGGGTTGAAGGCTGGGGTTTTGTGAACTATCACTCTTGGATGCGTAAGTTGCGCGATATTGGTGAAGTAGTAGAAAGTAACCTTCGACTATTTGCAGACGATGCAGCAGTGTACTAAGAAATCCGTAGCGATAAGGGAGCACTAACGAATTACCGCAAGGCAATTCAAAAGTGGTTCGAACCGTGGCAGCTGGAATGTAAATGGAAAAAATAAGTTGCAATGACTTCTGAAACATAAAAAACTCACCTCGCTACAGCTATTGCATAAAGCATACCCAATGAGAGAGAGAGTATTATCTGTTAACAACCTCGGAGGTTAAATAACAAACCACCTGTCGTGGAGCAGACATATTCGGAAGGAATTGGTCAAGCTAAGCGTCCTCATTCGCGGATTGTCCACCACGCTCGGCTCAGCATGGAGGCCGTCCTACCATTCTTCCCCAGTTAAGCGAGGTATGTGAAGCAAACCGTGCTTTCCTCCTTAGTTCGTTTAGGGTGTTATTTTTCCTCCCTCTTCATGTAATTTATTTAATTCCTTCATTTGCTTCTTGTGGTCTCTGCATTTATAAACCGTAATTGCTCTATTGCCCTAATCTTGCTTAAATTTTCCTCAGCAAGTTTCCATATTAATTTGCATGATTTGGTTTCCCACTCGGATTTTTTTCTTGATTAGTCCAATGCAGTTAATTATTCCATTGTAAAAGGCTCTTTATTTTCTAACAATACCTTCTTTCGTAGCGATCACTTCATTGAAATTCACATAAAGAGTGATAAAAAAATTGGGAAACTTAACTGGTATCGATAAATTTTTGATAGTGTGATTTCCAAATTCAATATCTTGTCTTGGGCGATCGAGCTGAATGGCATACGTCGTAGTAGATCCGATCTAATCTAAATAAAAAATAAGAAAAAATGCTAGACTTACGGGAGCTCTAATCTAGATGTCATAACCTTATCCCTCATGGGATTATGCGTTTCTCTTTCCGTCTACAAAGCGGCTGAAAATTTCAGAAAAGAAATGCCCTCTTCAACGTCTCCATATGAGAATAGACGTAACTAAGAGATAATTGTGATGACGTACCTGTAATTCTACCAAATATTTTCAGGAGGAACTCGCTTATGATGCGGAAGTAGTCCCTAATTTTTTTCTAACGCGCATTATTGATTGCTCAACGTTGAACTCTCTTCAGTCCCTCGAGATAATGGTCACATTTTTAGAATTGGGCGATACCAACCCGAAGGCCGACGGAAAAACCGTTGCGTCCCATGGCGAGATCAACGTCCCTCGACCTCCTTGCTGAGCCATCGCCTTTGGAAGAGGGGAGTGTGTTTTCCTCTCTCCGTATTCGTTCCTTGACAGTCAGTAAGTCTTGCTCTGAGGTCACTATGCGTCGGGATGCCTCGTGTGTGATGAATAGGAGTGGGGAATTGGGGGTGTGGTATGGTGGGGGAGGAGGGTGAGGGGGAAAGGGCCGAGGAGAGTATTTCGCGAGGGGAAGGGAGTCGGAGAGGGTTTAGGAAGTGCGACCTGAGTGCGAGGCTGCATCTTGCTTCCATTCCTCCTTTCCATCCGCCCTATTATAGTTAGGGCCCAGAGCTGTGATTCGGGACTAGGAGAATGGGGTCGCTGCCACCACAACTTCGGTAGTAGTGTGAGGCCGGCCCTGACCTCGAATTCTAGCTTTAAGGCCTGATTTAGTAAGGAATCAACACGCTCGAACACTGGCAAATCCATGGGTATAACGTTTCTGCCCCCAACAACTCTCGACTTTTTTCATGGCCCCTATTTGACATTTTCGCTGCTGCGACGTCAAAATTTCATCCCTGCGTAGACTCCGGAATTCCTAAGCCATACAGAATAACGCCTCTGGATTGGATTGGATTTTGCGGAGGCGACCGACAGCTAAGGTCATTTGCGCCATCGTGGACAGGTAAGGGAGGAAGGGTGGATAGAAACCCGGCATCGGCATTGGCCTGCTCTTTACGTACGGAGCCAAGGGGACCACGGTTTAACGTCTCATCCGACAAACAGAGTACTGCACTTGAGGTGCCCTCCACAAGACACAATAGTAGGGATCAAGTTTCCTCTGAAAAACATCTTCCACTGCAGGGATTTGAACCCTGGCCGCCCGTGTGGTAAGCCAGTACTCTAACCACCACATCAACCCGATCCCCGAATAACGCCTCTCTGACTGCCATTTGTCGGGGGCTTTGATGTCTAGTCCGCGGATTTGCCGAGATTTACACTAATTATGGCCCCGGGTAGAGACTTGTGCAGATGAATCTCAGCTCATACTCGGGTGACGAGAGGGAGGCTCATCGAGTTCCGTACTCCGTCAGTCCGATGGGAAATTTAAAATAGCTCATTTAAAAATAATGATACCTTACCGTATCCCATGGAAATAGCTCACATTTTAATTAATACCTCGAAAAGTAATGCGTTAAGCGGCTGATATGTTGGTATCGTTATAAAAATGACATCTTTTTCTTTTTGATTAGGTCAGATCCTGTGAAATGTGTCCCTACTGTCATCTCGTTCAAACTGCCTTCATGACAGCCACTGAACACCTTTCCGGATGTCTTCACTCCTCGTGGATTGATCTGGTTTCTCGTTTTCATTGGATTCATTACTATTTATCCTTTTCATTTGAAACGACCAAATTATTCTCTCTTGTGCAGATGAGCCCAACTGTCGATTGACTTCGACGCGGATACCTTTCCTTCAATTCTCCAACTCCGAGCGCGCCAAGTTTCATCCCATCGGCTGCGACGAACGCAAATCAACCCTACCCACCCCTCCCGCGTTTCTCTTTCCGTTGGGAAGGGGGTGGGAAGCGGTTGGGGGCGCGTGGAGAGGGATGAGGGCCGGAGGCGGCGGCGGCGGGTCGCCCTCTTGCGTCGGCGGCGCGCGTGCAACTCGCCCCCTTGCCCCATCCCGCCCCCGTGCTCCCACCCGACCCCCCCCCCGGTCCACCTCTCGCCGCCATCCGTGCGGAGGTTGATGCTCCGGTTATCCGCACGCCGCCTCGACTCCAACGCCACCTATGCCCACATCTCGTCTCCATCCTCCCTCCCGACCGCGAACAACAACCCACCCCACGGCAGTCTATCCCAACCACCCCCTTTGCTCCCCCTCCTACCCCAACCCCTCGCTATCGAGAGCTCTCCTTTCGAGTAAACGCGACCACCACCCACCCTGCTCCCTCCCCCATCCCTCCCACTCCCCCCTCCTTCCTACACTTGCTCCCGCCTTGCCTACGGTTGGAAGGCGCGGGGCGACCATCTGTCGGTTCGCGGGCCGCGTTCTGGCTTTGGAACTCGGAAGCAGACCGGGTCGAACCCACCAAACCGTCGCCAAGGAGATTAGTTTCGCACATCCATGGTTTCCAGGGTTTCGCAGGGAGCAGGAGAGAGGTTATCCGAGGTCCAGCCCAGCCTTCCTCCTCCCCCGCACCTGCTCACTAGCCTGCTTGCACTTGCGGTACTCGCCGATCGACCTCCTTCATTCGGTCCGTGTCTTCCGCTCCCTGACCGGCCGCCCACTCTGTCTCGCGTCTGCTTTTTGCGAAGTATTCGGAGTGTTTCCGTATGCCTCTCCGGGCCGGGGGTCTATTCTGTATGGTCTCGGACTTTACGAATGTCGACAGTATGGAAATTTTGGTGTTATTAAGTTCCATCGGGTTATTAAGTTCATCTCCACAAACTGCATATCTGTCGACGTTTTGATGAGCGAGTCTGCCATTTAAACGTCGGCAGCTATGCAGTCTTTAATCTTGTGTAGATCCACAATAGAACTAAATAACGTCATACGCCTTGTGTTACCTTCCCCGCTTCATGTCCCTTTCCCTGGAAATATGTGTGCGAATTCGCTAAACTGAGTAAATACCAAATTTTAGAACAATGATCACAGCTTTGTGTTTTCCACTGCTTTATGAGATTGAACACAATTGGTTTAGGCTATTACGCCATCATCAGGTGTACAGCATACAATCTATATCACATACTGTACATTTGTTTCATTGTAAAATTTACAGTTGCGTTTAGTTAGATTGTCTTTGTATAGATTGTACATAAATATATTGCACATTGTACACCTATTGGAGGTTTAATAGCTAAAACCGGTCGTACATCTAATGCATCAGCATCAAACACAAAGCTTTGTTTTTATTTCAACAATTTTCATGCGATTTTTAAAAATCATTGTAGTGTTGTATCGTAAATAGGTGTACTTATGCCTCCTTAAAAATAGAAAAAAAAATTATGATGCCGATGGCAGATTTAGTACCGAGGTTTGTTTCAAAGATTGTATTTTTTCTATAACACAATCATTCCTTACTTTTTCATACCATCAAGTAAGGTGTGGGATAACTATTTATCTCGGTATAATCATTTTACCCGAGTTAATGATATGCATGATGTTAGTATTGTGTGGTAGTAAATTCAGGAATCAATATGCATTATCGACGCTTTTCGTGAGACAAGATCAATGTGCTAAGGGTGCCCCGGCGGCGATGTTCATTTGAGCTATTTCAACATTAATTGATATAACATTCATACAATAAAAATGTCTATATCAGAAAGAGAGATCGGTGATTAGTGGATCTATAAGTTTCAAGAGAGATATAATTTCCTTCCGTTTCTTCCAGGTGTTGTTTTCGTCTCTGTCGACCCAAGGAGGAAGGTCCAGTCGAAAAGGAAGCTGTCTCTGCTAGACCATTGTCTACTCGGCAGATTAAGTTGTGAGTGCTTCTTCATTTCGTTCACCCTTTTCAGCATTCCATTTCGAGTGTCCGCCTTCTTATTCACCCAAGTCGAAGGGAAGCCAAACCCTTGTAGAAATAGACTTCTTTTTATCAATCAGTGAATTAAATATTGTTGAGAAGGTTCCTTCCTGCAGTACACAAATGATGTGTACTGTAGTATACATCATATACACTTTTCGTGAAACAAGATCAATGTGCTAAGGATGCCACGGCGACGATGTCCATTTGAGCTATTTAAACATCTATTGATATAATATTCATGCAATAAAAATGCTTCCTATGACGTATACTGTAGTATACATCATACCGTAATATACATCATAGGATCATACATATACAGATGATGTATACTGCAGTATACATCATAGCATTTTCTGTAGTATACATCATAGCATTTTCTGTAGTATACATCATAGGAAGACAGGAAGGGTTCCCTCCTATAGTATACAGGTGGCCCCATGTCAGGGAAGTAAGTGAAGCCTCAGGTAGATGTGATGTTCTGAGAGAAATGTCAGGGATTTCCATGCCTTGTCAGGGAAAATTGTAGAGGTCGAGCCTCCTCAAGTGGCTCGGTTCTCATTCCTCATACTTCTTCTGCCTCCGCCACCGTCTGACACACGCGCCGAGCTGAGTTATTTCTTCCTCTCTTTCACTCGCCTGCTGCAAGACGCTCGTGATGTCCATCTTACCAAAAACTGCAACTTATTCTCCCTTTATCTTTTGACTCTATCTGGATAGCATGTCCGACTCTCAACAAAGTGTCGCAACAAATCACAAATGAAAACAATTGCGAGGCGGGAGGGAGGTGGCCGGCATGCAGTTGCTCGTTGCTGCAGAGGTGAAAACGACTAAATTGAGTTTTACATCTTATTTATTTAGTATAATTCTATTTATGAGAAATCTACTGTGGTAGATTCTCCTATGCTCTTTGATAAACAAATGCCATGCTTTAATTACTTTTGGTGGGGGATATTTGCAGACCTGAAGTGCTAGGATATACTGTGGATTTTCCAGAAAAAATTTCATTTTAACCCCAGGAAATGATTTCATTGAGAGATGTTTCTCACTCAGTAAGAAGTTATCGTTAAAAACCAAAAGAATAAGTCTCTTGTGGCACAAAGATAAGTGTACTTCATAATACCCTGCAAGCCACCTTAAGAGTATGTGGCAGGAAGAGAGTTATCAACAACATAGATTACACTACTTCTTATTTAAGTTAATTTGGCTATTGATGCATTGGCAAAAACCTAATTGTCGTTCGTGCTTGCAGGCGAATGGCAATCCGAAAATCTTCACGCGATCGTCGAGAGTCCACTCGCTCTAACGAGTCGAAGGACGTTATACTTCCTTTCGTGGATTTCCATCGTCATTTTTTCTTCGTCCTCCCCACCGACAAATTGATGGGAGCGATAATATTTATGGAAGCCGACTTTTATTTTTTTTACTTCTCTTCCTCTCTGCGTGGAGGACCGTTTTAACGAGCGATGAAGCGTGGATTTTTTTTTCGCGTGGAGATGAAGGGGTCGAGGAAAGGGTCCATCGCTTGTCCCTTCCGGATCGTCTTTCTCCTTCCTCCCTCTATTCATCTCTTCCCACCCTCTCTCTCCCTCGCCCCCCGTCACTCCCATCTACCCAACCCAACCCCCTGTCCCACCTCCCTCTCCTCATTCCCCCCGCCCAAACTCACCCCTCCCCTACGAGATAACTCCTCACGCAATGTTCTCCCGAGGAGAAAATCGAGTCGAGGGCATCTTCGGAAGGTAGCTGTTGAGAGGGGGGGAGGAGTTGCTAGAGCCCCCACCGCCCGTCTGCATTGCCGCCAACGCCGCTTCCGTGCGGTGTCACCTTACCTCCCATGCACCCGCCCACCCTTTGCCCTCCCTCCAACAACCCCTATTCACATATTTACAGGGTCAAGCGTGGGCTATACCTTAGCAGGGTGGCGATCGTCAGGGAAAACCGGGAAAACCTGGAATTGTCAGGGCATTTTGAATTTCTGGAAAAGTCAGGGAATTCTCGTAACAGTCAGGGAGAAACTGGATTTGGAATCCTCGTTATTTTTCTACCATCACGTTTATCGGCCAGTCTTTCCCGCCCTTTATTTCACCAAATAAAACTAACGTCCGTCGCTGAATTGCAAGGAATTAGCACCATCAATTCGTGGAGTATTCAGTTGTGAATCTTATTAGTTGTGGATCATAGTTATTTAGTTGTGAATCAGACGTACAATGTATCCCTTTTGTATATCCTTATTGCGATATTTATCTAGCTGTGTTAAAAATCATTATCACAATGTATTATGCTCATCACAAGGAATCCGAGGCTATGTTGTTCGGAAAACTTTACCTCGCGTTTTTTTCCCTTCCGAAACTCAGGTCGAGAAGTAGCTGGAGCGCACTAGCTTATAGTAAATACATGCTGGCAGTTCAAAAAATACGAGACGATGATTATAAAATTTAGAAAATTAAAAGCTTGCGTAGAGAATTTAATTCATCAGGAAAAAACATTCCAATAACAGGTGATCTTTTGGCGATCGGTCAGGGAAATTGGTAAATCAATCTGGAAAAAGTCAGGGAGAGGTCAGGGAATTTGAAAATTGGATATCAGTAGCCACCCTGCTTAGTTTTCACTGCCGCTATGGATGTTATGTATCCCTGAGTTATTTTTTTAAAACTTATGAGGACAACTTTATTTTCCAAAATTACAAAAGGATGATTTGAATTGTATTTTAAGGGTAAAAAGTACAATACAAATGAGTCGCACTATTTTGTGGAGATTCCGCATTACATCACCTTCTTGAAGATTTTTGATCACGTCCATTTCTCATTTGTAACAAAAAGTATTAGCACACAGAAGATCCAAGTGCCACGCTGTGCGTCGTTGGAGGGAAATCTCCGTGGAGGGAGAGAGTTTACGACGAGGGTCGGCAGAAAATGTGGAGGCTTCACGTACCCCTACCTCCCTACCCAGCCAGAAAATTCTGTACTTTTTCCTCACAAGTATTTTTACAAATTTCACTTGGATATTTTGTATACATTCCTTAAACTATTATAACGTTTTTTTCATGAAACCTTTTCAGAATCCCTTAGAAGATTCTGCCGAATTCCTGGAGACGTTCCGCAAAATTCCCTAGGGCGTTCTGTAGAAACCTTCGGACATTCTGTAGAATTTCCATGGTCGTTCTTCAGAACACTGTCATTAACATAGACCTTTATTAATAATTCAGGAAGCATTGAAAATACCAAAATCCAGATAAACAATGCGTTTATGAAATAAACAACTCAAATTAGGCACACGCAATCCTGCAGAATAGTGCGTTTTTGCAATACCCTATTTTGATACTATAAAGGAAGTGGGGGATAAATATACCAAAATTATCTCCTGAACAATTTGAGAGTAAATATAGTGCCGCTTGCATTCTGCCAGTACAAGTGTAACTACCGGTTCAGCGTGTGCATGCTCACAGTAATGTATTTGATTAAGTTGTTCATCCAGTGAACTACAGAAGTAGGTTTTCATTTCGAAGCTTCATGGCTACAGCTAGATGTTACAGGACAGGTTAATGGCTACACTTGAGCCTTATTCCTACCTGCGAGGTGTCCATATTTTGTTGATATAATTCTTAGTTACTTGCCTATTCCGCCAATACGTTTCAGGATTTCTTGTAATGAGATTGTCATACCGAAAACACCTTAGTCAAGGAACATTAAACAACACAGAATGGTATTGTGGATGACAGTGAAATGGGTTTAATTGAATGATTTAATAGACATGAAACTGTTCATTGGCTCGCGGTATTAGTGTTTCATCGAAATACGCATTGTGCATGTAATTTCCACCAACGTAAAAACACAGTACAGAAGTTGCCCAGAGACTTAAATGACATTTGAATCTTCTTGTTTATATAATCGCTTTTGGTAAATTATTCACCAAAATTATTTCAGCACTGCACAGAGCTTTTTTAATGATGGAAAGGGCAAAAATAAACTTTTGAGAGGAAATACTTGCCACAATAGCCATCACGTGTATGGCATTAAATGAAACCATTTCCTTTGTACACTAACCATGCATTACACTTGTGGAACTCACCACGTATAGCAAAATTTCTCTCTTTGTGCTATCACAGTCTCGACTATCGAACACATTCGCCGGCCTCACCGCCGGCGGGGTAAAGTCCTCGGATAAAAATCCTCGCCTGCCAAACCGAAGGTCGCGGGTTCGAGTCCCGCCGGGGTAGGATATTTACACCTCCCTGGGCATGGTTGTGAGTGTTCGTCATAATTGAGTTAATTGTAAGAGAGGACTGTACTGGCCTAAATTCGCTCGAAATAAAAGACAAATAAAAGACACATTATAATAACCCCGAAATATAACTTAACGACTGCTCACTTCCTGTCGTACATAACCAATCACTGATGACTACAAAATCTCTTGATGATGTCGAAAATGAACTTTATTCACTATGCACTGCATGAAGTCAGTAGATCTTACACTATCGGAGTCCCAAACTCACACATATCCCTATCAACATCGGCCATTTACAACAAAGAGAGTCGCCCACTAAATTTACCTATTGCAGAGCCACCCTATCTACAAGGCATGAGCCAGACTGTCATGTTCCGTATAGATCCTTGGAAAAGAAACCTGTTCTACGGAAAGGACATCAATTTTCGTAGCATTCCTTACGTTTTTCAGCACAGTGGCTACGGAAAGCTTTCAGCAGAGTGGCTGTATAAATGATCAGAGTCAGAACTAATTCAGTCTGCATCGAAGCCTGTCAATAATTTATCAAAGGAACGACAATGAAAAAGAGACGACATTACAGTCGATGTAGGATTTGTTAAACGATTTAATTTGGAAAAGTCTTGTAGCTACGATTCATGACAACACGGGGCAGTTTCTGCGGCTTGGAATTAGGAGGATATGTGAATCGACACTAAGTAAACTCAACTGAATTAGGCGGGTGGTATGTTGTTTGATGTAAGATATTTTTTTTTATTTTTACTAAAAGTCCTAGAATAATCCTAGACTTCAAGAAATAAGATGCGATTTTTGACACTAAACTTGAATTTATATACATAAGGTTAGTGAACAGTTATCTTTGAAAAAAATGAACCTCTACTGCTGGAGGCACTGAGATAGAATCCCCGTAAAAACTAAACTTTGATGGAACCGAAGACTTACAACAAAGTATTGGGGACACAATATCGTTTATAATCTTCTGAAGATTAGACTGCAGACAGATAGACTACTGAGTTAATTGACTCATTTTGATTGCCTGTTGGACAATTCGTGACCACAAACGAACCTATTATAGGCGCCCCAGAATATTTGGTGAAGCATGGGTGTTGATTTTTCACTGAATACACGCATCTTGATTCAAAACTCGCATACATAGTTGCCCACGCTGCAGCATGTCGTAGTTTTATCGTAGGTTGCTGTGGGTGGGGGATGGAGATCGATTCATCTCTGACAAGTGGCTATGTTTTTGAGTGTGTTGCTAGACCAGAAGTGAAAGTCGATGCCCCTCTCTCAGAGCGATAACTCTTCAAAGAAGGAGTAAATTTTCACCGCTGTGAGTTCTCTTCTCCATATCCGTTCTCCATCACTATCTCATGACGCGGGCGTACGCTTTTTTTTGGAATAAACGTTTCACAACGGAAACTGCTAGGTTATCATAAAAAATGTTGTATGCAAATCTTTGAATCAAATGAAATCTTCGACATTTTGATGTATACTTTCATTGCCGAAGTTAAATATGTTGATTTCAATTAAAATTTTAAAAACACATTAATTATATTTAATTATTTATTTCACACTTTTTAGCAATATCGTTAATATGTTAGCTTGTTTCCACATGCTTCTGAAATAGTTCAGAATTACTGAAAATTTTGTTTCGAGAAAAGTCTGCTCTTCAAACTCTTCTGATTTTCTCAACTGTCACGTTCCTAATGCCAGTTAATTGGCCAGCACCTTAGCTAGACTCCCTCAGTACTAAAGGTATTACTGAGTGCACTAAAGAGTAATACACTACAGATAGTATTGTGTTATGCTACTCGGGGTGGAAGAGAACCGGTGAACTTCGATCACGATGGTCTTTTCGTGTCGTGACATGCTTTTCATCGCAGCCCCTCAGAGCGGGAAGGGAGGCTGCTGCGCGGAGAGACACTTCTTTTTTTACAAGCGTTCTTGGGAAACGCTGGCGGCACCGGTTTCCGATGTAATGGAGTCAAATTATTTCCAGTCATGCAATTGAGGGATCCCAATTGGATTTTTTAGAGCTCCAGATAAATTGGACAGCCCCTCCGTTGAACTAATGATTACAATTTTTTAAAAGAGTAGCTTATTATCCCATAGTAGCAGTTTAATTATTGAAGAAAAGGTACGTGACCAGCTATTTCACTTTTCCTCGGGCAATGAGTGGCTTCTGTTGGCCAAAAATCTTAAGTGACAGGTATCGTAATCAAGAAACTCATCGGTTGCTTTCTACTTTTAACAGTTAAAGTTGATATATAATGCCTTAGCGTCTGACCAGGTGGCAATGCGTTTGACTAAAGATAAGGCTTATGATTCCCTAGCAATGAATTGATTGAAGTAGCGCGGTTGGCACAATAGGAGAGCTCTGGGTCAATTTTACTTAAACTCCAATTTTAAATAAACGCTGTTTAATAAATAGCACAACTCCAATGTATTTACACTCCAAAAATAAGTTATGCAATGCACGGTGAATGTCATTACATTCTTAAATATTTTAACTCCCGCTGTCATCATTTCGACTCCTCCGCCCGAAGACATAGCTGCTATTTTTCGTTTGGGTGGCACTTCTGGGTGCCATAAATTGCCACGCATTATCGTGGAGGAGTGATTTCAATGTATGCTCCTCATTTTAAGGTAGTCCGAGCGAGATAGTTCCCTAATCATAAGAGAGACCATATTCGAATAATACGTTTTAATTTCACCACCTGTAGGACACATCAATTAAATATTGCATTATTAATGGTGTAATTATATAGTTTTATATGACAAAAATTGTAAGTAATGAAAAAAAATATCAAAATAAGTCTTTAACTTGACTCATTTTTGATTCGCGCGATGCGTTTGAAACTCCTTCAAAACAGAAGGTTATTTGTGATACCCAAGAACCTATTGCGGTGACTATATGATTAATTTTCAAATATAGTCGAGAAAACATACAAAATACACCCTGTTAGTTTTTTTACGATACCTAAGAGACATCTATGGAAATACCTCATTTTGTAAATAATGTCTCTCTGGAGCGCATACACGTACCATTTCCCATGTAAAAGGTATTTTTGGCAAATATCTCCGAAAGTAATGTTGTAAGTGGTTGAATTTTTGATGTCATTGGATAGGTGAGATGTTTTTCTTTAAAATGAGACCAAATTCATTGATTTCTAAGTAAAATGATATTTCGCTCAGACTACCTTAAGGACATCACACTGCCTCAGTCTGTCTCCACCTCCGCCTTCCTCCCTCTCCGTCCGCCTAATGCCTCCCTGTCGTCATGTGAAACACTCGACGAGGGGAAAGCAGAGGAGAGGAGGAGTGCGAATCAGATTGTTCGGAGGTGGACAGTCGGCGCGTAAGGAACCGATGCGTGCCTTTCTCCTAGAGTTCAAGAAGTCCACCATTGGAGTCAGTCACCGACGACCGACAGCTAAGGTCATTTGCGCCATAGGGGATAGGTAAGGGAGGAAGAGTGGACAGAAAGCTGGCGTCGGCATTAGCCTGCTCTTAACGAAAGGCGCCAAGGGGATCACGGTTTAACGTCTCATCCGACAGACGAAGTACTGTACTTCCCTCTACCTCTCTAAGTACCCTCCACAAGACAGTCAAGTAGGTATCGGGTTTTCTCTGAAAAACATCCTCCTTTGCAGGAATAGTCGATTAGCCATGCTTTGGATATTTAATTAACGTTGCTCATCTTTAATGGCTAGAAAACTGAACAATATCATAGACAATGAACAAAGATGGGCACAGAATACTTCAAGTCAGATTAGACTGCTTTTTCATGGGAAAAAAAAAACTTTCTTTTAGGTGGGCCCGAAAAGACTCCCCATGGACGTTCTAGAGGGTGACTAAGTCCGGGTGTTCTAGTGTTCAAATCGTAATGAATGGCCTTAAATAGAGCATGCTACCTGTTGGCGATACTGCGTCAATTCAAATGAAAACTTATCTTTTCAGGTCTAAGTTTAAGAATATATTGCTACCTTTTGGAAATATTTTGACTTAGATATTGTTTATGCATTCTTTTTGCAGCTTTTTAGGAAATATTTGCTCCCACGGACTCGAAAATTTACGCCATTTGGCATTTCCTAAATGGTAAAGACGTTTGAATATTTATTCACCTTTTGTTCTTGCTAACTGTAAATTAGATTTAAGGTTTGAATTTTGTGTTCTACATCTCCTCAATGGTCATCCAACTAAGATAAAAAATGCATAATGTACGATTTTTAAGTATCATCGAACTTATAACGCTCAGGCTTAGACAAAAATGTGCTGTTCCCCGCAAGAGTCATACCCGAGATATATTTCACCGTCATTAAAATGTAGATGAGTCACTTTGTTCGAAAGAATTTCCGCCTCATCACGTTTGTCAGGCTCTTCATACATGTATGCATTTCGTTAATTTAACGTTTCGTTTTCCGGGGTGGAATCGCTGATGGCGGTTCCCATGGCAGCGCATGAAGAAAAGAAGCACAAGGGAAAAAAAACAAGGCTCTCCGAATGATGATAATTTTCATGCGACCATGACGTATTCCTACCCCCCAAAGGCGGTAGGCAGTCGAGACGGTCCCGTTGCATTCTGGGCCGGAGAGAGGTTTGGGTGAGGTGGAGAGCATCCCGGGCTTAAATGCTCTGTTCTGATTTCTCTCTGTCCGAGAGCGAGAAAAATGTCCGCCCCTTGGGATCTGGCTACACAGGGCCTCCATATTTGGACGTCGGGAATTGACGCAACGAGTTGTGGACTACTGTCCATGCAAAAAGTCGAGATACTCGAGTTTGAAGTGTTCTATCTCGATAACTCATTCATCGATTGCAATGAAATTTAAATCAATTGCTTTAAAATTTCTCGTAAGTCGTTAAATAACGAAAATAGCAGTTTTATTTATCAACAATTTTAGGGTAGTAAATAAATAGTTACGAGGTTCTGCTTCAACATATGCACTTAAAAAAGATCGATGTGTCACTTTATGAAGTCTCATGTTGATAACTTGAGAATTTTTTGAAAAAAATAGCGTTCAAAGTGGAGCTACCGTTTTATGAGCGCCAATAAGCCTGCTTTTTTTTTTTCATACAAAGCCAAATAAAAAATTTGTTGATACGGTGAAGAATCGCTGATGGTAGTTACAAAACGTAGGAATAAATTTTCTTTCATTTTCAGTTTATTTCATTGCAATCGATGAATAAGCTATTGAGATAGAACACTTCAAACTCGAGTATCTTGCATGGACAGTAGGGGTTGGATTTGGGGGTGTAGGGGAGGGGGAAGGAGAAAGAGGAGGGAAGTGGAGGAGGGGGAGAGAGAGAGAGAGAAGGCATAATTCATGCATCATCATCAATTCCGTGCTTTACACGCAATCAGGTCCGCTCATCTTGGCCGTTAATGGGATCCCTTGGCAACTCCTCTTCCCTCTCATCCGTCTTTTGATTTATCTGCGGTCCGAAGAAGGCCACTCCTCGATCCTCTCGCATTCTACGTCCTTCTCCCCCATTATCCTTCTCCCATCTTTGAGGTGGTTTCACCGTCATGCGACATTTATGTCATTTTATTCATATTCTGGACACTTTTAGAGAAATATTGGATAGGATTGGATATTTGGGGAGGCGACCGACAGCTAAGGTCATTTGCGCCATAGGAGACAGGTAAGGGAGTAAGGGTGGATAGAAACCCGGAGTCGGCATTAGCCTGCTCTTGACGAAAGGCGCCAAGGGGACCACGGGTTAACGTCCCATCCGACAGACGGAGTACTGCACTTGAAGTGCCCTCCACAAGACACTCAAGTAGGGATCGGGTGTCCTCTGAAAAACTTTCCTCCTCTACAGGGATTTGAACCCTGGCCGTGCGTATGGTTTGCCAGTACTCTAGCCACCACACCAACCCGTTCCCCTTTACAGAATCATGTCCTCTATATGATATGAATAACAACATGCTACCTTTGCGCACTATTTTGCTCGTAAATGGATCTTCAAATCGTATGGTGTTCAACGGAAGAACGGGAGCAGCAAGGAGAAAAATGATACTTTCCCTTTTTCATATAAATTCCATTTACACGGAATACTGTTTATGGAAATGGTAAATGCCCTGGAAATCGGTTGAAAATAAAACAAACATCTTCCTACCTTAGTTTTTTTAGTTATTTGCCAACACTGCGATAATCCTGCGAAATTCCTGTTGATAAACACATCACGCCATACTGTGATGCACTCAGGTGGTTGAAGGTAGATATGCGACGGGAATATCAAATAAATTTATGTACAAACAAATCAACACAATTCGTCCCAGATACGTGTATAATAATAGGAGCGTCTGAAGAAATTACAACTTGGCTGTTTCCACATGAGGTTTTAGTGTTACCGACCATGGTTTCGTTACAGAGTAACATTATCAAGGTAAAACATTTTCAAAAAATGAGCCGCATATATAGGAAAGTCAAGTGGGGGGGAGGTGGTGGGAGGGTGTTGAGGACTGGGAGAGTTCAGGTGCTGAGGGGGAGGTTAAGGGGAGGTAAGGGTTAGGTGGCGGTTGGGCTCGGTGCACGGGTATGCGTCACTCCGGGCGGGGAGGGGGAAGGGTTGGATGAGCAAGAAGGAAAGTGGAGGAGGGGGGAGCGGGAGGGATAGAGGTGGTCATTGACGAGGTGCGAATCAGCGTGGCTTAAGATTTCCAACTCCTCCAGGGCGTCTAATCTGCGTCCTTTCTTCTCTACATATAATATCGTAGGAACGAAGTCACTGTTGTGTCCCATTTTGAGTAGATGCTTGGCGAATTGGGAATTTTCCTTTCCGTAGAGATGACACATCCGGTGCTCCGCTACCCTGGTGGAAAAGCTCCTCCCTGTTTGCCCAATGTAAATAGCGTCACATTCAGAACACTTCGAAAGGTATACTCCGCTCTGCTGTTCAGCCTTTTCTTGTTCCTTAGGCGATCCGAGGATACTTCCGAGCGTTCTCTTATTATAGAATGCTGCCCTTATTTCTTATTGCTACTCGGACGCCATCATCCACGAGCACTCCAGACATCATTTCCACCAGAAAACGGCAGCTCTCAACTCCATGATCCATCGATTATGCCACATCCCTGTGTCAGAAGTCAACAAATTGAACATTCCCAGTGATAGAAACATGTATTTAGTCATGATGTTTGATTAAATTCTAAAGTCCTCGCCGCCAACCCAAGTAAGAACCGTACCTCAAGTATTGCAGAACAATAATGCCAATCAAGATGACCTGTTGATAATGTGGTACATCGAAACCATCGTCGCATTAAATTAATTTTATTTTAGTGGAAAATTGCTGTTTCTGTTCTTCATTTTGCTGAAATTCCACCATATCACGCCCGAAACTTCTCTTTTTCCGTGCCTTAAGCAAGACGGAATTTTAAAATTGTAACTTGTGCGTCATTTGTAATTCCGCATGCTTAATGATTTTCATTGTGGAATAAGGAAATTGTGGACCATAAGTTTTTTCGACTGACTTGAAAATTTATTCAAATGTGCTCTCATTGACTAACGATTACCGCTCCAGCCATCTTAAGGGCCCCAATTCCTCCGCTATCCTTGCCGGAAGGAGCGAAGTCAGACTTCGCTTCCTTTTCCTCCCCCATATTCTCCTTTTCATGCCCTCCAAGTCGGCATAAATCACTGCGTCCGTATAATTCATCGTTCCAATTTCCGTGCCAGTGTCTTTGGAATTTGAAACAGACTAGGCGGAGGGGCGCAGTGGACTGGGTTAGTCACTCATAAATGCTCCACGCACGCCTCCGAGGCATTACGCCCACGACCTTCGGCCAATTCCCATCTCAAACCCTTGTACAGGCTTCCGCAAAAGTTTCTGGCGCTGAAAGTGGTCGACTTTGGGACACTAGCTACGGAACACTCAAAGTCCTCCGGAACGGGGAGAAAGGTACTGTGGATAATGTGGACTTAAATGAGAATACTCAGTCAGGAATCCTCTCCCTAACCGCTATTCACACAAACTCTCCGAGAAATGGGTTGACCCATTACGACCCACCGTCTCATTGCGACTTATCTCGCGAGACCTCAAGACTCCATTGTAAGTTCCTGACACTGCGGAGTCGCAAGCGCTTCGGTAATTTGGATGACTCACAACTACTTGACGTCTCGTTTTTAACCGTCTTACAATGAGATCAGAAGATGGGGGTCCCTAGTTCAGTCACGGTAAAGGATGATGCCACTTGCCTTATTAGCCTGGCCTTCCATTTTATCTCGTGAAGTTGTTTGGTTCCCCTGCCTCACTCTCTCTCTCTCTCTCTCGTTGCCTCTCTCTTTCACTTTCGTCCTTTCCTTTGACCCCCTTTTATTGTACTTCCCCTCCTTGCGGCGAAATTCTGCGCCAGGAACTTCTGCGAAAGCTTCTTAGTAATATCAGTGGGTGATTTTAACGTTGTTGCTTATTAACCTTGCGTGTATGTACCTTGTGGATTTTCTAGATGCAAGATCTTTGCCTCCTCTTCCCCTCCGTTTTTTCCTTCGACTCCCTCCACTTCTACTTCCCCTCCTCCTTTCCGCGAAGGTCTGTGCCATAAAGGTTTGGCTAGTGCTATACATCCTGGGCAGGGCCCATGAATCTAGTCCACCTATGATGGGTAGTATTTTTTGTATCGGGTACCATTTCGCCAGGGCCATCGCCTGGTCCCTAGGGGTTGGTTTGCTTGTGTTAGTATCCACCGGGGTGAGTCTGTTGAATATAGGAACCACCTAATCTTTTCGTGATTTACGATTATAGCCCTCGCTAAAGTTCCTGGTGTCGCACTGCTAAAGGCTGTTGGACACGAGTCACTATACTTACCAAATTCTGCGAAACGGGGGACAAAGGTTGCTCAATCTGAAGAGCCAGAAAATATTTTTTTAATGCTGTCAACGCAAGGGCTTCGAGAAGTGGAATGATTTCCAACGACCACGCAATTTGAACGCGTTTCAAACTGAGGCCTCTGTTGTAGCCATGGCGATGGGTGATTTGAACCACCAACCTTGTGAATGTGTGTGCCTCGTGCCTCTTTGTCCTTTGAAGTCCTTTGGTTTCCTCTGTGAAAGTGGGTTGGAGGATTCTAATCCTCTCTCTATTTCTCTTCCCCTCCGTCTTTTCCCGCCACCCCACCCACTTCTACCTCCACTCCTCTTCGCGCAGGTCTTCACTTGTGCGGGAGCTATGCCTGCTCGACCCTAGCAAGGTCAGGGGATGGAGGTCGGTGCAGTGCTTGTAGAACACTGGGTTTCCCATCCCCATGGCCAAATTCTAATCCCGGCGGTGGCGGCAGCGACCAGTTTTCTGAGATAAAAATCCCTTTTTTGTGTTTAATGTGGAATCCAAAGCGTACATATTTAGTCCTTCGGAGGGGCCGTTAAACTGTAGAAGCTTTGTGGTAAACATTTGTTGCTTAGAGCGAAGAACTGAAACTGGGTGTTTCCTCGCTAATCCTCCATTAGCCAGATAACTCTTTATTCCCAACATATCCAATTATCAATTCAATGACTCAAATTGCCTTGATTTGACGGTGTTCTACCAAAATATCTGCGAAAAAAATGAATGAAAAAAAAAGAATTTAAATATCTGAATGTGAACGGATTCAAATTACTTTTCCGATGCACATTCTAAATGCAATCGAATATGAATATTTAGGGCATAAGTGAATACATTTCAAATAATATTTCTCGCTAATCACAAGGTGTTCTTCAGAAAATATAATAATAAGTCAAATTGAAAGTACAGTGCACAGTTACTCAATAGCAAATATATTAAGTAAATGCAGCAGGCAATTGGAATGGATATAAAGAGTGTATGATGAATGTTTTGCAACATATATTGAGAAATAAGCTTTCTTAATAGAAAAATCGTCTTTTTTTGGTTCCAATATCTTCACATAACTAAGGTCTATGAATATTAAATATGGCTATTTTAGGCAGTTTGTTCAGGTAGAGTCTATTAAATCAGCTTTTCTTAGTTCATTCACTGCTGTTCATAAATTTTATTCAGTTCTTTAAGTCTATTCGAATCACGCACAATTATACCACCGAAGCTCCCATCGTGGAGCAACAGAGACTTCATGGCAAATAATTGCGGGGATTGAGCATCCAGAGGCAAGGGAGGATTATAACAGGGCACATGAAACACTTTTGTCGCAAGTTAAACGGCGGGGGAAGCATTAACTCACGTGGAAATTTTACTCCAAACAATGTGGCTAGAGATGAGAATCGATCCAGAATACGACTTGCTCGATGATGTGCCTATTCAAGTATTGAGGAAGGAGTTGCTCAGGAAACTCAAGGAAAAGCTCGTTCGCGTGAAGGAACAGTGCGCACAGACGAAGAGTCCATGCCACGAAAGGAAGTTGGATATCCTGCTTTCTCTAGAGATTGGGCTCCTAAGAACCTGCCAAAACTCACTCTTAGCCCTGAAAGAAGGGGTCGTGAGGAGCAGTTACCTCTACGTACCAATCGGAAAGCACGTATAATTCTTTCACTTAAGAGACGCTGAATCCCTTGGTAAACAATATACCAGCATTAACATTTTTCCCGGTGACGCTCTGACTTCAGTTTGGAACTTCTATATGTTTATTGGATTTTAGAGTCAATTACTCAGCCCCATCCTTCTGATGGTTTGATTCAGCCATCCTCTTAGCTTAAGGAAATTCTTTGCATCTTCAAAAATGCTTTCTTTAAAATGGAATGAAAAAAATAAATAATAACCCTGTGGGAGGCGTCAGTTTCTTTAACAATAATGCATTCGAATACTAAAAATCAATCTAGTGATGAATCCAGGTCGATGGGTGAAAACTTGGTCAGATTTTACTACAATTTGGAACTTTTGAACTCTTTTAAAGTGTACACCAGTCTCCATGGAAAGAGGCTCGCAGTTTTCTTCTCTTCCATACCTCAACACCCAAAGCACCAATCCCAAGACCAAAACTCTAATCGGCCTTGCTCATATATGACCAGCCATCATTTCCGCAAAACTTGTATTACCATGAACAATGGGAATATTCTGTTGCGCTCAATTAATTTATAAAGGATGCTCGTTCCGCTATGAAAGTAATTGGGCACCCCTGCAGAGGTGTGGTTTCAGAAGGGCGTCCGGACTTTTTCTCAGCACTGGTCTCTAATTCGACGTGATTCGCAGAAATAGGAAACTATTTAACATTCCTCTCTTTTATGAATAGGATAGCTCTCTAGACTAGGATAGTTGATCACAAAGACCAGGAGTTGCAGGCTACCACTGACTTTGAGGAGAAACTCAAGTTTATAAGAGGAAGTAAGTGAGGTATCGAAAAGAACAAAAACTGAATACAGAAGAGCATATATTATACTCGAAAAATCTTTCGCGGAAAGTGGAAAATTACAGGTAAAATTGCAATACAAAAATGATTGTCTTAATGTGAAGAATTCACTCGAGTTGATAAAAATGTTGAAGCAGGGGAAAGCTGTGTAGCTGCTAATTTGGAAGAACTATAGGAATTATGATATCTAAGGAAAAAATCCTGGGTAATCAGGAATATTTACATAAAAGAGCAAGAGGAAGTTCAAGGACAATCACGTCCGCAGAAGGTGAATCATACTGATCTAATTTTTATGAGCTAATCATTCCCCTTGGACATCAGTTTGATCAATTTTGCTTGGGCCTAAGGAGCTGGGCATTACATTTGGCCCTCATTTGAAAAATGCTTTTTCAATTTTCAAACCCACTTCCATCGTTATGGCTGTGGACATATTAACCAAGAAAATTTTTTACTCATTATTTCTACGCTGAAGATTATATTTACTATTCCAATAAAATCCTTCAAATTAACTAAATTTCACAAATAATTTCAAATTGAATGTGTGTCGTTTCTTCCAATGTCGTCTGTGCGTTTGCCTTGTTAGTCAATTGGAAGACAAAAATTTTCTCTTCCCAGATTTAGCGCTGAAACGGGATGAGTTCCATCGCCATTGCTGTAAACACATCACGAGCAAAGCATGTGACGAAAGACTTCTAAGTAAATAAATATGTAGAAATGAAGTGGTTGGCATTTGGGATAGTGGAGATTGGAATGGAGAGCCGCCGCAAACCAATCTTCGAATTGATGGCCAATGGATTCGCAACTCGTTCGCAACCAGAGGACAAGGAGCAGAACACAATATGAAATCTCTGCTGTCGGCTGAAGGTTACTCCAACGTTCTCGATATTCCTTTGCCTTCGCCCTTCGCAGTCGATCCCCGAGGGGGCAACCGTCCCAGCCTCCCTCCCCCTTCATCCCTTTTTAGCCCTCTTCTTATACCTGCCCTCCCTGAGTGAACGAGATGCCGCGCAGATTGGGGCGGGGGTGAACGATGGATGGGGCTGGAGATCGCGTGGGGAGGGGTAAAAGTGGGGCTGGGGCGTAGGCGTGGGCGAGAGAGATTAGCGGAGGGACTCCGACTCCACTCGCTTCGCGTTCCCTAGGAGAGGGCGCCGTCGCGACGGGGCATTTGGACGTCGACCGGGAGGCAAGGCTGTGCGTTGTGTTCCGTCCATCGCTCCGAGAACAAACGAAGGGGAAGCACTGTAATCCACGAGCATCATCGGCAGAACGAGTTTTATTTTAAGTGGATGGGCGAAACATATCGGCGGAGGTCTTCTCATGGTCCCCCTCGGGCACCCATTGTTATTCTAAAATATTGCCTCGTACACATGTGTATATGTATATATTTTTTCTCAATAATATGAAGCTTCACATCCGCGTTTCAATCTTTCAATTCGATATTTTTTATTATATTTTTATCGATGACATAATTACGGAAGCCTCTATGTGGTAGATGCCATCCAATGTAATAGCGTAGTTGAAATACACTGATTTGTTCTTGAGAGAAGTGAAAATAAAATTAATAATAAACTATGGAATTAGAAATGGAAGATATGTCATTATTTTATAATCTGAGGTCTCCGAAATTTAGCGATAAATATTCTTCAATTGGAAGAGCTCAAAATTCACGCTGGGTCGTTGGAGGATAGAGGTGTAGATAAATCAATACTGGGATTATTGCCTCATATTGCCAGCGAACACCCTTCCTACTGAACGGCCTTGGCTCTGTCAGTCCTACAGGTTTTGCAGATATTCCTCAATTTCCTTTTCCGGTACTTCTTTGACGTATCGTTTAAATGTTAGTGACCTTTCTTTACGCTCCAAGCCATTAATGTGACGCGTGCTCTTATGGCAGACTGAAATATACAGCACTTAGAACCATCGCATAATTTTCCTCGGCTTTCCATACCTCTTCTTTGCTGCAAGAATCTAGCCAAAGCAGGGATGGACCCCAAGGAGACTGCTGTCGTTATTGAATCTAATAGGCATACAGAAGCAATCGGTTTTGCTTCGCAAACTTGGCAGCCAGTCCTTCATTTGATGTTAGTTCATGAAATCTCATACAACTTTGCATCCGTCGCTATTGGCGTTGCTATCATAAAAATGCATTGTTACCTATTGAGATTGACGGTTTTTAACTACTGGTAGAGCAACTAGTTGACAGTTACATATATTTATTGCTTAAATTCGGTAAATTTCACTGGTTAGTAAAATTATGTATTATCATAAATACATTTTACTAACCAGTATATCATAAATGAACAACAGTGTTGTGCGCAGACGCGCACAATCATTTTCTCAATGTCAAAGTCAGGTCAAAATATGTTTATTCCACACAATACAAATATAACAAAAAACAAAAACAACGGTGTGCACCTCGCTTTAGGGTAATATCGCCATACTTATACCGGAAGGGTCTCCACGGGGAGCAATAGGAAGGGTTGGGTGTGGGACTAAGGGTCGGTCTCGGTGTGGATAGGGTTGCCGGGGATTCAGAGGACCCCACCCTCCCTCGACCTCTGATGTCCTTCCGAAGACGCAGGAAGGATATACGATGTGACTTTTCATTGTTGGGAACCCGAAGAGGACCGGCAACTGTTGCGGAGGGGGGATTTTTGTATTACGTTCCCCTTCGGAAACCCGACTACTTTTGCGCGGGTACGTACAGGAGGGGGGGGTGGGTTGTGTTTCCGAAGATAGAGGGGGGGGTGAAGGATCAAGGGGGGAGGGGACGTCCCCTTGGAATGGGGGAGGGGCGATCGCTGGATCTCGCAGAGGACGTAAATGAGGCTGGAGGGAGTGCACTTCAGGCGATTATCATATTGTTTGGATAGCCGATGAGGGAAATTTGGATGGACATCGGAGTCTTGCATCCAGGCGGGTACATCTACATCTACATAATACCCCGCGAGCCGCCGCATGGGCGTGTGGCAGGGGGTAATAGGTCACCAGCCGTGTAAAGGTGTAAGTTTTTTGGAGATGAAATGGTGACATGAATTATAGGAGTGTATTTAGTGGAGCTTAATTTTAATTGTGGTCACTAATTGTTCGCGGGAAGAACGAGTTCTTGTACCTATCTGTTCAGCAGTGTATTTCTCTTATTTTATCGCATCTGTCAGACCTAGAAATGTAGTGAGGAGTCATGATAATATTCTCTATGTCGCTCTGAAAAATATCAGTTCTGAATTTATCAAGCAACCTAAGCATAGCGTGTAGCCCCCGAGTTTCTAGGGGCTCCCTCCTTAATCCCTCTAAAAAGTTGCGAGACACTATATGTACGCTCTTAGCAGTTTTTAACGAAGCGCTGCTTTCCTTTGTATTTTATAAATTTTTTTGGTTAAATCTATTTGACCAGGGTCCCAAATGCTCGCGGCTTATTCGAGGTGTGGCCTAACTAGAGCGATGTAGCAAAGCAAGGTACAATGCAAATCTCGTGAATTCTTATTTAATGGTGTCCATGGAATACTTTCGGATGGCGCATGGTCATCTCTGATACTTTAAGAATTTTTTACAAGACATTTATGGCAAACGTAATTTTCTTACTTCGCCACCTGCCACGGAACCGTGCATTGTAATAAGACGCGTTGCGTTAAAAAAAACGGAAAAGAGACAAAAAGAATCGAAAAAGGATGTGAATCGATGAATCTCTTTAATGTTTGCCTTAAAAAGTTCACTTCTATATGCATTGACGGAGAAACGTGAAAGTAATACCTTTAAAATAACCAATGCCCACTAATTCCACCAGACTTTGCGGAGGGATTCACTTGGATTGAGCCTTACGTACGAGCACCTATTTTAAAATCAACGAAGGTAATCGTTTCCGGCCTAACCATATCGATTACCTTCATGATTGACATGCAAAACCTTGCCTATTCCCATGTTTATTTGTTTTAAATCGATTATTTTTTACGTTTCTCCTCGAAATGATACACACGATGATGTTCATAGTTTTGGATTTCTAAAAATCAATCAGTGGTTCTTTTATTCCTCGATAAACGCTGTAACACGTTTTTCATAGAGATTTTTTGCCACCTTCAGAGTGGACGTTAAAATAAAATTTTCTATTATAGAGATAACGAATTCTATTTGTTAAGCTCCTGTTTTATGAGTGAGGCTAAGAAGAATGTGGGCAAAATGACCGCAAATGTCCGGACCGTCCAGACCTTGACTTATGTCTCTCATGCAGCAATGGTGAGCGTCCGAGTCAGAGCCTTTCAAGCCTCACCTCCGGGATTTATCATTGTGAACAGGGAAGGCCTTTCTGGTCCAAAACATCATTTTATCCGTCACTGGAGAGCATTTTTTCTCTCCGGCAACCCGATACACCGCCACCCTGGTCCGTTATGCGTCAGGTTTTCCATGTCCGCTCCTTCGTCTGAGGAGCGAGAGACAGGCCGATGCGGTCGATCGAAGTCTTCCTCCTCGTGTTTCCTCTTTGCCGCTTGTCAGGTTGGGAAGTTTTGCGGAAAGACCGAGGCGTGTGAACCGACGGCAGATCGTCGAGAACCTCGGGGCCGACTCCACGTTGAACGAATTTATTTTTTTTTAAGTGACTGCAAACACATAGTAAGGGATATTGTTACTCCTTCACTAATGGTTGTCATCCATTTTATTGTGCACTCAGCATTGGTTATTAGTTCCCATTTATTAAATCAGGGTTGTTAGCGCAGGGTCTGGCTTCCCAAGAATTCGAGTTTTGAGACTCGCCGAGTCACGAGAAAATCAAATGACTTTAATGAGCGCACGAGCGTGTCTAGAAACATCTTAGCACCATAGTAAAAGCTTAAGGTGGTGAGAGCGACTTTTATTGCATATATTTGCGTGAAATTTTTGAGCGAGTTTCTATTTGAAATATGCATGGGTAAAAGTGATAAAAATTGCATGCTATCGATTCAAGATTTCTTGGACATTTAATGGCGTGTTCACTCGCAGTCTAATTCCACTCAATTAATATTTCGAATTAATTCGAGTACATGCGTACGAATCTACGGATATTATTGCAACAAATATGAAAGTAACATGCAGAGTAAAAACCACGTATTTGCGCAACATATTTGCTCCAGTTTCGAATCCCGCGCCATATACCAAGTCATAATCTTTTAAGAAATGTTAACAAAGTCCATTGAATAATTCTCGCATCATTTAAATAACTACACCAATGGTGATTTAAACCGATTACACAATTGTACTTACGGTAGTTAGAGCGAAATATCATTTCACCGCCAAATGTATGAATTTGGTTTCATTTTTAAGAAAAATATCTCACCCTTTCACAGATATCAAAATATCAGCCCTTACCGGACCACTCTCCGAGATTTTTGACGATAAATCTTTGACATGGGAAATAGTACGTATATGTCTGTCTCTTGTGAGACCTTAAGTAAAAAGTGAGGAATTTCTAACACCTAAATCTTGGAAAAAATAACAGTGTGTAGTTTTTTTTCAACTTTGTTCAAAATAAATCACATAGTCACCGCAGTAATTTTTTCAGAATCATCAAAAAATCTTCCCCCGAGAAGGATTTTTATATGTACCGCGTGAAAAAAAGAGTCAAGACAAAGACTTGTATAGATATTTTTATTAAATGACTTAGAATGTCAGTCACATAAAAGTATATTACTGCTCAATTAATGATGCAGTATTTAATTCATGCTTCCGACAGCTGCTAAAATGAGAACGTCCAATTCGAATATGGTCTCAACTTTGACTAGGGAATTATCTCGCTCGAACTGTCTTAAGTGAAATGTGCTCCCACAATTGTTTTCGACTCACATGAAAAGTTATTACAATGTGCACTCGATGACATGCGATTCCCGCTCCAACAGCTTTCGAAAGAAAATGCTGAACGTCGTGGCTAGTTGGCTGATATTCGATGCCGCGCTGAGGAATTTTCCGCATTATACGCTCCAACGTCATGATTTCACACACCGCTGGGCAAATCATGAAGAAATTCACTGCACTGGCCGTCAAATATTACTTCCGAATTGATGGATGTGGTACATATAATGATGGGACTTGGTGTGGAAGTTATATGACTATGCTAACACCAACTCGTTTTCATTTATTGCATTTTTAGGAACTCACTTAAATTAAAGATACACCAACAAATCAAGCATGAAAGTTCCAAGTCATTGCCCTCCAAAGAGGTCGATTGCTCTTCTCTTGATTTTTTTCGGGCTCCCTTATATGAAAAACTTATTTGCACGCCTTTGAACTACGGAGCAATTTTTTCAGCCGAAAGTTGCTTCAAAATATAGGTTGGCTGGATGTGGCGCCATGGCATTGTTAATGTACCTTATCGTGGATATTTAATATAATTGGCCCATTTGCGGACAAATAAACATTTTAGTGCCTTGCTTGGGGCTTTTTAATTTTGATATTGATTTTAATATGACAACTCCATGTTAAATTAAAATGTCATAGCTCCATGCTTATGTCCGAGTTTCTCGTCCTCTGGTTGAACGACAGGCGCGCGGTCGGCTGTGATTGTGACGCGGCTGCCTTATTGCTTTGTGTTTCATTTTTCTGGCATGTTTTCTCATATAATTTCATGCTTTTGAGTTTGGACTCAGGCAGCTCAAATGACAGTCGAAATTTCAAGTGTAGAAATATGGTGATACTTAACTTAAAAAGTGCACGTACATGAGTGGGGATTACCTATCATAGAAACCATTCGCGTTTTAGACCAATAGAAAAAGCAGAACAAGGAGATTCGAAGCAATCAAAGTTCGTTTCCGCGGTAGAAAAATGAATGGCAGTTTACTTTTAAGAATTAAATCAAAATACTGCGTCCCATTCCAGCCTATCACCGATGTCTACCGTCAAAATTCGTATAAAATACATTTAGTCTTATTGGTATTTTCGTTAAAGACTTATGCCTAATTTGGATGGACGCTTTCGTCACATCGTTGTGCAAGGCACAAACATGTGAAATTAATCACCAATTATCTTTGAAATACAGATTTCGTGATTACCACAAGGAATAGTAAACGTCTGGTAATTCAACTGAGGTAGAAAGCGAGTGGTTGATCGAACTGCAACGTTAATTAGTATTTAATATGTATTCATACATATTGTCACTTTTAAGTCTGTTGACTGTGAAGCTTCTCTTAGCAACCGGAGCTATCAAAATTTTTCATGGAAATAAGAAGCCAGGGAAAATACGTGATAGGACTATTGAAATTGATATACAACATTAAAATTGATATACAATTGGTTACTTTCAAATCCTCGTGACTTCCCTCAGCTTCAGTTGCCACAATCATCTGGTCTCTGCTTCCTTCTTCGGCCATTTTTGTGATAGTCTTCAACTTCTAATGCGAAATCTCAAAAAAAAAAATCTGTATGAATCAACTCAAATATTTAATGTCCACAGTTGACAAGGAGAATGTAAAAGTGAACAAGAATATCTGTAAAAAAATACCTTAATACTTTTGAGACGCCCTTTATTTGTATATATGTATTTACTAGAACTATACCGTGCCCGTTTGGAATACGTTATGATTCTAATTTATTGATCGATTCCGCTATTCATATCACAATAAATTCCCGAATTACGTCACTCTAAGAGAGCTGTACTAACTTCGCCCTTTCGGAATCTGCCTACATTTGTCGCCCAATACCCGAGGACATCCTCGGGCAATGCTAAGTTTTGCGCCTGATAGATCCCCTCATATTCGGCACCAAATCCATCCCACGCTCCCCCGTTCTTGCCTCACCTCTGCTCATGAGCACGTGAGACAATATTGAGTTGTAGGCTTCCGCCGCGTAGATGGGGAGATTCCTGCATTTTTCCATTTCGGTTTGATGATGCCGGATTTAATGCGGGAGAATCATTGCCCACCGAAACAACCGACGAGGTGAATTCTCTAAAAATACAATGTCCTTTGCGCTAGACCGTGTCTCACTCATTTTGCTTCGAGGTGGATGGAACAATTTGTCCTAATAATTAGATTATCGGGAAAATGCCTACGTGTTCTCGTTGGTGATGTTTATCGATGAAAGTTAAAGCATTGCATCATAAAAAAAACTTTCTTCTAAATTAAAAAAAAACATGTATAATACAAGGAGTTAGCGGATGCTGAAAAATATATTTCGAATACCGCGAAAGCTATAGTCATAACTTGCATAGATTAAAGGAAAAAATGTAAAATATAATAATTCTAGAATATTTTGCGTCATTTTTCAATCCCACCGCAAAAACAGACTTACTCACACGATATAGGGTCGTTTATTTTTTTCGACTTTCTAGCAACATTATTAAAATATGCTCCCTCGGCTACTGCTCCAGCCAGCCTAACCTCCTTTTTCTATCAGCGGATTCAATTTTCAGTTCACACCTTACGCTTTGTACGCCTTACGCTCTGGCAACATTAGATCGGGAGCAAGGCCATAGGCGGTAGGATTGGAACTGAAGTTCACCTTTGCGTGAGATTTTCGCTTCCTAGAGAGTAGACCGTTGGGGCACTACCTGCATTTTGACGGCGCGCCTCCCATCCTCGCCTCGCAAACTGTCCCTCTTTTCTTGCGGTCACTGATTTTCTACTTTCCGTATTCTACGTGCTATTTTGGGGGAAGCGTCCGGCCGCTCCAGCTGTCGCCCCGAGTCAAAGGGGTTCGTTCTCCTCGGAGAGAACGCGGAAAACCCGAGACACTCTCGCTCGAGACAGCGGCGGCGTCCTCTTGGTTTATTTTTTTGCGACACCCCCGGATTTCGCATCTCGTCACCATCTTCCCTTACTCTCCCTCCTCCCTCCCACCACCTCGCCCCCACCCACCGCCTTCTTCCCCCCCCCACTCCCACTCCCTCACTGCCCCCACAAAACAATCCGAGACACCTGTGGAAGCGACTGCCAACAAACAGAACCCTTCCCAGGCTGAGCAGTTTTATTCGAACCAAAAGTATTCATCTGCCCCCATGTTTTTTTAACACACTGAGCAATTAATACAATCGTGACGTGGGCCACTGAGCACTGATTTCATCGCCACCGTCCAAAAAATGTTACCCCGGAAAGTGCAATCTCACACCTGTTGTAAGATAAGAATCGGAAATTAGCTATGCGAAACTTCTCATACCATCTAGCTACGGAATGTCGGTATTGCATTAAATTATAGAAGATAGAATTTTTTGATGGACTTTTAGTTGACCCTTGTAGTTATGACCTTCTGCCACTTTTTAGGAAATTAATTGATTGAATTTAACCCCTCGTTTCATTATTTGTAATCTTAGTATTTAAATAATTTTCGTAAAACGAATTTCCACAAAGGATTTATAATAATTAAGATATTCATTTTTCACCTTAATGCCACAAATGTGCTTCTGGGTCAACATTCCTTGAGAGTTAAAGAGAGGTTGAGAAAGCACCCGTAGTCAGAGACCGCCCTGTCCCCTTTCAGTTACTCCAGGTGAGAATATTCGGGAGTATGTGGAGTTGCAGAAAGAGGATACGTCGATCTCTGACTACGGGTGCTCTCAGAATCTGATAGCAACAAACAAGGTTGAAATGGCAGCTCACTCAGTAGAATATAGATTCAGATAGATATATTTCATCGACAGGGAGGTGTAAATCTTTATTTGGCGAGTGCGAGATACTCATTATGAAGTCTTTGAGGCAAAACTTTCAGAAAAGTATCATTGGACAATATGCTCTGATTGTTGCATGCTAATGTGAAAAAATTTTGCATCCTGAATCCGTTCTTTTCTGCTGTTTGTCAGCACCGTGCGGTCGTGGGTCATTTATTACAGAAATTCTGAAAATTTAAATGTAGCATCTTTGAAGTGCGTTTTATGAAAAAAAAGGTATTCGGATAGTTTTAGAGTAATTCGGCCTTGATTGTGGAGATTTGAATATGGGACCTTAAAGGTATTGCCCGGCGCCACAGCACCTGCGGCTCGACAAACATCTACATCTACATAATACCCTGCGAGCCGGCGCATGGGCGTATGGCAGGGGTGTTAGGACACCAGCCAAGTAAAGATGTAAGGTTTTGGGAGGAGAAATGGTGACGTGTATTATAGGAATGTATTTAGTGGAAATCAGTTTTTTATTGTGGTAACTTATTGTACTCGGAAAGAACGAGTATTTATAACTACCTTCTCGGCAGTGTATCTCTCTTATGTTATCGCTTCTGTAGGACCTAGAGATGTAGTGACGCGTAATGATAATGTTCTCTGTGTCGCTCTAAAAACATCAGTTCTGAATTTCTCAAGCAGCCTAAGCCTGGCATGTAGCCTCCGAGTCACCAGGGGCTCCCACCTTTATCACTCTAAAAGTTGTTAAACACTATATGTTCGCTCGTAGCAGTTTTTAGCGAAGCGAGCAGCTTTTCTTTGTATTTTATTAATTTTTTTGGTTGAATCTTTGTGACCAGGGTCCCAAATGCTCGCAGCATATTCTAGGTGTGACCTAACTAGAGCGAAATAGCATCCCTCTTCTTCTTTATCATCCGAGAACCTTCCTATTACACGCTTAACAAAACCTATGTATCTGAAGATTTTATGTTTACTCCACCCACAGTATAGGTATGGCATTCGTGTGGTGACTTTCGCAGAAAGTGTACTATGGTGCATTTACTAAAATTCAATTTTTAGCCCCACTCCTGGCACTGCAAATGTACGTTGTTAAGGTCCTATGACTGAAGTTCTAAGTCCTCGTCTTCGCTTATTTCACGGTTGATTACTCTATCGTCTGCAAATAATCTAAGTGTACTGCTAACTCGAGAGCTTTGGTCGTTTATATAAATAATGAATAAAAGAGGGCCTATCACGCTTCCTTGAGGACCACCGGATGTGACTCCAACCTTATCAGAGCTAAAACCATCAATATCTACTTTTTGTTTTCGATCACTGAGAAAGCCCCTTATCCAATTCACTATTTTTTATTAACTCCGTATGAATGCAATTTATAAATGAGTTTTTTTGTGAGGAACCTTGTCGAATGTCTTTTTGAAATCAAGGAATATCGCGTTGACTTGCTGTGTCGATTCACCTGATTTTAGGATATCATGAGCCAAACGTGAAAATAAAAAATAAATTCGTGAAATGGACAATCTGCCTTTTGTGCCTTAATTTGTTCCTCAGGGGAAGTAGGATTTTTAAACTTAATCAATAAAGATGCTTACTTTTGCATATGCTTCGACTCACGTAGTCCTTCCGAAGCCACCTTAAGCTGTCTGGAGATGCGCTAAACCTCTCCGCCCAGCCAGGAATAAGCTCGATAGTTCACAGAGGTCGTCGGGGGGGGGGGGGGGGGGATAGGATAGGTACTGGTGGAGGAAAGATGTGATGGTTGGACCTCCTTGGCCTTACTGACCTTTGGCAAAAGGTCAGTAAGACTAACGAAATTATCATAATGGCCTATTACTTATCCGGTCCATCTTCGCTGCACGACTACTAACTCGATTTTTAAGCTTACATTGCGAGGATCCCAGAAAATGACAGCACACTCCAAACCTTTAATTCCGTAATTTACCGTTTAAATATTTAAGAGCCTTGCGTGTGAGTTCGTGAGTGGAATGTCAAAGAAAATATTTCCCCCATAAAATTTAAATTAACCAATATTTATCTGACACTGGGGAATTACTGCATAACTTGAGTCAGAAAATCTATTGAAACGGACGTGTTTCATAAATATTGAAAGAGTATAGGTAATCCTGGGAAATTCGAAGACCCCATTGAATCAGTGACCACTGTCATCTGGACTGCAAACTTCAGTACGGTTGTCATAAAACTTTGCTCCTCTTTTTAAAGATACAGTTCTATTTCTCGAAGGTCTTGTTTTATCCAACTCCATTTCAAATTCCTTTCTCCAAATAATTTCGGGTCGCTGGGCAATGACTTTTATTCTTCTCCAGTCCACATTTTATTCTCCATTCCTTGAATAAAATTTATCCTAGCCGGTGACTTAGGTGAGAATCCTCACCGAGGTAAATGGAAAATGTAATATCAATAGTTTGTGTGAGAACATATATTCTAACTTTTCGTTTCGACAGAAAAAGCAATGGAATTATTAGCGCATATGATTTCTCACCACGCCCGCAGTATAAACAATGTAATTCTAAAGATAGTTACAGATTAAGAAATTTCATCAAGATTTTCACCTTTTACACACTCTGATATTTCTATAAGTCCGTCAGCAAAGGAGTCTTCAGCTCTCTTTATTAGGATTATGATTCTTTCATGCTCCAGCGGAAATCGTCTCAAATGTTAATCTGCGAAATATTTACACTCATATCGATCATTCACTTTTATTTGTTAGAATGATCTTCTTGTTTAGTAATCCATACGTTTCATCAAAAAGTTAAATTCTCATTTCATCTTGTGGGCCTGTTTTCAACATAATATACTAACACGATTATAATTACCTAAGTACTACTCCGATTGACGTCCACCAGTGGGCATGGAAAATCTTATTTGCAAGTGACGCTGGGTAAAAGTTTTTCATGCACGCGTTGAAATCTCGCCTTCCAATCCACTTGCGCTCTCATTGCGAGCGATTTTTATCAACATATGTGCGTGAAACTTAGCATAAGTGTTATTATCAGTATTATGTATTCATACAAGTGAAAAACGTGACGTGATTACGATTTCTTTTACTGGCAATTCAATTCTATTTTAACACATTGCATTATACCACATGGTATACATGTAAGCATATGATCACATGCGCTCAAGTTTTCTTCAAAACGCGAAATGATACATTTCTTACTGTTGCAACGAATGCTATCAAGGTATCACGCCTAGTCAACTATTCGAGAACAACACATTTAAATATTTTTTCGACTATAAATCCGAATACGGCGCCGGATATTGTAGTCAAAGCATGCCTTAGCAAAGGAAAAAAATCGAAGTATAATTCTTGCGTCATTTCCTTTGCATTGCATACATACCGAGTTTCAAAGCATAAGCTGCACTACAAAATTTTTTGAGGCTTAAAATATTATGGTTAATGACTGCCACATACACCGCTCCAGCCACTTAATTTGATTTGATTGATTGGTGGGGCTGCGTAGGAAGGGTGAAGGGGGGCGAGGAAGGAAGGATTGGTTGAGGGAGCGATGGGAGCGTCTCTCGTTTCCTCGTCCCGTGTGAGTGAATGAGAGCGCGGCACGCGACGCGGGCGCCGCGCCGCTCCTTTCACGCTCTTTTGCCGACTCAACCGACTCGAACGGTGGACGTCGCCATGTCCTTTTTTTTGTCCACCCCGCGGATTGTTTCAGCGGTCTACGCCTCTAAGGGGGGCGAGAGTGCGTGTTTCTGGGATAAGGGAGGGGCAAGGGAGAGCCTGTTCGAGGAGGTTGAAGCACAATGAAGTTGAAGCAATGTCCCTGGTTCAATGCACCTATACATGGCATTGCAGCGATGTGAATTGACGTCTTCGTACTGAAATCCGTTTAAGTTAGTACCGTGATTGAAATACGTTAATTGGTGATGTCAGGACACCAGCCATGAGAGAGGATGGAATAGGAAACATGAGGGGAGAGAAAAAAGAGGCGAATTGCGTGCTTACGGTATGTCTTATGTAATTGACTCGCACCGTGGTATTGATCATTTATTATAATTTATAAAATTTAATTTAAACCACGAATGTCTGCGATATCAAACAGCGATATACGAACGCAATTAAAACCAATTTTAGGTACTTTTTGACATTACCACACTCGTTGTTTACCTTAGTCAGTCATTAGTTTTTTTCGGAAAAATCGGAAGATTTACGTTATCCGAGCGATACCCTGCAAGGAGGGATGCGATTCAAGATATTGCTACACTCGCTACTTCCATACAAATCAACTTCCAGGTTTCAAGCCGCCTTCAGATGGTTGGAGAGATTTTTCTTTATGCACGGACTTGCGCGGAACTTTAAATACATGTTCTTATTAATAATATGAGCAGATAAAAGCGAAAAAAATGCGTGGTGCCGATTTGGAATTTTTGCAATTTAATGCTGCTTCGGTACGTAGCCTATTGACGTCCTTTTGACGTCAATCCGCATCATGGTGTCGGCCTCGCGGGGGTTGTGGTTCGCTAACCTTCCCTTACCATTTCCTTTTCCCACTAGGGTATAAGCGAAGGCTTGCGGACCTGGTGGGGAGTTTTTAGACCTCGTGGGGAGACCCGAATCACCTGTTTCTCTCATCGATAAGGCAGAACTTCGACGACGCGAAAATCTCTGATGGCGCCTCGAGTACTCCGTTACATTTCCAGCGTCCTTGGGTCCGATGGTCGGTTTTGTCGGCCTCCCCTTCCCTCTCCTTCACGCTCCCTCCCCTTTCACCTCATTCTCTTCCTTCGCGTGCGGCTGAGAGAAGGACACGAGATACGAACGCGTCCGGTCGGCTTAGGAAAGACGCTGCCCACCATCTCGGGTGACGATTGACAAACGGTTTGCGTGCACTCGCCGACGTGGTCAGCCCTCCCTTCGCGTTGCGTGACGGGTGTCCATGAGACCAAAGAAAGTGCTTTAGAGATCTCATTAAAGTAATCCGAGTTTGCCCGTGTAAATTACACTGTTTGCCACGATTTTGACTCGTCACTGCGTCTTTCGCATTTCCCTGCGTCCTTTCCCACCCTAATGCCGGAGGTATACTCTTACAGGAACGCAATATACACGATGAGACCTTTGAAAAAGTCCCTCGAGTGTCGGTTGCCGCTCACGCGAACTACTTGAGGAAGTCTTGAATGACTAATTACATATTATACTTATCTTATTCCACACCGATCCATTAAATATCGATGGTATATTATTGTAAAGAAGCCACGAAGATAGTTAATAATAGGCAAAATAGAAAATGGAAACACTTCATCTTTTTAGTGGTGTGCATTTGATTAAGTACAGTTTTAAAGGAACGTTTGTTCACTAATTATTCATTTCTTCATGTCTTCCATTTCGTATTACATTCATTCAAACTGCATATTATATTTATGTTATTTTATCATTGATATATTGAATTGCGATTCCATCAAACTACAATAAGCCACGAAGATTATTTATGAAAAATAGAAGACATATTCTTAATTTTTTTTGATTTTGCTCTATTGATGAAGCATAGTTTTAAAGGAACGGTTGCTCACCAATTTTCATTTCTTCGTGTTCTTTCCGAATCGCTGATAGATCATATATATTCTTAACATTTTAAGATTAGTATGGAGTATGATACATTATTTTAAAAAATTCGCTAATATTAATCAGTAATAGCTCGAGAAGTTATCGATTAATTATCAACTATTTCAAACTAACTACACCCAGGGTGCCCATCCCACATAACTTAAGTCTCCATCCTTGAACCTCTCTTTGAAATTTAGCAGTATGAGAATTTGGATTCGGTGCTGCCTAATCTCATCATACTTTGCGGTAGGGCTTGTCCCATCATCCTCTGTCAATTCGGAGCTGCATCTGTGAGTGCCATGAAGACACATAAACGAAACCCATGGGCCAACATCAGCGTCGTAATACATCTACATCTACATCTAAGTGATACCCTGCGAGCCACCACGAGGGTGTGTGGCAGGGGGTGAAGATCATCAAACATGCACTATTGACATGCAAGTAGGATATTTAAGGGAGACATGCTAGATAACAGGGTCACATGGAGCTAGATGGTTAGTATCTACATAATAAGGAAGGGATTATTGGTTGTTATTACATGCATCATGCACTACAGACTACTCTAACTATATTTCACCTACCCATCCCTTTGCTACGCTGCCTATTGTTCTCTCTTATAGTACGAGGCAAAAATGACATTTTAAATCTATCTGTACGACAATCTATCTCTCTAAGCTTGTTAATATGATCAAACCTAGCATAATACGCAGGGGTTCTCAATATATATCTAACGTCATCTGTGAACAACTCTGTTTCGAATTTACTTAAAAGGTTTAACCTAAATTTTAACCTGCGTTCTGATAGTAATTCCCATCCTAGTTCTTCTATTAAGCTCGTAATAATTTCAAATAATTATCATAATGTCACTTTCAGTGTACAATTGAGCTCTAAATAGAAGTATTAAAAGAGATATTCTAGAGAATAAATAGAAGAGATATTCTAGAGAATTTTTCTCTAGCTCAGTATAAATTTTTTCACACTTAATGGTATGAACGAATTATTTTTCTTTATTTGTGCCAAGTTTATCATATCTTTTGTCTCGCCTCTACAGGGAAAAAATGTCCTCATTTTCCATCAAGATCAAACTACACCCCACATTTATCACTTTATCTTAAATCCCAGCAATCAAATGTCGCAGTAATTATATTTAGCTCTCTCGATTATATTTTCTCATCTTCACCCATTTTAGCGAATCATGCAAATGTTTGAAGTAATATTTTTATCCTTTAATGAGAGGCTACGTTTATTTTTGACCACAGTGGGAGTCAAACATCCCACGAAGAATTACACATTTCGGGTGATTCATTGGTATGTTGTCCCTTTTCTGTTTCCTTACTTCTGCCGCTTGTATTCCGGATAACTTTTATCATTATAAATTAGCTCTGGAGCGTATTAATATGTAAAATATAATTGCAATGCACCCTTTAAATTATAATTTTAGTTTGAATCGCCATACATGCATTGTATTTAATTGTGAGAGACAGCAATAAGACTGCCATGATCGATTACTAAATATTTTTTGGACGTAACAATAAAATTAAAATTATATCATTATCATTGCCTCTTTTTTCTCTTCCCGCGTAGCAGCGGAAGGGCCTGAGTTGTCCGTTGAACCCGAGATCTGACCTGGCGGGAGCAGTGCCCCTGGAAGGGCCACCCATTCCAAATCGGTCGAAGTCTAAGAGACAGGTGAAAAGTAGTCCGTGCAGCATCTATATCTTAGTGAGGCGGATGCAAAAGGTGCCCGACCTCAGTGGGGCGGCCTCTCACGTGATGGTGTCACGTAAAAATCACTATTGAGTAAGACCACGGAATACCATCTCAATTATAAGAAAATATGAAATTATTGACGGTCCTTATATGAAAATGAATCCTGTCAAGTATGGGACACAATTGGTCATGCATTGTGTCCGGTAGTTTTTTTACATCCAGGCTTTAGTTTAGGCTCCATGTAAAATTTTCTTCGGAGGAGGGTTTTGGCCAATTGAGAGGTTTTAGAACTTGGAAGAAAATAGCTAACAATAGATCGGGGTAAAAGATTTTCGCCAGCAATGACGCCATCAATGTTTCTGAATTTCGCGTATCGTGAACGTACGCGAAAAAATGAATAAACGGCCTTTCATTTGCGTGACACTGACGGCCTGAGGGCGAAGTGAGTCACGGCGTGCAGAGTGGTGTGGGCGTCTGATCCGACGAACGGGCATGACGAGCAGGGAGGGGTTGATGGTGGATGTGTTGAGGGTTCGAAAATAAAAGACCAGTAATAAATGCCCTCCCTCCTCACCCGACCCTACGCGTGGTGCACGAGCGAGCGCAAATCTTACGCGTTGTGTCGCATGCGTCACTATACCAGGAATTCGCTCGAGGTTACCCGCTTGATTTTGTGCCCACGGGGCCCATCTGCCTGTTGCCGTGCACAAGATTTATTCTCTATGATTTACTGCGACATTTGATCAAAGTTTTAGCCCATCCGTATGGCTTTGACTTGGGTTCCTTATGTACGTTTTTCATCACGTTGACTGCTAGATGCAAAGTGTGTTCCAGTTTCCATCGTTGAACGATACACTTATGCAAAAGTCAATGGCTAACGATACTGAACTCTGACAAATTTTTTGATACTAAACTATGACAAATTTGTTGCCTAATTTCTTGAACCAACGAAAGTCGATACGTACTGTAATTCATTACAGTGAATGACTATGATAGAAAAATCTGTTTCTATTTTATCGAATGCCTAAAATCTGATTGGAAATGAGCGCTTGCAAGTTATTTAGTGGCTACTTAATGGCAGTGAATTCTAAAGCTTTGGCAATAGTTATATCTTTTACAGAAGGGCCAAAAATATTTCAGTAAGATATTTTTCAATTGCATAAAATTGCGAAGGAGATCATGCCAACATAAAGTAACTGATTACAATGAATTTTAAATTACTAGTCTCAAAGCATACTCCAGCAGATGTAATGACCGAATATTTAGGCTAATAATTGACTGTTTCTTGCGTTGGCGTACAATGCTTTGAGGGCAGTGATACCACTACATATATCGTGGATCTTAATCCTGTTCCGTGGCGCATGCGCGGTCACCTTCGACCCCTTCGCGGCGAGGAATGTCGGACCGTGTCCGAGCGAGAGAATTGTAGCGTCTGCAGCTGGTCAAGGGAGCGAAGTTCTCCCAGGCACTCGTTTTGCAAGCGAGGTCACTTTCCACTGCTTTCGCAGATCTGGCCAACGGAGGTCCACTTTACTCTCATAGGTATTTTCAGGTGTAATTGCACATCAATGTTTCAAGAGCTTGCCGGAAGATGGGCTCTCTAGCGAGCCACAAAAAATCTCATCCTGGTCAAACGGATGAGAATGCGACAGGAATCTCAGATATTGATATAGTTTTTTGCTCTTTTTACGGCACGAAATAATTTATCGAATGCGGAAAGGCAATTATTATGTTTTTGTCATGTAATTTTGGTGAAATCCCTCTTTCTAAATGAAATATATAGTGTAGCAGCGTATAAACAAGGTCCTCTTAATTATACAATTTTTTCCATAATTTCATTTGAATGCTGAAGTGTGGATTTTGTTTTCTATATCCTCTCACAGTAAGTAAGATTTTCATCCACCTATCCTATTTCTTTTCCCCATTAGAGGGAAAGAATTAAATGTCCAATGATTATGTTTATTTCATAAGTGTGGATTTTACGTTAGTGGCATCACGATTTGATTATTTTCTGAATTCTGAAGCTTCGCTTCTTGTGAATGTGATTAGAAAGATGTTGGGCAATGAAGCTCAAGATATTATCCGATGCATTACTGAGATTTTTCTTAAGCTTGGATGAAAAGACGGTCCTGAAGATATTTCGAATCATATCCTACCGACAGATTATCCTCAAGCATAGTCAGAGATCATGGAATGATAATTTTTTTGCAAGAAGAAATTTTGGAAAGAACTCATTGCGCAGTGTCGTTATGCCGTGCCCGCCGCTTACGGTCAGTGCGGTCTTGGGTTATAATCGGAGAGAGGAATCAGCGTCTCGCCATGACGTGTCATCCTCACTCTTCTCATCTCATGTTGCCGGTGAAGAGAGCGCAAGCATTTGCGCTGCCCGCCATCTTGATTCGCTGCAAGGCACGTGCCTTTCGATGTCACGCTCGCTGACTCTCTCATGTGTTGGCAATTTCAAGGAGAGGTCAAAGTGCGGTGGTGGGGGGTGGGGAGGAGAGTGGGGCACTGGTGGAGAGGGTGGGGAATATGCGTGAAAGAGAACGAGTGATTCATCGACCCATTTGTAGAGTGAAAAAATAAAATGGATAACGGGAATGATGACGGCGATACTCATTCGAACATAAATGCCCTATTCTAGGCCTTTTAGCCTATTATTTGTACAAGTTTTATTCAAATGTAACAAATGTACGTGTCCTCAAATAAAAGCATTTGCTACATTCGTCTTTTCCAAAGTTATCTATGGTATAGCATGATAAGACAGAGTTTACATGAATAATTTAACGCATATAGCAGTTTAGCATAAAATAGTTATCACATACATTGTATTGAAGAACTTTAATGAGCAGTCATACTCTTTATTCGTGCATCGTAAACTGCTTCTTCGAAGACATTTCTATGCATTTAAGGTGCTATTATTTTTCTACGAAAAAACTCGTAATATTCTCAGTGTTGCTGACGAGTATACATAAATTTAATAATTGAGCTTCAATATCGATTGGCTAAACCTAGAATGACTTTGTATCACGAGGTTTTGTGCATATGTTACCTAAGTTATTTTATTTACTCCCAAAAATAAAAAAACAATACCATTTCTGTGGTAATTTTTTAAGATATAAAAAAATGGATTTTTTTTTCAGTCTAATATCGAAAGAATATTTTGTGTGTTCTGTTCAAAACGTTCAATTTTATTGTGCTGCAGAGCACGAATAGCAAATGGCAATGCATTAATTGTAATGATGGTGGCTCAACTATAGTCTAAATGACCTTCTACATCTACAAACTACCCCACGAGCCGCCGCATGGGCGTGTGGCAGGGGTGGTAGGTCACAATCCGTAAAGATGTAAGTTTTGGTGTAATGGTGACATATATTATGGGAATATATTTAGAGGAGTTCAGTTTTTATTGTGGTCGCTTATTGTGCGCGGGAAGGAAGAGTTTTTGTGCCTATCTGTTCGGCAGCGTATCTCTCTTATTTTATCGCATCTGTCAGGCCTAGAAATCTAGTGAGGCGTCATGATAATATGCTCTGTGTCGCTCTGAAACACACCAGTTCTAAATTTTTCAAGCAACCTAAGCCGCAGCCTCCGAGTATCAAGGGACTCCCACCTTAATCCCTCTAACAGTTGTGAAACACTATATGTTCGTTCGTAGCAGTTTTTAAAAGAAGCGTGCTGCTTTTCTTTGTATTTTATTAATTTTTTTGGTTAAATATTTATGACCAGGATCCCAAATGCTCTCAGCATATTCGAGGTGTGGCCTTACCAGAGCAAGGTAGCATCTCTCTTTGACTTTTTCATCCGAGGACCTTCCTAAGATACGTTTAACAAAACCCAGTTTCTTTAATGTTGCGCCACATATTTTTTGTATGTGTAATCCCCACGATGTACCAGTAGTTAAGGTAATTCCAATATATTTTACTGTATCTGAAGATTTTATGCTTACTTCACTCACAGTATAGGTATGGGATTTTTGTGATGACTTTCGCAGGAAGTGAACTGTGGTGTATTTGCCGATATTTAATTCTAACTCCCACTCCTGGCACCACGAATGAACTTTCTTAAGGTTCGATGACAGAGCTTCGAAATCCGCGTCTTCGCTCATTTCACGGTAGATAACTGTATCGCCTGCAAATAATCTTAATTTACTGCTAACTCTAGAACTTAGGTCATTTATATAAATAATGAATAAAAGAGAGCCGATCACACTTCCCTGAGGAACACCGGATGTGACTTCGACCATATCAGAGCTATAACCATCAATAACTACTTTTTGTTTTCGATCACTGAGAAAGAAACTTATCCTACTCACTATTTTTCTATTAACTCCGCATGATTGCAATTTATATGTTTTTTTAGAGGAACCTAGTCGAATGCCTTCTTAAAGTTAGGGAATATCGCGTCGACTTGCTTAATCGATTCACCTGATGTTAGGATATCATGAAGGAAGAGCGCAAGCTGTGTTTCGCGGGACCTCCCTTACGGAAGCCATGCTGACTGCTGTGTAAAAGGCTACGATTTTTAGGTTACGATAAGCCGAAGTCTTCTCGACACCCGATCTCCAGACCGGGTGACACTCTCTCCGGGCCGGAACATCGGGTCGAATACCTCCGGCTGGAGCGATCCCTTCGGAAATTGATCAAGTAAGATTGGCTACCGTTGGTTGGGCCGCTCAAACGTTCCAATTCCCTGTCCCTATCACGCCGCTGATGAACCTGGAAAAGACGTCGTGGAAAAGGCTTTCCTTTAACCACGGCCCGCGGGTCGGATAGTAGCTGGAATGGTGATCCACCTTCGGACCAACGTTCTTTCATCAAGGACATCCAATGGCAATTTGTAGATGATTCCCTTCTCGAGTTTTTTCCGTCTTTGTGATGATCCCTGGGAGGTTGAGCTTCGTCTTTGTCCGGTGGTCACGCGATGGTGTCCTGACTGGAAAGTGAAGATTGCTGCGATAATGCCAGCCTTTTATAGCGTATTTCGGATCCGCCATTCTTCCTGATTGGCGGATCACCTATTTTTGATCGCCCAATCCGAAATCGGCACACAATGAATCCAAATAGACATTCGTTCATAAAAACTAATGGGAAATAAAACTGAGGACTCAGTTTTGGTCTATTCCCCAGGCCAAGAGATGCTTCATAAAACACATTTCATCGCAAATCATTACAAATGAAAGATGATTAGCATTGAAATCAAATGCATCTGTAATGATTCAACCATGTACAACGGATTACGAAGTAATTACAATAATAAATTGGTGTCGTGATTTTGTTGTTATCTCTCTCTCTCTCGTAGCAAACGTAAAATCTTGCAATACCCATGCATTTTTATCTTGACAAATACAGTGGCGAGGTTTTCTCTCGGAACCCTTAGCAAAAAGAAGAATAACACGCCAATTTGACTGAAAACCACTTTTTTCATCGTTTTGACAAAATGACAACAAATACTCCCTTAAACATCACCCGAAGCCGTTCACTAGCATCTATGAGGCCACAGTTACCTGCTAATTCCTTCGTCAAAATTCAGTGTTGTCCATTCGATTGAGTGCACAGGCTAACCGTCGCGTCACACAGTCGTCCAAAGTCCCCAAAACCTGGCCAAGGTAAGAGAAATAAAGTATCTACATAGAGGATTTTGATTGCTGGATCGGTGAGAGGAAAGGTTACAAAGTCGAAAGTCACAGCAGTTGGGTAAACATTTACCCACTTGCGCACACTATTCACATGGACAACGAGCGCCCTACGGGTAACAAGTGCATCGAGCGTGCGTCCATAAGAGCAAACTTATTTTTGAAGTGCTGCCAATTCGTTCTTGGTGAAGAGAATTAATTTCTGGAAGATGGAGTCTCCAGTAGAAAGTTAGTACAAGTTGAAATTTTTCAATTTTTAAATATATTTTTTAAACAACGCCGTTTAAAATAATGGTGTTTTTGAGCGAAAATCCGCGCTTCAACTAACCAAAAGTTAATGAATTCCGGATAATTCTGATATAAACGATACATCACATTGTTAAGAATTTAATAAACTTAACAGTAGCTCGAAGAATAGCATCTACAATCCTCTAATTCGATAGTTATTAATAAAATAAAGTTCGATTTTTGTCCCGAAAAACGAGCTTGGCTTGGAGCATGCTGCACTCGACTGTATGAATGATTTTGTGAACTTCCCATAACATTCATTTGTTAAATATTATTGAACACATGCACAATTTTTTATTGCAGCTCAATTACAATTGCAGATAATAATTAAAGGAATTGCGAATAATTTGCCCAAAATATTTTGGCGTACTCCGACTAGACTGGTTTTATATAACCTCAAAAGCGCATGCACAACTATTTGCATCAAGGCCATTCTTTTTTCAATTAAGAAAAATTTTGCGAAAAGTGTGCAAAAATATATTTTTTGCAATTCTGACTGCGGAGTTGGTTTTAAAACACTCAAATACATAAGTATGCAAACTTTTATCAAAATTGGAATACTATTTCTCATGGTGACCAACTTTCGGGGCATATTGACCACTGTGCGTCAGTTCAATTGCACTGAGCCGCGGTTGGGACCTTACTCAGTGGAATAGGAAGTGGAGAAGATCGATATCTGGATTCCGTGAGGATGTTTATCTCTATTGTATTAGATTAAATCTGTGAGACCCTCCCCATTGTTACCCATCGATAGTGTGACCAAGAAGCATACTTAATATTTCGACAGAAGGTCACTTAGCTGTGTCCATTACGAAGAGCAGGCGTACGCAGGTGAAAAGAGCGACTTTCCACCATCATTGGAAGGGAGATATTACCCTCGTATGGTTTATATAATGAGTTTGTCGTGAATTATATCCTTAGTAGCTAGTTCAAAATCGTATTAAACTTTTTAATCTAAATTTCTCCGAAGTGGATAAATATGCATTTTTAATGCTTAGCTTTATTTATTTTACATTTAAGTGTCCGGATATGACGCCTTCGCAGTCAAAGAACTTTGCATTTATTTAAAACGTATTACCATGTGTTATTTGTTAATAGTAGTTTTTTTAATTGACGAAGTAAACACTGTTCTTGTTTCGTTAGTTAGTAGGTCATTCAGTAGGATTCGAAAGTATAGTCCCGATAACAGCCTCAGAGTAAATCCGTGTAACGTAGACCTTCATTGCCGAAAAAAACTTAGGGAAGCACAAATAAATAAATTTTACTTACGAAGCGAAAATAATTCCAAAACGCGCTCTTAAGATAATAGATGAGATATCAATAATAATGATAAAATTATAAAATAACATAATATAAAATAAAAACAACAAATAAAAAATAAGAAATAATAATATAGAAAGTTAAATATCTTGGAATTACCTTAACTCATAATATAACGTGGGGATAGTAGTAGTAGAATTGGGTTATTTGGTGCGTCGACGGCAGACATTTTTACGTTAATCCCCATTTGCAGACATGGGGATAAACGTAAAAATAATATATGTGGCACAGCATTAAAGAAACTAGCTTCTTCTAAGCGTTAAATAGGAAGGTCCTCTGATAATAATTCAACCAAAAAATAAATAAAATGCAAATAAATGCAGTGCGCCTCGTTATAAACTGCTAAGAGTGTACATAATATGTCTCACAACTTTTAGTGGGACTAAGGTGGGAGACCTTGGAGACTCGGGGGCTACAACAATGAAATTGAGAGCGTTTAGTGTACTGTTAAACAACAAAAGAAAAGAAAAATACATATGTGCTCATTTTTCAGATCACAAGATTCCAAAATAGCTGTTTTATACATTATAGACACTTAATTAACATCATTCTCTTCCAAAGATAACAAAAAAAGCGTGATAATTGTCTTATATTCTCAAGCAACCTAAGCCTAGCGTGTAGCTATTCTGTGGCTAGACAGACGAAATACGTAGGTATAACTCGTAGAAATTCCTGACTTGTATTACACGATTTAATATGGACATACTTTAATTCAATAAACCTGTACAAACGGCAATTCATATTTCTACATTCATTCATTCGCAGCTGATTTATTTTAGTATCTCGCCACTTATGTTTGGAAAATATTATGCCACTACAGAAGCTACTATCAACGTACTTTAAATCTAACGCACATATTTTATTGCACGAATATACATTCTCACACAATTGAAGGAAAGTTTATTATATCCTCCTCCTTTCGACATTGCTGACTGTTATTGTGGTCGTTATTGTCAACCGCGAGAACACTAAGCGGTTTTCTTTAGTCATTGTTCATTCTATCGTCTCCACTGGTGAACATATATAACATTTGACCCTCAGCTTCGACAACACTCGGAAAATGGGAGGGAAGGGTATCTTGAGAGGGGGGAGTTACCAGACCGATTGGAACGGTGCCCGACTTGCCTACAGAATCTTCCGCTAACAATAAGAAAGCTCCGTCGGTGGCGGGGATCCTGTCGATACGGAATCCTTGCCGTCGGTAGGCTACCGATCGGTACGGAATGATCCCCGAGGTGGTTCTCAAATGGCGCCATTGCTAAAGGGACAGTTATTCCTCACTGCAAAAAAACTCATCTGGAATGGACATAACTTTGACCTGGCGCAGAACTACGGCAAGCCACGCTGCTGTGATCATAAACAAAATCTGTTTTTCTATCAAATCGGTCGCTTTTAGCGTATGAATTCCTAAGTGCGAATGGCTGAATTTATCTGAGACAAGTGCGTTACACCGCGTTACTCCGATCCTACTTGATTTATTTGAGTGTATCTTGAAAAAAATGCGAAGAATTAAACGGCCGAATCAGATGTGGGTCTGTTTGTCATTGCCGGAAGAAAAGAATCAGGATTTCAAGGTTTGCGTGTCGTGATTGAAGTCCTTTCCAAAGAGAGAGAAACCGTAAGTTGCTCTATTAAGGAAGAAGATCAAAATAGCAAAACAGCACGCGACCTTATTATCACTGTCTATTGCGCATGAATATATTAGATATTCTGTACATCCAATGGCATGGAATTATCTATGAATATATAGCTAAAACTAGCAATCCGTCGTCTTTCCTCGATACTTCTACATCCAGAAATTGTAGGCGTCCATCTTGCTCAGTCTCCAATTTCAGTTTAATTTCTGGATGCTGGGAATTCAGGTGCAGGAGAAAGCGGTGAAGGGATTCCCTGCCGTACGGCCAGATGACAAAAGTATCATCGACAAATCTCAGCCAATGTCGTGGCTTCTTAGCAGAGGACTCAATGGCTCTTCTATCAAAGTCTTTCATGAATATAGGTATTGGCCACTACAGGCGACAAAGGAGACCCCATTGCGGTGCCTTTAACTTGTTGGTAGTAGCAATCGATCATCGGAAGTATGAATTCTTCAGACAGAACTCAATAATCTCAGTGAATTCCTTCGGAAGTCCTTCTTCGGAAAACTTTTTGATGATTTCCATGGAGTCATCTACAGGAACGTTGGTGAATAAATCTTCTACATCAAAAATAACCATTAAGTCTTCTGGACCTAGCCGGACGGTTTTAATGTCGTCCGTGAGGTGATGTGAATTCCAAAAAATGAGTCTCTGAATGTCCGGTGAAAGGGCCGAGGACCTTAGCCATGTACTTGGCAATAGCGTAGGTTGGTGAGTCAATGGTGGTCACAATTGGACGCAAATGGGACTCCATCCTTTTGGATCTTGGGTAGCCCGCAGAGCCTAGGTGGTTTCGATGCAGAAGGAAGGAGTGAGCGCTGCTCCTCCGTTGGGAAAGACGGGCGCTTGATTAGATCTCTCGTTAGTAGCTCAATCTTGGGCGTTGAGCGAGTGAACATATAATGTTTCATAACTTTTACATTTAGGTAGGAGCCCCTAGAGACTCGAACACTGCACGCTAGACTTAGCTTGCTTGAGAAATTAAGAACTGGTGTGTTTCAGAGCGACACAGAGAATATTATCATGACGCCTCACTACTTCTCTAGGTCTGACAGAAGCGATAAAATAAGAGAGATACATTGCCAAACAGATAAGTACAAATTTTCGTACTTTTCAAGCACTATAAGTGATAATGGCAACAGCAGAGCTCCATTCAATGCACTCCCATAATGCACTTCACCATTACACAACCTCCCAAAACCTTGTCCTTTACTCGGCTGGTACCTTAAAACCCCCTGCCATACGGTCATGCGGCGGTTCGCAGAGTATTATATAGATTGCTATTAATTAGATTTAACAATTCATTGTCAAAGTCAAAGCAATAGGCTAAAAATGCCGCTGAAACCTTTTGTATTTATACATGAATTTGTACCGTAACTGAAACTACGACTACCTATGCGATCTTGAAAATTCCGGCGAAAGCTGACACGTTCAATGCATGATGTTTGGCTAGCCGTGAACATTCATCCACCACCTTGAAAGCGAAATCTACAGCCAATTTTTTTCGTTAAATCACTACGAACATAATGTACTTAGATATGCAGGCTGTGTAAGAAGCCTCAAAGCTTCGTTCATTAAAAATACCTGAGGTTCGCTGTCTTACTTCCTCTAACTTTTCCAGGAATATTAAAACCTCAACCACAGAATTACCAAACCGTTGCGTCGAAGTTTCGGCAAAATAGAGTGATTCCGTATAAACCATCGTAGAACGTCGCTTTGAAGAAGCCTTTCATCGTATTTTGTCAAGGAAAACGATTTAGTTCATCATTCCCCACAATATTTCGCATTTGAGACTGTCGGTCGTCCGTGAGTTTCGCAGTCGAGCGAGGGTCGAATGAAGGGTCGGATTTGGAGGGACGAAAGGTTGGAGCCGCACCTGATCGTCGGCTCTCCCCAACTGATCCACATCAACCATGAACACCGAGTCTCCCGGTGGTCGTGCATTAACCCTCTTTCTCCTTTTGGCATAATTCCTTACGTAAAGAATGTTGCTATTTAGTAATGTTAGGCGTGATGCCCTCCCTCTCCTCCTCAACATTCATACTCTCTTCTTTTGTCCAACCACTTTTGTCTCCATAAAGTTTGGCAAGAGTTATCAAAAGGGATATTTTGCGTTGGAAGTGAATTGTACATACATACATACATACCAGTCACGCCGTTCCCTTCTGGGGTAGGGAGAGTCACGAAGTTTCCCTAATAAATACATATTTGTACACCTAACTCTGCTTCAATAATTTCCTCCATACTGACTTATCCTTGCAAACCTCTTTTGCTTCATTTACCCCCATACACTGCTTCATACACGCTCTCCTGTTTTTAAGACTCCTAATGTTCCTCCTCGTAAGAATTTCCTCAACCACATTCAGCAACAACTTTCTCGGCTTACCTCTACCTCTCGCACCCTTCATTTCACTCTTATATATCTGTTTCGTTATTTGACTCTCATCCATTCTCTCAACATGGCCAAACCAACGAAGCACACTCCTTTCATACACGTCCATTACTGGAGCATCTAACCCACATTCATTTATTACCCACTCATTCCTGACCCTATCCATCCTACTTTTTCCGCAAACACTCCTCAGATAAATCATACCCAAGGCGTTTAGTCTACTCTTATGTCTATCCTGACATACTTATGTTTCACTACCATATAACAAAGTGGGGAGAAGTACACTTTTGCACACGACGATTTTCGCTTCCTTAGAGAGGCACTCATTCCTTGATATGCTCCACATGCTACCTACCACTTTCCTTCCAAGTGAATTGGATATTAAACAAAATGAAAAAAAGGAAGATAAATATGCTTGTATCGAAACGCGTCGAGAGTAGAGAATACAATGCAAACGCCCGCATTGAATGCCATCGCGGAATAGGCACCCAAAAAATAGTATCAAAAGCTACGCAAGGACTGATGAGGATATTTGGATTGGAGGGGGGCGTGTCCTTCAATTCGCTGGCCGAGGGTTGGGGGTGGAGGTGGGCGGGAAAGGGGGAGGGGAGGCACGGAAGTTTCCGTTGGTCCTGGCAATGAGTGAGGATGGCCCTCTGATCCGTCCAATTTAAAACTGACGTGTGCTCCCGCTCGTTCCTTTTCCTTCAATTCCGCGCGTCTCGGTTTGCGCTTTAACCTTTCGATGGAGACGGCCGCTTCGTCCGCCGTCGGCCCCGGCGATTGGACGCCCTCGCCCCCCCCCCCCCGACCATCCCTCGCCCTTCCCGCCAACCCCTCCTGCTTTGAAATGAGTTCACCGCCTGCAGAACCCCCCCCCCCCCCGAATCCCCCTACCTTCCGCCAAGGCTCGATCTTTCGGGAAAATTCATTTAGCAGATATTCATTAGTACGTCCTCCTTGCTTAAACCCCCCCCCCATCCGGCCCGTGCCCTCGTGAAGGCGCGGGCGGATCCCTCCCTCCCTCCCAACACTTCTTCCTTCGACACGCCCCCTCCCTCTCATTCCTCCTCTAATTTTGCAAGTGTTTAAATTGCGAATTTCGCTTTCTACATGCACTCTTGTATAAGTACTTGTCAAGGAGTCGGAGCCACAGATAATGTAAGGCTAGATACGTCTACAGCAGAGAAAGTTATTTGCGGTTTGGCCAACTGAACTGCAGCCATTAGAACATTAGTTTCTGGTTCCTCTATTCTGAATTCTCTATACTAGAAATGAGTCGATTCTACTTTTTTTCGATTACGATTCTTTCAAATCGGTTCTCGATTCCGATTCCATCGATTCCTTTTCGAAATAATAGGTGTGACATTGATATACCAGTAGCGTACGACTATTATTTAAATTCAAGTATTGGCAGGAATAAAATAACAAAGTCAATTAAGTCGCTCAAAAAGTATATTTATTAACAAATAGCAAGTATATTCTCAGCTTATTGAGGTACATAAAAAGTAGAAATTGATAGCCTACACCCAAAAGTACCGAGGAAAATATAATGTGATAACTAAAATGCATGAAATATGAATTAAATGTTTCATATTTGAATTAGAAATTACAACACAACAATGCATAACTATATTTATTTAGGAATTTGAAACAAATAGTTCCCAAGTGTAATAAATTAGTCCATTGGTATTTTATTTTACAACTGTACAACTTTTTCAAATTGAAGAGCTTTTAACGATGAGAATGAAATTTGATTAGCATATTTATCAATCTGGAATCGATCTTAGGTGATTGATTCTCGATACCGATTCTATGCCTTAGAATCGGTGAAATCGAGAATCGACATTTGGAATCGACCCATCCGTACTTTAAACCATATTGTCACTTTTTTCCTAGCCATCGCATTCCCTCCCTCAAAAATTCAACCCGCGAATGCATTTCATCCTCCATGGCAATTCCTCTCATCCCTCTCCGCCGTCCTCTATCGGATGTGAAATTCTTACACAATTTAACGAACGTACAACTTCGTACCAGCGACCTTCCATCTTTTCGTTTCCAATTCGTACCCCTCCTCGTCCCACACGAATCTCAATCTTCTACACATCCAGAAATTCCATCTTCCTCTAATACAGCGTCCACTTTTTTTTTACCGAATATCCTACGACTTCAACAAACTGTCCTCCACATGTCTTGTTAATTTTGCCTCTCATTACCTGACCCTACAAAGTCCAATATTTAATCATCCGGCACTTAGGATGTGGAGCTCTGATTTCGTGTTCATTTTGTTGACATGACGGAAAAGAAAAATCTCTTAGTGTATTCCACAGTTAAAACTTTTTTTCCCGACCTAGGTTTCGATTGCCTTGCAATCATTTTCAAAGGGGAATAAAAGTTTAAAGTGTATGACTAAAAGATTTTTCTTTTTCGTCATGTCTGCGGTAACATTCCACAAAGTTACGCCTTCAACCATTAAGTTTATTCATTTTGTTGTTGGGTTAATTTTGATGATAGTTCATTCTTTATGATATCATTTATCGTTGTTCTGCGTGTTATTTAATTTATTACATCGACCAATTAGCCATGTTGCACTTTAGGTCGAGTGGGATAATAGATGAATCAATACATTTCCGCAGAATTCCACGCATCCTCCCCTGTTATCACGATTGCGAAAAATTGTTTTCAACCGTCACATTCGAGGATTGGCATAATTCAAATATGAAGGATACGCATTGCAAGGCGCGTACATATGTTGGTTATCATATTCATCTCGATTACTGGGTACTACTACATTAAATGTTCTGTTAAGTATTTAGCAAAGTTTGAGATTTTCTCGCTCCTATATGGTTAGTATCAAAATGTCAAACTTCTGACTACGTTGATATTTCAATAAAATGTTTGTTGACATAATGTCCCAAGCGGAAGTGATATCATATCGGATGGTGAAAGGACGTTCGACTTTTTCAATTTTCTCACTTATTACGAGTCATCCAAATGTTACCAGTAAACCGTGTCCATCAGATAACCAAGCAAGAACTGCTCTCAGTTGGTCAGTTAGGCCCTCGTATACAGTGACGGAATAACAAGGTACCATTTTATTCGGCCTACCTGGTGTGAAATGCCAGGGAGGAGGAGATCACACTGGATGTTATCATAATAGGATTCGTTATGTTAAATCGCTCACGCAAACCGTCCGTTGATTCGCAATTTTTATCTTCCATTCCAAGTCAAAAACAGTTCTCGATCATCCGACGACTTTACCATCGGAATTATTCTTTAAGCTCTATAAATTCGAATTAAAAGACACATGAAACGTAATTTTAAAATATTCATTAAATGAGGACATCTGCCTGATAAGAACCGAAATGGGGACTCAAAAAAATGTATTGTTATGTTTCCAAGATGAGCAGGAGTATTGTTTGAAACGTGGGAGGAAATGTCGGTGGTGGCAAATTGGGAAGATGCGTCATTCACCAGTGTTTAGTAGAATTCCATGATTGATCGATGTTAAAGGTCATCAAGCCATAGGGCCATGGCCACCAAATGGCCGATTCAGTTAGTTGAGCTGGTTGATGCCGTGACCGTTTGCAGGGAGTGCTGCGCGTGGCACATTCATTTTTCTCAAAACTCTCGGTTATTCGTCTTAATATTGCATTATATTATGAATGCTTACTATTGTATCGCTAAGGGAAACATGGCAAAGGTCAGTGGTTTGCTATTAGTCAACTTGATATCGCGTGTGCAGAAAGATGAGTATGTGAGCGAACTTATCATCCCTTTTGTCAGGCATAGAAATGGCATGTATTTCGTCCAATTGCTTCCATCTTCTCGCGGACGTCTCGGATGTTCTAGTGTCCACGACCTCCTCCGTCCGCAGCCCTCGACTCGACCATAGCTCGCTCGAATTCTCGGACATTCCGAGAAGGGTCGACCTTCCACAACCAGCCCCTCCTCCTCCCTCTTCTCCTGCCCCCATCCCTTCGCCAATTCTCTCAAGACGGTCTCATTCCTTCCGCGAATCAACGTCCTCCCCTGCCACTCACCCTCCCCCACCCCCACCTCCTCATTCCTCCATCTTCATCTCTTCCCCCCCCCCCCCCTCGTCCTTCCCTCCACACCCACCAACACACACACTCACATGCACATGAGTGTGTGTGTGTGTGCATAAGCCCTTTCTCGAAAGTGAGCAGGTTAACTCCCTTCCCGTTTTCCAATTGAAGGCAATGAGGGCCAATTAAGGGGAGGAGACCGACGACGCCCCCTCCTTACTTCTCCCCCCTTCCCCAAGTCTTCCGTCTGCCTTCCCCTCTCTCCGCCTCCTCCTCCCGTCGTCCACCGCGTGTAGTGACAGTTGGTTCGCAACGCTCACCCCGAAAAACAGCGGGGGTTAAAACGAGAGACAATGGCGAGCGGCGATACTATCCCTCTGTTAATGGTAAACAAAGTAACTTCGCGTTTTCCACCATTGAATCGTCGCAAACGCCCCCTTTACACAGCCTCTACACCCGAACGACAGCTCTTCTGATCGTCGGACCCGTGAAACAAAATTAGCTCTGCCGGATTAATAGATTGTATTGGATATTAGGGGAGGCGACCGACGGCTAAGGTCATTTGCGCCATAGGGGATAGGTAAGGGAGGAAGGGTGGATAGAAACCCGGCGTCGGCATTAGCCTGCTCTTAACGAAAGGCGCCAACGGGACCACGGCTTAACGTCTCATCCGACAGACGGCGTACTGTACTTGAAGTGCCCTCCACGAGGCACTCAAGTAGGGATCGAGTTCCCTCTGAAAAAAATCCGCCTCTTAAGGGATTTGAACCCTGGCCCCCCGTATGGTAGCCGGATTAATAGCACCTGTAACTGAGTAATCTGGCAATTCTTTTATGTTTGCAGAAATTTCAAATAACTTTCGAGCGGAGGGTACACCTGGGGATTCCTGTGAAAAAGTTAATCCACCGTCACTGCGAAGTCGTACTGGGCGATAATCCGTTTCAAAGCCTGTAAGTAAGGGACAAAAAGTTCATGTGAGCGAGTTCTTTTAAAGTAATTGATCAAAATAGCTGACTCGGGCTATGTGAAAGCTATATCTGGGAAAATTCCTTCGGTGGTTTCATTTATGGTGGTTCCTTCCTTCTCCAGCATCGAGGAATAAATCATATTCACTTTAAAATGAAGTCATTGCATAAAATTTGTTGCACGACTGGTCAGTCACAGAGAAAAAATCTCCATCTACCCCCTGAAAACTCTCGGGATTCTTCACTTTTTTTTAATCTAACGTACTTCAAGCCTGATTGCAGCAATTAAGTCCTCATCATCTTCCATGCCTCAAGATTTTGCGTATTTATTCCTCATATACTCAAAAATATAGTTTGGCGTAGGTACACTTAATATTTTGCATCAAGATGAAATGACCCTTTTGAATGATACGACGTAAAGTTTTTCAAATTTGTCAAAAAAAACCCGCACCGAGGCTTAGCCCAAAGAGGCAACCCAATCCACGGAACCAAATACTGGCATTACTCTCCCATGGAGTCGTGTTAATGAACTCTGGCGTCACGCTAATCAAACACGGCGATAGACCGTGTTGTGCGCACGACTACAATGCGATTTTCAAAGTCGAATCGCACATGTATTTCGGAAGTGAAAGAAAAACTGCTCAAGAAGTAATATTTTGCGTTAAACAATATATTTATGCTGCAATAATGCATTTTTAGTATGATTCCGCTCGATGACGATTAGTTTCGCACATGCGTGAAAACTTGGGTGGTGGACCGCGGCTGATAGTGACAATTTCCGGATTTTGCGAAAAATTCTACGTATTTCATCTGGCGGTTCCGAGGTGCTGACTCACTGATGCTCGTGTCAATCGAAATTTATCGTCGATATCTGTCAACTTAATTAGAATTAAAATGAATTAGAACGTGATAACTTGGAGAAAAATAGTGCATTTGATGTCATGCAAATTATAGATGTTGACCCGTGACCATGGACCAGCCCCGTGGATGCAAATGCATCCCATGGCTTCTAATTACACTTCTATCAGTGCCGGGTTTCCCGCAGTGAAACGAGTGATACATTGGAAACTCGACACGGGTTGAGACTCAGGACCCTAGAGACAGCCCATATTGACTTCTCTCTTTAATTCCAAATTTCATCGAATGGTATCAAAGTGAAATTGGAAAATTTTGTGTCAAAATCCCTCAATATACTGCTCCATTAAATTCATGCGTTGAAAATATTCTGATTCAGCGATCTGATATTGACCTTGGGTCAAATTTCAATGAAAATTAGCAATGGAGCTGGTAATCGACTAGTTTTTGTAGCAGGTAAATCGTTCTCGGTTGGGGTTCTTAGGTTGGGGTGTTCCGTGAGGATGTTTCGAATTGAACATGGGCAAAAGTGGAGAGCTCAGACATTTTTTAACGAAACTGCGATTATATTTCTCTTTATTATTTTGTTACCCGAGAAAACAATCTAATTTTCCGGTCCATGGAATTGAAGTAATCGCTCGAAGAGGTTTTTTCGCATAACATCTTCGGCATTTGGAGTGGAGTGGGGCGAGCGAGAACTAATCGCCATGACGAAGCACGTGCCTGGGCTGACAGAGGCAGTCTTTATAAATAACTTATAATAATGATAATCGCGCCTGCCTCTCGAGCTTGAAGAATTTTGCGGCGAGCCCTTGAGTCCGCCCCGACACATTAATAATTCATTTCCTGGGCCGCCAAATCGGCCGCCGATCGCCCCGCGTTCAACAAGTTCCCATAACCACGCCTTACCTCCTTCTTCTCCCTAAGTCTTCTCTCTAGTCCCTCTCACTCCCACTTTGTTTCAAGAAGAAGAGCTTCCGAACACTTTGCTACCAAATCTACTTTCTAGTAGTAATTATCGCTGCGCCCTTTGTTCCGTGCGTGGGTAATTATTTTCCGCTTGCCTCCGGGTTTTGAGTTGAGGGGAAAAAAAACGACACGCGAGAGTTGCCAGCGCTGCCATCCTTTTCAATCCGCCCAAAATCCCTGAAGTGCTTGTTCATCCATCATCAAGTGGAAAGTACACGGATCGTTCTTTCCTTTCGAGTCGCGCATAGTGGCCGAGTAACGTAAGGCACTCCTGAGCTCCCATCCTATGAAGGTAGTTTTACAAGAGGCGCTTCATTGCTAATTGAATTTATGGGGTGTGTGCATTAAAAATTGCGTCACGTAAAGCGGAAAATTGCCAAAATGCATGCGTAAATGCTTAAACGACTGATGGGAAAATAGACCTTGCTCTAATTTCATGCTCGCGACCTTACAGTATCTATATGTAAAATTGTGCACATAAGTGCCTCGTGTAAAGCGGCCTCAAGGATTGGTAATCGGGGGTGATTAAGAAAACTATGACCCTCATGAGACCAGCTGTGACCTAAGGATCAGAGGCGTGGATTGTGTCAGCTGCCGATAAGAATGCTTCATTTGTATTTGAATGGAAAGTTTGAGGATACATTTATAGCCCAGTGAGTGCTGGTGAAAGTCAAAGGCACCAAAAGTGGGTGAGCATAAGGTACCAAAGAAGCTGCTGCCAAATGAGGGAACGGGATGATGGAGAAATGAAAGGTCAAGGACGAGATAGATGCAAGATTTGGGAGGGACGCGAAAGCCATACTGGTTGAAATGTGGTGGGAGAAGGCAAATAAATAGGCGAAGAATGGACGGGCGTCTAGAGGAAGGCCGGGGCCCACGCTGGGTCATTGATGACGAAAAACTTCTTACCTCAGTCTAATTATTGTTGCATCATGGTGACCCTTTCAATCAATTTGACAACTACTTTCGACCACTTCCTACGAAACCCGTGCGCAGTCCGTGGCAAAATTCAACGGCCAGCTCTCACTTTAAGTGGCGTGGTCACCCCGCAAAATGTCAAAATGCCGTGAAAGTCAAAGTATAGCTACCTATAGAAACACAAATCATTCGTTTGAAACAAACGACCGTGAAATTAGGCCGTTTCGTGCTTTAGCTGTCGCGAATTAATTTTGAAATTTCATCAAAACCAAAATTGATCTAAAAAGGGGAAAAACATCTTTACGCATGACGATATAAACTACATGTTTGCCACTTAATAAGGAGCTTAACAAAACTTAATAAGGAGCGACTTTAAATCCTATTGAATGGAATGGTAATAGTCCAGGTACATCTTAGTTTTTGGATGATATTTTCTGCAATTTAGGGTGCTTGATCGCGTTGTAGTTAACTGACGACAACAGTTTGAAAACCGAAAAATGTAGCCTAAAGCATCAATAGCACCGGGAAGCCTTCGCTGCAACATGGTTTTTGAGTTGGGTGCAAATTGCTGCCAACTGATAGTACATGTACTGAGTAAATAGAAATAGGGCTTCAATAGCCTTCTTTGGCTTGAAAAAGCGTCCATGGAAAAAATAGCCGGAAATAATATATTTTTCTTGATCATCTAACTTTTTTTTTAATATGTAAGGCATGCCATCCGTAGAAGCAGTCTTTTTTCAGGAAAATTCGAGCAATGGGGTGGACTTCAGTATTTATTTTGACTCACTGTCGCAGCAGAAACTTCCTAAGTTAACGATTTGACTCATTTGACCTAGGTTTCATGATTCTATTGCTTGTAAATATGAGCGTATGAACACTTATCAGCTGCTGGAAATATCGCAGTCTTCTTCAGTCCTCAACAATGAAACCCCTCTAATTAAAATCGTATGTTGGCTATCCGTGTGGACAAATAGCAATTTACTTCTTTAGAATCACGGAACATGATTGGCTATAAAATACCAATGCGACAATTAATTTATAATCAGTGCCCTAAAGAGCGGTTAATTTGTTCTGGCGAATTTCAATCGGAAGTATCCAATTTTTCATTTATATGAAGTGATAAACATATGCTTTTCCAAAACATCATTATAAAAATACGAGAAATCACTATTATACCACTGTGTGTCAAAAGAATTGCTCCAGTTGTCATCCTTCACTTTCGTAATGCAGCCTACGCCTGTTCGCGTACGCGTAAACATTCCATCTTTCATGTTTGTCGTGCACCAATCCCCTTATAGCATGTGTTTAAACTCTCTCTAAAATTAGATAAGGACTAGCATTTGAAACAACGTTTCTATAGCGTTCAACTTTTCCTATCCCCAAAATATAATAATTAATTTCTAATACTGCACATAAATCAGGTTGCTGCTCAGGCGTCTCAGGGTACTCCACGGTTTTAAAAAAATATCAGGATTCCATTTCGCCGCAAAAAGTTTCCCATTTTCCCATTGAAAGAAAGACACTATTGAGTCTCGTTCTCCGCTCCATTTATCCTACACTCCTCGCTAACTTGCAGCGCGCCTGCGCCGGATTCACGTCACGTGGCTCGTTTCGTTCCGGAGCTGCGCTCATACCCGTCCCTACATACTCTGTACGTACATATTTCCTCTGCTCCCTTTCCCACGTCATCGCCCGGAGACGGGAGGGGACTTCACAATCAGGCAATCGCGCACAAAAACCCCACCTGGCGACCACCACTCCCAACCGCGTCTTCGCACATCCCAGATTCGCTTTCCTAACCTCTCGTCGCGCGTAATAGCGTTGTGAATCTGCAATCGATTGTCTGGCTGCGGATTGAAATTTAGAGCATAAAAACTCAGCTGGGCGTGATTAAAAACGCACCTAACATTTCCTACTCCAGTGAAATATTGCTGCAATTTCCGAAAAGCCGCGTCCAAGAAATGATGGAGCAAGAGACTCATGCATTTCAGGGAGACGCGAACGAAGATACACTCGTGCCATCACTGCATGTTTGAATTAGCCTACAAGGGAAATGTCAAATGTAGCTCTCGACGTAATACTATTCCCGAAGATTCGGCTGATAGTCGAGATATTTCTGACGAGGAAATATAAAAGATATCTTTCACTGTGGACATCTATGTCTGTGATATGGAAAAAAGGGGTGGTGTAAGATAAAATTTATCACCTTGCAATAACTTCCTTTTCTGTACCTAAATCAGAAAATGAAATTTTCCTTAGGAAAAATAAATTTAATACGATCTAAGTATCAATATACTGAATAAACATAAGGTACATAATTTTTGACAAGTCGGGGGTGTGGAGGAGAGATAACGAAGGGAGTGGGAAGGCATTATGGGAGGCAAGGAAGGGGGGGTGTGAGGGAAACGGTTAACAATGTTGGGATAGGGCACGCACCAATCTGGTTAAAATTATGCAATAGAAACACCCAAAAGGTTTTAAGTTTTAACTATATTACTGTGATTGTACCCTGTCCCCACTCCTTCCCCTGAAACCTTCGTTTGCTCACCTTTATTCCTCCACCTCCCCCAATGCGTCATCGTTCCCCTACCCACCCTTCCACTCCCTCCCACTCTCTCCCCTCTTTTATTCTCAATTTTTTTTCGAGAACTCCTTCGTGCATTAGGCATTGCAACTACTATTTTTATGCGGACGATCTACAAGTATACCTCATTCAAACCTAGTGAGCTGATTCAAGCTATTCAGCTAATCAACGAAGATATAGAGAGTATATGTTCCTGGGTCGCAAGGAATAAACTAATAATCAATCAATCTAAAACAAAGGCCATCATTCTGGGTAGCCCAAGAAATATCAACACTCTCCCCGACAGTATCCCCAAAATTAATGTACTCGGTTCTGAGATCGAATTTTCTTCTTCGGTGTTGGACTTGGGGATTATTATAAATCAAACCTTAACATGGACTGAGCAAGTGTCACTGGTCTCTCGTAAATTTTTTGAGGTACTCCATCAAGTGAAACGTAATAACAAGGAATTACCCACCCAAATCCGCCACAAACTTGTCAACTTAATAATATTATCTATATTCGATTATTGCTGTGTAACTTACTGTAATGTTCGAGGGGACTTAAACTTGAAATTACAGCGAACATTAAACGCTTGTATTCGTTTCATTTACATGATCCCTAAATATGATCATATATCACAAGCACTCAAAAAAGCAAAGTTTCTGACCGTGCAAAACCGAAGAAAGTACTTCCTGGGTTGTTTTTATACAAAGTTTTCAAATATAAAAAGCCAGAATATTTATTACGGTTCTTCTACTCGACAACCGTCCGACAAAGAACTTTACGCGCCCCTCAAGATGTGCCAAAATTTCCCGCCTCCCACTCTGCCAGAATAAACCACTGCCAGAAAAACCACTCATTGCCAAAACTCGCGAACGCCAAAAACTCGCAAACGCGGGCGCGAATATCCTCCCGCGAATTGATGTCTCGCGTATCGCTGTTTCGCGTTCGCGATGAGACAATCAACTCACTTTTATACTGAAAAATGCAGTGGTGCACTGTATATCGAGCGACTCAATGCTAGCGCCATTACCTCCACCAATCAACAAGGACATGGATTTCCCCTACTACTCCCAACTCCTGCACTCGGAGTGGTGCACTCGGTCAGCTGACTCCCCTCAATTGCCAGCCGCATCGACACAGCGCGGCGCTCGCCCTCTTGGCATCTGCCTATCACCGGGGAAGGACGTATCTGCTTGGTTCCAGTTGTGACTTGTGTTCGTCTTGTATAGACCAAGTTAACGGTGTTTAGCCTACGGACTTGTTTTCTATTGCAATAATTGTGCTTATATAAATGGTGTTACTTGAAGTTAATCAAACTGGCTAAGGTTGTTGTCATTTTTCTCTCGTTTCCGCCCACCAATCGCAGTCAATTCAATCGCGACGTCAAGTTTCAGTGGATTGCGTTGCAAAGATACGCTGTACATTCCAACCCACCGAACTACAATCTTGCATAACTCCTTCTCAGTGTTGGCTGTTCATTTCTGGAACTCCCTCCCCCAAAATATTCGTCAAACGCCACCAACCAATTCCTTTCGATCTAAATTATTCGATCATCTTTTCAACTCTAATTAAGGTATTTAAATCTTAGTTATGATATGTATTTAAATTTACCCTTCCTTTTGACGCAACCACTTTTCATCTGGTGTGGAAAAACACTTCCAGGTTGTCTGTTTTTCTTCTGTATTTTTTTCTTCTTATTTCGAAGTACATATGTTAATACATTTGTCGAAATTTTTTCGAAATTGTACTGTTGTTCTTACCATTGAAATTGTTTACATTACATTTGAGCACTTTGTATAAGGTTACAGAAATTGACGAGAGTATTAATTTGCGATGAATGTAGCATAAATTTTGGTCTTATGTTGTATTATTTTTCTCTTGTTTTTTTTTCTTTTTTGGCCATTCTTGTCTACCATGTATTTCATGTTTTGACTTCTACATGTATCTATCATATACCCTATGTGTAACTTAAGCAATGTTTTTACCTTATTGTTTTTTTACGGCGTCCTGTGAGAGGTTTCATTTAGATATTGGTACCATTGCTGTCACACTCCCGGCCTAATCTCTGTGGGAAAAATCTTTGAATTTCGTATCATCCTTTTTTTATGTGTATTTGCATTAGAACCTAGGGGACATAAAGTCCCAGGTTCTCAATAAAAGTTATTAATATTATTATTACATTCAAAGTCCACACAAATCCGTGAATTGGCGAAAATCGATGCAACCACTTTAATGCTTTGAGCGGGAGAGGGGAGGGGTGGGTGGGTGAGCAGTCAAACTGGGCGAATGAGAGGAGGGGGAGGGTTGTTTGGCTGGAGGTTAACGGCGAGGAATTAGGAATGTTGTCACGCGATGGATGAGTCAAGGTTATGGTTAAGTATCTTAGATATTAATATGGCAGGGGTGAAATAGTCTGTTACTAGGATACATTAATATTTTTACATGCCATTGATGATTGAAAATGCTCTAAGAAATCGAACTTTATTTCTAGCGATTGTGTGTGAACACTTGTATTAAAATCACTATGATGGCTACGACCCATTTGATGCTTTGAAGCACTTGACTTTGAAATTAACAAAGTATCTTTTTGTGATAATGTTATCGATAGTTCATTTACACAAGGTTGCGACTGATACTTTAAAATCTACCCTCCCGTCGGTGTCACAGAGTTATCACCAGGACTACTCTTGAATTTGGAATGTTTTCAGACAGGATATGCCTCACGGTCAAGGAGGGGTCTCAGTCATTGCGTCGAGGTTGGGTTTTGGACAAGTCGCGGTCTACTGCATTAAATGATCGCTCTGCTGCTCGTTATGGCGAGAGCTCCTTAAAATAAACAACCAAATGCGAGAGAAGATAGCGATAACTCACCCCCTGCCACGCACTCTAAAGGTAGCTCGCAGGGTAGTATGTCGACACAGAAGTAGAAGGTTGCGTTGGTCGTCTAAAACGAAATTATAATCAATTTTAGACGCTTCAATTAAGAGCTACAGGGAATTACATTTTTTTGATTAGAACTTGACGAACTATAAAGTGACGGTTATGGGACGTTTCTACAGGGACTCTACGTCACTAGGCAGGGACAGAATATAGAATAACTTTCATATTTAAAGCATAGAAACTACTCTACTAATGATTTAATGGAGGAAAGGAAAGATATCTCTTTCTATCAATTAGATTAAGACATACCTTGTGATTTACCGATGATTTATGAATTACTGAATGGGAATAGAAGAGTACTGTGTATTTAAAAAGGAAAAAAAACAAAAATGATGAATTGTTCCAAAATTTACTTTTGATTTTCGGGGGAAATTCTATGGCATTGATTAGGGACGGTAGTGGGGGAATAATCTTGATTAATGGTGCTTCCATCATAGTTATCGCACGAAGTATGCTCAGGAATGTTATATAGAATGCTTTGTAGTTACTTATTATCTTTATTCCTTTGTTGTGATGAATTTTCCTTTTGCTGTGACAGTTCCTCTACTAATGCCTGTAGTTTTGCTGTATTAGTTGCACTGATGATCCATACAAATGATTCATACTAATATCCATCCGATTGTATGCATAAATTACTCTCATATACCATTGTTATCGTGTCCTATGACTACGTTTATTTTTTCTATAATATATGGCTGTTCGTTATTCTTCCGATGTGTTTACAGAAAATGTGAAAACACATTTTCAAGATATCTGTGGCCGGAAGTAGGCGAACCTCTCTTGCCAGCCCGACACTCCTTTATTTTCACTATGTATGAAAACCTTAGACGTCGGTACTAAACTCGACCATAGCGCGCCGGCTGCAGGCTCTTTGAGACAGGAACACTTGTGCAAGTGGTTTATAAGTGCATTTATTTCGGAGGTTGATCGGAAGCGAAAGAAAACAGACGAAGAACGTCGCCGAAGTTCAATTGCTGCGAGGGGGTTTTTGCGCGCGCCAAGCGAGCGCACGAGTGCACTTCTGATTGCACGTGCGTGTGCAATGGGCAGTCTTACTCGCAGTCAGTCCGTCACGTCACTTAGATCGCTACGGCGCAAACAATGCTCAGTGATACGTCTGTTTCGCGAACGCTCGAGCCGACTCAACGAGCGACATGCATAGGCACTGTCGTCGAAGTCGAATTTAAGGGTTGCGCAAAGCGTTCGTGTCCCTTTCTCCAAAACCTTGCGGCAACGTTGTGGACAAAAAATAACAATATATACCAACAAGCTGATGTTCTTGAAAAAAATAAACTTTGTCTTCATGCACCTGGGGTTTAGGAAATAAAGTGTGGAATTGTTCCATTATGAATGACTTCGATCGTGTAATTTTCCTCGAAGAGATAAAAATTATGCTGAAGATGTTGTATAACGTCGAAACTCAAGTTGAGAATTAAAGTTTAAATGTTATTGGATAAGTGCACATATCTAGATTAAATACAAATTTCATCTTCATTTGTACTCTCACATACCTGCTCAAGTTCTGTTTCAATTTGTCATACCTTACACGTCCATTCAAGGATTTTTCTGGTTAGGTCACCTCATTCATCATTCATTCCCCATCTCTGACGCCGTTAACACCGTATCCAAAGGCAGCTCCTTATCTATGGTTTTAAAGTAATTTTGCAAACCCCATAACTTACATGCTGCATTTGCCACGATTTAAACCATTTCTACTTGTCTTCAGGGTCATTTATGCCGAAGAAAACTCAGTTGTCACTGGTCAAATCCTTCCTCCATATGGAGAGTGGACAAATGCAGGAACAGGTTTTATAGCGATATTTTTCATTTACGTTGATCTAGTGCATAAAATTGAAGGATAATTGGATGCTCTGATGTTTAATGTAGTCTTGAAGATGTAAAGAAGTACTTATCTGATAATTATTGTACCCACCCATTCGAGTAGATTGGTTTTCATAAAATTGGACGGTTGGTACCTACTGCTGATTGAGCACAGATAAACTTGAAACCTAAGGTAGCCACAATTTTTACTCCGTTTCCGATCAACGTAACCAGGCTTTTACAAGTGCAGTTACCCCCAATATACTCTCTTAAATGAGGCTTTTATCGTCGCATGCCGCAAAATTCTCCATGGGATTGGTTCGTACCACTGCCTTCGTTGACTGCATTTATCTGAATTGACGGCGCACCCCGCGAAGGAAAATGTTTTAGTTTTCCATGTTCATATGCTGAAAATGGTTCTCATCCACTGCTACAGTCAGATACGATGCGTGAAAATTTATTATAGCATGCAAAACCCTGAGGAAGAGTCTCGGGGGAGACATTCGGAGAATTTGAATTTCTTCAAGAACTGAAAATATCGTCTGCATTCATGGGAGCATGTGCCGAGTATTTCTTAATTTGATATCTTTGGGCATGGTCTAAAGTTAATTTGATGGAAGTTTGCATCGAGTACAGAAAGGATGAGCTAAAAGAGAACGGTTCGAAAGCAGCGATTCAAGATGAGTCCTCTGCTCGACTCTTTATCTTTTCAGCTGTCAGAAAGCGGAAAGGATCTGTAGAAATAGATGGGAAGGCTATGATCTCTACCTTGAGGCAACACGAAGACTTGATCAGCTCAATTCAGAGCCATGGTGAATACACTCGTTGGTAATCTCTTACATTTTCGACTTTTATTGTTTTAATTTATTTTTTCGGGAATCAATAAAACCACGTATCACCGGTTGGGTGAATTATTTTGAGGTTGAATGTCTATTTCATCATTTGCCCGTTGTTTTTAGTCAAATTCCTTTGGTTTTTCCTCTAATTTTTTATTCTATCTGCAACAAACATCATTTAAATCTCGCATGAGTCTAAAGATGAGTTTCCCGGTTGTCAGGTCTCCACGATTGTTTTTAAGTATGCATTAGTGCTCCCAGAGTTCTCTCCGCTTCTCGCTGTCCATTGAAATGTTCCGTGCTTTCATGTGCTCTCCGCTGTCATGAGTTCCCATATCGATATTTCTTGGTCAAATTCACTTCCAATGCCTATATGTTATTGGGATTTATCTCCAATAGAATTAACGCAGTATTTTCATAATTAGTCGAAAAAATGTTAATCATCGTTTAGAGAAAGCTATTCCACGGAATATTGACTCGTGGAGAATGGGCGCAACGGAAAAAAAGTCTTCACCCGCTACTAACGCTGGCTTTGGGGACGAAAGTTAGGTGTTTTACATTCCGACGGATGAACATTGCATTCTTCAGCTTTAGAAATGTCCCACTTTTTTCTTCCCTAATTGCATGTAGGGGTCAATTCCTTTTTGAATTCGAGTTGTGATGTCCTTCATTCAAAGCATTAATATTTAGTAAACATTTCAATTGCTTCCAGCTCATTGTTCGACACTGAAAATGTCTAAATTCATAGGATAAAATCGATGTTACCAACAGAAAAAACGAATGAAAAATCTCTCGCCGGTTCATCATGCTTTGAGGGAAATATAAATAAAATACTATTTTGTAAAACTACGGCTTGATGTATAAAATCCCGAAGGTTGAAGTTTAGGAAATTATAATCACGTTGAGAGAAATTTTTTCACATTAATTACCATTGGGGATGTCCTTGGCTTTCATTGGAGAACGGCAATCAGTGGGCGTCAGCGGAAATGACATCCAACACAATTAATGGTCGAGATGAGAGGCCATCGGGGGCGGGACACTCCCGTCCAGTTAACCCCCTCCGCCACCGTGCCATCAGCCCCCAGCCCCCTTCGCCCGCCCCCCCCACTTACCGTGTCAGCAACCCCTCCTTCGTTGGGACCCTAGTGCGAAATCTTCCGAAAAAGACCCCGTTTCTTAAATAAGAGCGGCGGAAGAATTCCTAATGTTTCGTCCCTGCTTTTCTGTGTCTTAGATAACCGTTAATGGCATTTGTGCTTTCCCAAGTTTCCCTTTCTTCATTTCCCCTTTTGAAATTATTTGCGTGAATGTCTTCATCTGGTTGTGACCACCAAACTGCGTGGTAACGAATTCAATCGTGAGATCACCAGGTGTTTTGATATATTTGGGAAAAAACCAGATGTTACATGTTTTCATTTTTTAAAATGTTGGAGTCATGCAGCCCTTTTATTAATGTTAATCATGTTGCATAGGTAATCTGTTTTATTTCAACATCCGAGTATGTAGCCTTCGTACACACACAAGCTGTCGTAAGTTACACTCATTTTAATGTTTAAATTAGCACGATACAGTATTCCTTCGCACATTCCGCAAAGTATTTAGTGAAGTTAAATGCTTAGTTATCTAGGGCAAGACTGTCATTTACATTCAATTAAACTGGATTGGTTAAGTGCTCAAATGGATTTTGTTTTGCCACATTTTAAAACACCACACACCCATTCTCCATCTGTCCAATCTTACAGTTTGTTGGGCGCCACTGGTAGAGCAATATTATTGACAGAAAAATATAAGAGGACTAATGTTATGTTTAGGATGTACGGTAGGGGTAGAGAGGGATTCACGTCAACCTAAAAAGCCATTATTTGGCCATGGCGAGATATTTGATGTAATTTCTGTACAGTTCGAGAAGCGCAAAATTACAAACAGCATGGATACAAAATGTACTCTTTAAGTTTACACAGATATTTATACATGTAGAATACAATTCGCTATCTCTCTTTTTTCTTGTTTTTACATTCAACTTTTAACATCCTCTGCGAAGGCGCTTCTTCAAGCATAACTAAGGACGTGAAACGCTGCATGAAAGTTCAGAAAACACTGAGAGGCCGAAAATATTCTTTTGAGCATGGATACATTTGTTAACAATTAGAAAACTATACCCCTGGATACGCCATATTCTCCGTTTGCCTGCATTTCACCGAGACGATATTAAAGTATGGGCATTATAAATGTTAAGCATCAAGCGCTATTTTGTATTAAATGCTCTTCCTCTGGGAGTTGATCTGGTAGAGAAATCGCTCTGGAAAGGGAAAATTATGAGAGACTTTGATTAATAGTACCACATATTCTTTATCTAATATATGAAAGGTTTTGGTGATTTGAAGTACTGACAAGAATAGTAAAGCTTAAGCAGGAAACTAAATGAAGGAACTTGAGGGTACAGTGTAGTATTGGTCTGCGCATTTGTCTAGCAAGTTAGCGGTTTGTGATTTGCTTTTCGGTGCATTATATTTTTATATCTCGATGGTTTTTGCGCTGAGAAGTATACATTTCAATTCATGTAGGAAAGAGTTGGTAGAGCTCCCCAACTCCATACCTTAAACATATGGGCCTTAGAGCATTGTTTTTCGTATCGCATTGCCAAGGTCCAGTTGTTGTAGCTGTTTCCTGGTAGAAGAGAGTCAATGAAATCAAGAATAGCTCCTCTCGCTTGGCTGGGCTTGGCCAGTCTGCCAAGCTTGTTGGTCTTAAGGACCGCTGCTGGCATTAGCATTCGGATGACCATTGTCCCCACCCACAGGATCTAACTGTCAAGTTGGCCAGCCTGATAGTGGAGCAGTATTTGGGAGGCGAGCGTGGGGGACAGCGTGGGCAGCGCCCATCGCCCATTTGGGCCACCTCCACACTATCCCACTCCCCTCTCTCCTTCCAAATCCCTCCCCACCCTCCCCACTTCCCCTCTCTTCTCCTCATCCTTCTTTAAAATGCTATTCGAGGGCGTGTTGCGGATATTCCAGATACTTTACTGCCGCTTTCGACCTTTCCTGCGAGTGGAAATAACTTATGTCCCTTTTGGCATTATATTATATCCTTTCTGTCGCGGTACTGGAAAGTGGATGGATTAACCGGACGATAAATTCTCCATGATTAATAAAACTCAAAAAATTATTTGCTGGATACACTCAGGGAAGCATGAGGGGCAGACAACCAGGTTACTTGAGCATGGATGGGATCATAAAGAAGCAAGAGGCTGGCGATTTGCATATAAAGTACGGTGGACTCAACTTCACTCTTCCATGGAGTGGCCTCGTTTATAACCGAGAAATACGATTGAGATCTGAGGGAAAGGTATTGAGCCGAATGGCCTTTCATTTATTCAGCCACTGCGAGCGTCATATGCGAGTCCTCTGTACATTTCCTGATCGGTCCCGTCCACCACGTCTCTACTCTTACTAGAAGCCGGTGTCATCGAAACCAGGGACAGATCGTCAGGCGAGAGCTTTCTATGCGAGCCAAGTCTGATATATTCTGCATTTTGCTCTATTTTTTTAAGGATAGAGAACCAAATCGTCACCTAACGTGACGTGCCCCTGTAATTTGTAAAAATTGCGTGGAGTCAGTGTTTGCTATTGATTTCATTGTAAGTGGGCAAAAAGCGAAACAAGTTGGCCGACTCGGAGGGTTACATCTTTAGGGCGCTCCTCTGCGTGAACATGTCCATCGGCAGCAACGGTATCTCCAGCCATCCTGCTGACGTCTATATGTCACGACCCAATAACCCTGTGAAAGGCTGAAATAATACCGCTGTAGACAGCGTCGAATTGACAGCCAAGGACATCCAAACTCTTCTTATTGCTGTCTTCATTTGGACCAATGCCTGTTACCTCCCGCTTGGTCCTGTATTTTCAAGTTCTCAAATTATGGAACATTCTCATGGAAGAAAGAGTACATAGTGGTCATAGTGGTGTGACTACAATAAAATACTTCCATGAAAAGGCGACCGCCTTGCGTTCAGTGACAACGATGAGTTGGCTTTCTTTTTTTCCTCGAATTAACAGGGCCATAAAGTCCTTATGTGCCCTATCGTTCCTTTCATTCTCGGTTTGGACGACTGAATGGGAAAGAGAGGAAGGTTCCTCGAAAATTACTCAGGATTCTCTCCTCAAGAGAGTGTCTATCTCGTCGCCAAGTTCTCTTTTCGCCATGAAAACGTCTCTCCATCCACTCCAATCAAACGACTCCCCCTCCCCTTTATACCTCACTTCTTAGCCTTGCCTTTCAGCGGCTCACCTCCTCCTCCGTCCATTTCTTTCGCCCGAAGGCTTTAAATTTATGAGAGATGGACTTGGGCCACTTCTCACCCCGCTTATCGTGGCTCTAAACCGCCGCCGACCCACCTTTGAGCCACCTCCCCAAATCTCGTTTTATCGTGGATTTTGAGTGCTACCCCGTCGAACGCCTCCAAATCCTTCCTTTTCATTCCTATGGGCCTCTCCCCCGAATTCTCCACCATTCTCTTCCTCCCCTACCCTCCTCTCACACCTCTTAGACTCGTTCAAGCCGTACACCCTCTGCCCTCTCTCCCATCCAATGGCCGTCGTCATATTTACCACGTACCATGTCCATGTCATTCGCCCTCTATGGACGCTTCCCTCCCGAAGACCGGGGTCAAAACGCATGCGTTGATGCCGACTCTTCGGAATCAACATATAGTGTAATACACATTATACAATTATCCGATACAGGGGCCTACGCTAGAGGCTTTAGAGCTCCAGTCTTAACCCTTACCTACTATCGTGGTTTTTGGCTACGTACACACTATCCTCGGGTCTTGCGAACCCGATTTTGCGAATTGCTCGTAAACGAAAACTGTCACTCGCACTGTCTCAGGTTCAACTGGCTCGCTCCACCCTCTCCCCTAGGATTGCATTGTAGCCAAGGTTGCTGCGAGCGGCCGTTTTACCACTACAAATAAAGAACAAATTAAAAAAAAAGTATTTTCGTCTTTCGACCGGTCGTCCTATCGTCGGGTCAAAAAAGACCCAACGATTACAGTTAAGGGTTAAAAAACGAAGTAAAATGACAATAAAGGAACTTGAAAATGTGAATGGTGACAGAACTATTTGCAACAGTGTCTTGATATGCGTGGCTATTTTGTTTGTAGTCACAAAATGCGCCTGAAAATAAACAATGCTTGCTTGTTCCCACCAATCAGGCATCATGCCGATTTTATCAGAACTAGCATTATAAGTGCGAGGTTAAAAATGTATCCTCCATTTCATTCTTGGGCTCACGTGATCATAATCGTTATAGTTCTGATCCTTTATCGAGTAACCTCATCGCTAAGTCCTGAACTTTCGCCGACGCGCTTCGTCGTTGTCCTCCGATGAATCTATTCATTTCAATGCGGAGGCAAGTCGTCTTCATAGGAATCCTTTTGGAAGGGCAAATACGACTCATACCACTGAAAGGAAAATACCGCTACAAATCTGATAAAAATTCGCTCAATTGTTCATTGGAATGCATTGTTGTTTTTTACATGCTTCTCTTTGACTCAATGGTTCAACCGTGGCTTCAAATTTTACAACCTTAATTCAACTCAATTTTCAACTCCTACAACTATAAAAATTTGTACAGCGAATTCGCATGTTCAGAAGTTATTGAAAACAATCTCATAGAACATGTTTAAAAAATATTGGTATTTATTTTTATAATTACATCAGAGTAAGGTTATGCCCACAGTATCTGAGTGTAGTACATCTCATCGGATATTTCAGAGCTATCCGAGGAATATAATCAGTTCACTACTCTGGATCTTCCGCGGTATCCTACGAAGTTTAAAAGAGCTAGAAAAATCGCATTATTTAGGATCGTCACCGAAGACTTCGTCCAGAGTTGAAATGGGTACCCTGGTAAAAGTCGATGTGCTCTGACCTGTCTCGCCGCCACCATCTCGAAAAATGCCTTCCAAATTCATCTATCAAAAACAATTTCCCGCCTCAATAAAGAAGAATCATTGTAGTTCTACTTATAAATTAGCTTGAACGGTTTTAGCTAATGCTAGTAAGAAATTGCAAATTTTTGCTTTTGATATGACCTACTCGTCAAAAAGTTATCCCAGAGAGACCGAAAGATAAATCATTCACCGTGATTTCGACTGCAAATGAGATTTAATCCTCAATCTCATGAATAATCTCCTGGATATATTGCAATTGCCTCAAATATAGACGCAGACTCCGAAAGACAGCTCGTTCTTTTGAAAACAGTGTCGTGTAAATGCCGCCGCGAGAATGACGAAGTTAACGATTAGAGCTGGTTTGTAGGATCTGGTTATTTTCCGGCGTATCAACTTCTCAAATTTTTCTCATATTTCCGACCGCTTGAGAGAGTCCATGATGGACGAAGTTTCGATACTCGACTAGAGAATCGTTCTCAGGTGTATTCGAGTATCGAAACTTCGACCATCATGGACCCTCTCACGCGGTCGGAACACGAAATAACTTTGAGATGGTTCGTTAGTGATTGTTTCAGAGGCTCGTAGACGGCTCTGATGCTTGAACGTCTTTTCTTTTTGCCTCCTGACATACTACCAAAATGCATGGTACATGTTGGAATGTGCATTTTCTCAGCATCACTTTGATTATAAGACCACCGCTACGTGGCAGCACTACTGAGACAATTTTTAATGTGGTGCGAATGTTTTCCGATAGGAGCGCTAGCTCCAACTCTATGTACTAAATGTGTTGCTAAGGCGCCAATTATAAATAACAACTGTGAATGAATCGAGTACAATTACTCCTGCTTAATTATTTTACTTAAACCGAAACCCATAACCAGGCACACATCTCAATAGTACAGGCCGACCACTGTCCGAGAATAACCGATATGGAACCAAGTGGAGAGGAACAAGGCCTACGCCGCGTTCTTGCGTTCTTGCGTTAAGGGATTTTTAGCAGGATATCACTTCACTCAGAGTTGAATTTGACCTCATTTTCAAGAAAAAATGTTAGCCGCTTACCACACTACTTTTGGAGACCAAAAAAAGAAGCATTTTTCCAGGCTGTGTGGCAGGCATAGGAACTCCAGAGGGACTATTAAAAAAATGAGGATTTTCTTGTACCTTGATCTGGTCAGAAATTGAGCACTGTGTAGTTTACATGTTTTCTCAATAATTTCTTAAGATCAATCGATCGCTTAACGCAATAATTTGTCCAGAATTGCGAAAAAACCTGTTTTGAAGGCGTTTTCACTGAACGGTGTGAAAAAAAGGAGCCAACTTAAAGACTACTCATATATAGATAGATATTTTTTTAATTTCTGAGTTTTGCCGTCACATTAACTGCATTTTTTGCACTATAAACGCTACAATTTTAATTCTTGCTTCTTGTAGCTGATGATATCAGAAGATAAAAATCGGAAATAGAGTCAATTACAATTATAAAAAAATCTCGCTCAAAGAACCTAAAGGAGATTGGAATGGTAGACGGGAGTCATTGAGCGCACATTTCAATAATTTTTCAAGTCAGTTGAAAAACATTCTTGGTCCACTCTTAAAAATTTTCCTCGGACCTCACTTTGGAATGCCTAAATTAATTAACAAAAACTTTGTTAAATTTTTTTTTGTTAAAACTTTTTTTATATATTTGTACTCGAAATGCAAAAAGGTATTATTGTAGTGAATTTCAACTATTTCTATCAAAAGGTAAATAATCCCCACCAGGTAAGTGACTACTGAAAAAAATGGTCCCTATTAAAGGGGTTAAAGCATTATGAATTGGGTTTACGGCGCAAAATTTGAAATATGGGCGCAAAATTCGAAAGATGAGCGCAAAGTATAATAAAAAAGGTATATTTAACTTGAATGATGCCTCGTAATTGTTAACAACCATTATAGTGATATGAAGCGTATCATTACGCGCATATGGGAAAATCCATACATGTAAATCGATTTATTTCGAAATATACGAAAGAGGCTTCTTGTTAAAATTGCATTTCATTGCCAATAGACCAAATCGATAGCGCACAATTTCTTTCGTTTTTATCTATGCTTATCACTGTTTAGTAACCGCAAGCTTAGTATTACGCAACGTGTGTGCATATAAAGGAAAATCAGCACCCTCCTCGGTGCTCCTTTCATTTTCCTCCCCCGCCCCCCTCCCCTCGATTCCCCATCCACGATCCCTTCCGGAGGGACTGGTTTATCTCCTTGTCGCCCCTTAAAAACCCCATCGAAACTTATGAGCGCTTTCCTTTCTATCTCCAGTCCGAGTGCTTTCATACCATATCTCGCTCTTTATGACTTCCCATGCGATGGAATTACCCTCGGCGACGCCTCCTCCCCCTCCCGCCATCCCACCCACCGCACCCACTAAGAGGCGCATTCCCACCTCTTCGTCTCAATCCGAGCGCCACTTCCGGCGAACGAAGGACTAGAGAGCGGAAAACAACCGCTCTGTTCACATCACAGCTTTTGAAATCCGCGCTTGAAATCACCGGGCAGAGGTTGTTTTTTCCTAGTCAAACGGTCATAGAGAGATAGGTCCCTTTATTATAACCAAGATGGTAGGTCATGCTTCGTCATGTTCTGTCATATAATTGTCCCATCGTCTACAGCAGTGTTTTCCAAACTTTTTCGAGCTGGTTGGCAAACTTTTTTCCACAAACTTTTACCCAGCGCCCCCAGCCATAAGCTTTGACGTCATGAACTACAAAAACAAAGTAAGATATTTATGAAAATAAAGCTAAGATAACTGTAATTAAACTATTGTTTGTTTCAAATCCAACGGAGAAATAGTTTACTCATCCCCGGACATGTAATTTCGTTAAGGGCTCAGCCTTCAGGACCCCCTTGCAGCCCCCTTAGATGAAAGCACCACCCTCCAGGGGCGGTAGCGCCCACTTTGGGTACCGCTGGTCAACAGAATGGTGGTTACGCTAATATGATATGAACGTTTTTTATAATTAATGGGGATTTTTTTTGGCAAATATGAAAGAAAAAACAACCAGCGACGAATCAAGGATTGCATATAAAATTCTTTTTGACGAGCAATTAATGGAACATTACACACTTTCTACGTCATTGTCTGGAAATACCTCGTCTCTACTAACGATCGAATCATTTACGGCAATAAAATCACCTCCTCCTGTTCTCGCTACTCGGTATTTTCTGTACATTTCATTTGAGTTTGGAAATATCTCGTTATCCGCAACTTCACTCGATAACCAATTTTCAGTTTCTATCACTATATCTGGGTATATGCTTAAAATAAGATAGTGCAATTAAAATTTAATTAAAATGAAAAACAAAGTCCCTTATTTACGTAAATAAGCGACTTTGGTTTTTATTCTAGGGCAATTAACGACCACTTTAATACCTTTGGAGACAACTTACAATATTCTTGTTTAGAGTAGCTTAAGCCTGAATCACACGATCATTTTTTCCGTCCCTTTTAAGGGATAGTGCCAATGATAGCTTTTCAGGGACCGTGACAATTATAGCTCGAGCTATCATTATCTGAATCACACGGTCATTTTGGCCGTCCCTTTTTCCATCATTTTTTCCGTCCCTTTTCGCATCATTTCTATGTTAACTACTCTCATTCCATTGAAAGCCGAACGTGGCGTTAGAGTCGCTCTTTGCGGCCGAGCACTCTGATTGGCTAAATGGTGGAGTCAGCGATGCCTCCAGGGACGGAAAAAGGGACGTGTCCAGGGATGGAAAAAGCTATAGGGATCCTTATCGCTGGAGCCATCCTTGACTTCACGATCATTTTCGCGCGATCATTTGAGCTATCATTGGAGCTATCCCTTAAAAGGGACGGAAAAAATGATCGTGTGATTCAGGCATTAGGACATTAATGGAGGTCATCTTTGATGCACCTGAGCTGCTTCTATTTCATTTGGATACTAAGCTATTCTGATTTCTTCAAGAGCACCCATTGCTATCATTACTTATGGAGACCTATTTACAGGTATCCCTCGTCAACCGCGGGGGTTAGGTTTTTGAAATACCACGCTGGTAGGCAAAACCGCGGTCGGCAAACCATTACGTATATGTGGAATCAGGGGTTAGGTTTCATGAGCAGCCTTACAGTGTATAAAATTTAGCATAACTTTATCTTCACTATAATAATGCCCACATACATTTACGTAGACATGTTTTCTCTCCACTTTTTGACGCGATTTCTCCTACGGTATCCCGATGCGCTATAACTGCTTCGAAAAAGATGAGCAGAACGAATAGAGCACTCTGTACTAGAACTTTAGTACTAAATGGAGTCGCTCCATCGCTGTCCTGTAACGTAAATTATACCGGGCGAAGGATCAAAGTAACTTCCCAACATAAAGAAATCTACGTTGTATATTATAACCTATTAATATTTTTAAAATGATGGGAATTCGTTAATAAAGACTTAATGAATGAAAATATCATGTTACTTACTCGGATTTGCTTTGATTATTAATGACCTGCGTCTGTTGAGTTGAGTTAGTGTCGGGATCACTGGGGTATCCAAAGGTTTCCGTTGACGAAAGTCCTGTACTTTTCATTTCAGCGTTTCCTGTTTTGCCGAAGAATGAAAAGATAGTCGGCTGGCTCATTTTTTTCCTTAGATTACTTCGTAGTTCTTTATAAGGATGCAGCAATTCACCAAAGCCTCTCTTGAAAAACAAACCACGATCTATTTGGGGATCAATCTCAAAGACAAAACTTGAAAATTCCGTGGCCATATCAAGCATTTTGTCGACATTTGACAATGTTATATCTGTCGCAGGCTCTTTTTCCTCCTCTTCTTCAGCCTCTTACTCCTTGTCTAATGTGATAAGTTTCTCCCGCTCCTCCTCACTTAACTCTTCAAGTGAGCCAAAAATTTCTTCAACATCCGTCGGCTGCATGTCTTCTAACCCTTCTTCTTTTATTTTTCGTGCAAAGGAAACAATGTGATTAATTTCACCGTCAATTTGGGGAAATCCTTGAAAAACTTTGACAGTCTCCGGCCAGCATGAATTCAATGTTGATGGCCTCAGCTCTTCCAGTGATTCTCAAATTATATTTATGCACTCGACATTGCTGAACTTTTTCCAGCGATCCATTACAGAGAGAGAATTTTTTTCTCCATGATTTCTATTAAGAAAGAGAATTTTTGCAGAATATAATAACTTTTGAATGTAGAAATGAGACCCTGATCTAGAGGCTGGAGAGGATCTCGCGGCATGTTGGACACATTTACACTAGCACTAGTTCCACTTTCAGGATAGTTCGATTGATGACTCGCGTTTTTTAATTGTTCTAATAGTGGATTCGTTCACTCCCGGCGATCTGGCAACAGAAGCGCAGGATTCTCCACGAGTCGAGCACTTCCAATTTTTTATGCAGTGTCATTACATGTCTCGCCCGTTTTACGAAACTGCTTTTCTCCTCACTTGATTTACGCTTCGATTCCATCACATCTCATGTAAAACGAAAAGGCATCGCTCAGAAAACAACTGGGACTTAGTACGCACACTCAAGTTTCAACCGCATTAGCTTGAATCTGAGTTTCAACCTTAGCCTGAGTTAGGTGTTGCCTTCTGGAGATACTTTAGTAAATAGCGAAGTTGTGATAATTGGACTTTCGGTGAGGCAAATATCACAAAGTCGCAGCGTTGGATTAGCAGTCGATGCGAATCTCAACTTCTAAATTATTTAATTTATTTATCATAAACTTCGATGTAATTCGCTTTAAAGTATCCATTATTACATAACATGATAGTATAAAACTGAACTCTAAATTAAATAACGATTCTTTTAACATATTCTACTATTAATACAATATGATACGATGTATATAAACGTTAATTATATAGTGGCACATACCCGTATGTAAACATTTGGCCCAAGGGGCATGATCGATGGGGGTTCGGTTTGGAATTAGTGAATGGAAATTCCATCGTGTATCATCCTGGATACCATTGATTAATCCCCAGGAATAACTATATTTCAGCGATAGTGTTCATGGGTAAAATCTCGCTTGATGTAAAAAAAACTTTAATAAACGCGTGGGAAAATTATGACTTGAAATTGGTGAGTTTTTTGGAAAAGACTTAAATTTTTGAAAGAAAATAGTTTTACATAGCTGCAGAATTAATTTACAAATTAAATTACATTCCGCGATCGGCAAAGCTTGGTAAAAGTTTGGATACCATGTAAATTTGTTCTGTGTTGCGGGCAACACAGAACTGGCGGGCAACAGGTGTGTTGGGCAACTCGTAGACCCCGGTTAACAAGGGAAACCCCCGCGGTCGACGAGGGATACTTGTATTTAATAACACACTGTGTGATCTACCTATTGTCCTACTCTCTACCTTAAAAAAGACATGCAGTGCTCGAATATGCTGCTCGTTACACACTTCCTCTGCCGTGTAATGGACACCCGAACGATACAGAGGGATCCGGCACGATCGGATCGCCGGTCGAAGGTCAACGAAGGAGACTCCGATTTCCGTGCAGAAGCGACGCAGCCTCTGGTTTACGCCTTCCACTTGGCTCCAAACCAGGGGTCCACGATCGGCCCTCGGAACAAGACATCAAATTGTGAGCGTCATATCAACCCCCTCGTCACCCCTTACCCGCCTCACCTCGGAGACCAGTTCCCTGACGGAATGCAGGATCTCCTCTGATCCACGGTCCATGGCGTCGTTGACGCCTACATGGGCCACAACCGGCAATCCAGCACGTCGTGCTCCGAACCGCCGCACTACGTCACCTGCGGAACACCGCCTCTCGGAATGCACCATGGCGGTACACGGTGGCTTACACCCTCACGGCCTGCCCTTCCCCGTTGTGTCACCATCACACGGCGGACGTTGCTGCTACCTATGAAACCTCAGTCCTGCGTTTCATACTGACACTACATGAACACCGTGGATATCATAAAGGATACAACATACATACGTTATGATTCACAATTTTCTGTCAACCTCCTGAGAATGTGTTCTTAATAATGCAATCAGTAAGATAATTAAAACACAATTTAGTTATGGAATACATATTCGGCATCTTTATAGATACGCAGTATCACAAGACTTACAGGGTTCTCTGATTTAATAAACCGCAATCATAAAAAAGTTTTATAGTATACTACCTGTGCCCGGCATGCGTTGCAACGCAATCCAATTTTGGGAAAAAGCGAAGCGTATACGAAAATCGAATTCCAGAATCCAAACAGAAAAGCAAACAAATAGACCACTGCACCAAATCTTATTATACGTACAAATAAATTATGTACCTTTTAACACAAATAATGTCTCACTGATATGATTACTATACATGCGATATTATGTCTCACTGATACGATTCTGGGGAGCGATTGTGTAACATTCCGTCCGAAATTTCCGTAGCGGAGCTTCCGCCATATTGGATGAATTCCGCGCGGGATTATGAATGGCGATTCTGGAAGTCTTAAATCGATTCCACGCGGAATTTTCAATTCCGAACGGATCGGAATAATTCCACTCAACAAAGAGGTGTCGGAATTAAAGAATGGAATCTTCATACAATAATCATCAAAATGGCCTACCGTCATGCTGCGGAAATTTTCCTTGTGGAGCGCCGAAATTTAAACCGCAGGTGAATAAGGGATATAATGGATCCATTTGAAATTCCCGAAGAGGGATTTCTAAAATTGTATCGTTTGCCAAAGTGGCAGACTTAATTGAGGCGGTAAGGCCTCATTTGCACCAGCCGGAGAGGAGATCAGCCATTCTTGTGCACTTGGGAGCAAGTAAATTTGGCGTAATTCGAGTGTGGGATGAATGCGTGGTTATTTAAATTATAGTCTCATAACGTTTATGGTTGGTCATAAACTGAATGAAAGAAAAAATATCGCGTGATCTCATTTTTAAACTAATCTTCACGCACTTTGAGACTTTTTTTGGTAAATACTAAATTATTACCACTAAACATTGAGGCAATGAAATAAAGATATCCATACCGTGGACATGGCTTGTAGATATATACAAATTTGACGTTAAACAGAGAATTAATTGTTAATTAATTGGTTCATCTTGACGTAGGTAGAACGTACGTAGGTAGAAATGATGAACTGAAAATTTAATTTTACTGACATAAATGTTAATACATTACTTTTGGTAAATCTAATGTGTGTTTCAGATTCTCTCCACTCTAAAATTTCTTGTAAGTGGAAGTTACCAAAGGCGAGTTGGGCAAGATTATCTGCAGTGCATGAGCCAGACCGAAGCAAGCCGAAACATGACTTCTGTATCTGGTGCAATGAACCGAGCAATGTTGCAGGAGTGGGTGAAATTCCCCACCACAGCAAGACAAAGGGAAATAGTTAAAGCAAGGTGAATGTATTTAAAGGCATACGCTCTCCCTCATCAATGTGCTCTTTATAAATTATGTACCCTGTTGGAAATCTTCCCACCAATATATGAACTATAATCAATTTCAATTCTACATATAGCATTAACATGGTAATTAATTATTTATGGAAAATGTGTGATGCTATCAGTTCTTTTCAAGGTAGTGTGAGGGTGTGGATGTCAATTTGAAATTGACATGAAATAAAAATGAAACATACGCAGAGTATTAATCAGCATAGAAGCAGGAATGCATCACTATATGGTTTCAAATAAAAATTGTGAAGTAAGATCAATTGTGAGGTTGAAGGAATTGAATTTATCCTGATGCAATCGATGCTTAACTTTTAAGGTTCATGGAAAAAACACACTTCCCGGGAGTTTTGGGTGCTATTTACGGCACCCATGTTGCCGTAGTCCCTCCGAGAGCAGAGAGGGAGCTTATTTATTTAAATTTGAAGCATTTTCATAGTAAAAATTTAATGATTACAAATTTTAACCAATGTTTATAAAATATATATCCCTCGATTTCATATAATACTTACCTCTTTTTCATTATTAGAAAGTATGTGAAGTTTAATTCGTTGGGTGTGGTCTCACTCATGAATCTCATGAATCCTTAAAGCTAATTTATAATTTTCAATGATGGCTTGGTATTGTAGGTTGAAGTATAACAGAAAAGGTTAGCATTTGATTCGATATATAACAAGGAACTTAAATGCCATATCTGGTATTTTTTATAACTTTAGGGATATTTACATGCATACCATCAATTATTTTTCATAATATGTTAAGTGCTTACAAGTTTTTTTCCACTTCACAGATGTGTGATTATTATGTGAAAATAACATTGATAAATGCACAGATGGGGGAGGTCTCATGGCTCCCATGTGCGGAGACCTTCCAGACTGCGGGAGTAATTAAGGCGAACATTTTGGCTAGGTGGTGCCAGCAGTTGGCTTGTTGGTAGGATAAAGATAACACCACACTTGTAAGTATTATGCTTACAAGAATTTTTTTGATTCATTGATCAATTGAATTTTAGGAGACTGGATGTCCTCAAGAGCCGTGACTAATTTCTGATACACAGCATAGAGCAACGCGAAACTGCATCGAGAGATGCATTGGAGTCCTGAAGGGATGGTTTTGTTGTTTACGACGAGACCGTACCCTACACTATACTCCAAAGAAAGCTGGTTGGTTTGACATTATATTACAATACATGAAGATAGGTGGCCCATGTATACATAAAACACCATACTTACTCTGTTAATTATTGATTTTAGGAAGGATAATAAATGCTTGGGCAGTGTTGCATAAAATGGCTCTGCACTACAGGGTATATCGTCCACAAATTTATCTGGACAAAGAGGTAATACATGCATTGAATACCATAGTCTGTTTGTTTGATACCCAGTCTGTTTGGAATTTCGTAACAGACAATAGTATCGCTGTCCTGCTTCGTGCAATCTACTGCTGTGTTTTAACTACAACGTAGTTCCAAGTCCCTTCGAAGAACTGGTATGAGAAAGATCAACCGTCGAAAGAGAATCCCTCATTGAGGAATTACAAGTATTGAGCCTCATTGAGGCAATTACTAGTCCAACAGCAATTTGAAGTTATTTTTGAAAATATGTTCATCAAAACTGAGTTTTCGTCATGTCCATGGCAAGCAGTGTGTAATAAAAACAGAATGTAATCGGATATTGTCGGATATGTATGTTCTCGGAAAGAGTATAGTGGTTAAAACCAAGTGATACTAGTGATCGTTGAAGATTGTTCGGGATTTCCACCGGGTTAGGTTCTCCATTTCTGCCGACGTCTCGATGGACGAGTCGTCCATCATCCTGAGGCCCTGCCCTGAGGTTGATGCCCTGCCCTGAGGATGATGGACGACTCGTCCATCGAAACGTCGGCAGAAATGGAGAACCTAACCCGGTGGAAATCCCGAACAATCTTCAACTATATAGTTCGCCGGGAAAACCTTCGACCATTCTGATACTTGTGGATACTGCTACTTATATGCTCACTATCAACATGAATTTTTTTATTGATGCTGCAGTTTAGATGCCGTATGTATTTAGCTACTTCTCGGAATTTACCAATGTGTCAGTTGAAAAATAGTTCGGGAAAATATGAGAGGTTTCCGCAACTATGTTAAAATTATATTGAGTTAATATTTTTTAGTGACCTTGTAGTACACAACTCTCTCATCTCACCTGGATTTTCCTCAAAGTAATAAAACGTGACATCCAAATTTGCTCATTGCAAAGAGAAAGAAAAGGAATTATTTACAAAAATTGGATCATTGATGTTATCTAAAAATATATTCAAATGTGCTAATGCCCAAAATCATAATATATAAGCTAATTGAGTTATTATTTTTTGCCACCGTATTTAAAGTCATCCAATGAAATGCTTTCAAGTTACAGGAATGAAGATCTTTTGGAAATAACACCAAAAAGTCAATCTCTGCTGAAATTTATAATTTAAATTTAGATGAGAGACAGAAGTGTCTGTAAGAGTATGATTCATTTGCAACATAGCTGAGGTAACGAGAGACAGTGCCAAGTGCCCTCTGAGTAAGGAATTAAAAGGTGTGGTAGTAGGAAATCTTGTATTAAATATTGCTCGATGTTAATGTGCAAGGTCCCCTTTCATTTTTCTCAAAGCTATGCGTACCTACCGCGTTTCTTTTTATGTCCTTCTTGGGCTCCACCAACTTCTAGGGTCGATCTTGCCTATAAAAAGAAACATTTAGTGTTAATTAACTACAACTTGTGTTAGCCAAAGTCTATTTCATTATAGGTCATGAAGTGTTAGCTTTGCGTCTTTGATCTATTTAACTTAGCATAGAAACCTTGAATATCTATGAAATAGCATCTTGATAAGGTTAATTAGCGCTGATTTTACACTACAAGTGAAAACGAGGGCCATAATATAAAAATCATAAATTGTACTTATTTATGTAATAACATTTATGGTTTAAGGTATAATTTTAAATCTCTATTTCATTTGTTTCCAAAAACGCACGACAAAGAACACCAGGTACATAATGAAGGCAATTATTAGACATGCTAACCATCTTAAATATAATTTCGATTGGGAACGTCCATTATCTTTCCTTCCTTCCTTCCTCAGGAAAGGGTGATGGTCTGTTCTTACCCCTAAAAATGTTGAATTACAATGCTTGGTTAACTGATTTGTGTGTAATTTGTGATCACGATTACATAATTTTCTTCATTTCCTCTGTATGTCATTTTAAAGTGGTTATGATAATATTTATTGGAATGTTTTTACAGCTTAATATAGCTTTCATTTATTTTTAATTGCATGCTTTCGGGTGAACCACCACGTGGTGTATTTTGATGACAACAGCGTGCCCAGCCATCCTGCTGGCGTCTCAGGTTTAGTCTTGAAGATGACAGCAGAATGGCTGCAGAACCAATTGTCACCGAGGGACATCACGAGGAGGAACACCTTAGAACTGACTACTTAAGAGAAACCGTCGTACCACCATTGTGCATTCTATTTTAACGGAAATATTTAAGTCCATGACAAACTACTTACACATTTTACTTAACCTGCACGCTACGAGGTTCAAGCCTTGGCGGAATCTCACCCCTGAAAAAATAAACAGATCATTGATATATTTCAACTTATACTGCTTGCTGAAAAGTATACACAGCAGTATATAGGGGTGAGGAAGAGATTCACCTCATGATAACAATTTGTTCTATCTAATGTGAAAGACGTTCAGTCAAAGTGCAAGGGAAATGTATCCCATTACTTTCATAGGTAAAAATTATCACTAACTGATGGACAAGGAGGCAATTTAGATGCATCATTGATTTTGTCCCATCCAACACACATCGTAAAATTCTCATTTCTCTCAGTTCATTTTACAATTATAAATAATACATTCTTTATTATCCTCTCCTAAACGTACTCAACGATTAGGTCAAATTGCAACATTTACGCTAGAATAAATAAATTAATATTTTGCAAAACTATAGATGTGACACATATTATATAATAAAAACGGTTCACTTACGCTTGCGTTTCTTTCTCATATTTACTTTCTGCAAGTCGTCCAATATTCCTATCAGAAAAGAAAATTTAAGCAGTTGAAACTTTTATCTCTTAATGAGCTGATTTTGACACATTTATTGATATTTTATGTGATTGAAGGTAGCAGACAGAGTGCATTTGGAGTAAACTGCCTTCCCTACGGATTATCTCGGGTACCTACTCTTTCTTGGCTAGTTTTTTGTAATCGCTTTCACCCAGCCTTTGCCGCTGGCAGGGCAAAATTTAGTTTGATAATTAATTAACCGAATATAACCAAAAATAGATAACACTATATTGATTCAGCGATTTCAATCATAAACGGATTTCGGACAACCTTTCCCGCTGATTATCTCCGATGCCTACTCTTTCTTGACTGGTGTTTTATAATCGCGTCCACCAAGCCCTTGCCGCTGGCAGGGCAATATATAGTTTGAATTTTTTTAAATTTTGTTGAGAAAAGTAACGCCTACATGGGTTTTTGAATGAATTGCTTTGCTCAGATAAAATATGATTAAAAATGATCATGAAATGTTCTAACATTAAGTTAATTTTCATCTATTCCCATTAATAAAATGACACTTGAATATCGGATTCAAATGCTCAGGAGTACACGCCATTTTTACTTCGGTAATTGGCATGTTATTCCACTCGCGTGTTGCCCAGAGTGAATAGCTTTGACAGCGACTAGCTGGCGTCCGTCTAATATTTCTGACTATATTAACTAAATTTAAGTTTAGGGTTTGCGAGGTTTGGGATTGAAGCGAGAAAGACAGTTTTCTGAGTCATCAGAATGAAGTGCATATAATGACTGCAAATAGTCTGTGCTTAACGTTTTTAGGATACACATTACTGATCTCTCAGAAAAATTAAATCCTCTATATTTTTACTCATGATTGGATATTGCAATTTCGTTCTTTCTTTCCTTGTTAAATTCACTCTTGTTGCTCAACGTTTGCTTTATTATGTTCCGATTCCTTTCGCCTTCATTGCGGTAAGCATTTAACCTACCATTTATTTATATAAAATTACTTTGTTTCATGAAATCAGGCTTCCATACGAATGCTTAAGTATTCCTAAATAATTTAGTCCATCTAGATAATAAATCGAACATATGTATTCATACAAAAGATATATGAACAGATTTTGTCTTGCATTCAAAAATGTATTGTAAAAACCAATAAGGAACAAACTACACATTTTGGCATCTACTCACATCAAAAAAATTTCCAGCTATTACAACCAGATATTTAGTCATGCACTTCTTTATGAAAAGTTTAGTCTGATCATCCTAATGATCCTCTTCAGTGAGAGTTGGCTCTGATTTCCTTGATGCATTCCAGTTTCTCCGTTTATTCATGGAAAGTGACAAAACTCCACGGTTTTTTTCACGTATAGCTCATAGTATTAACACATGAATATTTCAAAAACATCCTTCAAGTTTTAATAATAACCACAAGTATTAATTGAAAATTTTCTTCATACTTTGGATAATTTTATTTAATGTGATGAAACATAAAGGTCAGAAGCGCCGAGCACTCGATCGCAAGAACAGCGATGCGGTTGAGTCCGCAAGGACGCCGACCAAGAGGGAGAATAAAGAAATGGTGGATGGAGCGAATAGCCGAAGATATGCGCAGGATCAACGTTGTCCCAGAGGACGCCTTCGACCGAGCTAAATGGAGACGGGCGTGCCGAAAATCGGACCCTGCTATCGCCCGGGAATAACGCAAGGAGGAAGAAGATACAGGCTATGTAGCCAATGAATGTGAATATCTAAAAATTCATCAAATAAGTAATATTCTTCTACTGATTTTTAAATTTTTGAGGAAATAAACGCTTCCCATTCAGGTAAATAAATACAAAAACATTTATATATCACTTACATCGCTTTATCTTAATCAGTTTTCTCTGATGGCCTTTATAAGATTCTTACTTCTGTTTTAGGCGACTTCAGTTTAGAAGTATGGTCGTCAAAACAATTTTCACATTGTTGAACACAACATTTCAAACTTTATATAACATAATATTCGATAAATAATCAGCTGCATAAAAATTGAATGTTAAACTTATAAGTGTTTTTAAACTTATTTTTTGTGCCTACTATCTCAAAACTATTGATTAATCTAACTCTCTATCTCTTTCGGTGATTTATGTCATAGCATATGTCTCAGGTAGATTTAGGTCGTAGCTGACGGCTCAAACTGCGTCACGTGCGAGTGAGGGCTATAATCTCGAGGGAGGGTGGGGCTGTTTGCAACTTCCCATTGGTGTTGGAGGTTTTAATACGTCTAGATTACCAAATTTACACTTAGCCCAATATTCTAAGGGTCGGTGAAACTATGGCTACACTGTCTCTCTCCTTCTATTAGAAATCTCAGATCTCAGTGAAAGGAATATATCGAGCTTTAAGTCTTCTCATATAAATGGGTTCTAAGATTTTTGGTCTAGCTCATCAGGTAGTCTGGTTATTAGTCATAGTTCTGGAGTCGGAAGACATTCTAGGCGTTAAAATTTCCGTGTTGTTTTCAGAATTAGTTTTTATCTATCACAAATACGGGCTATTCCTAATTTTGCCTCTTGAACAAATAAATATTTAAAAGGATTTTTATCCAGATAAATGTTTCAATACATAACAATTTAATGGTAGTTTTGTACCCCAAGAACTGATTTAACACAAAATACTTGGTGTTTCATTGTGTTTCGTAAATTTCTCGCGGTTTCAACTGAAGATGGTGGATCCAAAAAGATAAAGTAGGGCCCGACTTCAGAGTTCTGCGATGCAATCGTGACTCTACTTTAAAATATGAAAGACTCCGGCTGTTGACTGACGCCGATACAGCTGACCGCGAGTGACGTAACGATGTCTGTTTGACGTATCATATGTGGCCGAGTGTGTATATGTCGACTTTTTCGTGTCAGTTGACATTTTGTTGGCATGGGTATTTGTCTATGTTGCTTCAAGGACTCCAGCACAGATGGTTCTGCAACGGAGCTCGTATCTGCGGTTAGCTCGCCTCTATCTAATGTTTGCTTGCCGTATTCAATCACAAATTACTTAATTTTCATGTCTCAATGTCGCTGATTACTTAAAGGAGACACGCCGAAAGAAGTCAGCTGAGGCAGCCGAAAAAAGAATGAGAGAACTAGAGAACCGTGGAATTAAGGATCCCGAAAAGGTAAAAAGACAACGAGAAAGACTCCAAGAGATTGAGAAGAGGCAAGAAGAAGCGAGTAAATTTGGTGGAAGTGGAGGATTAAAGGCTAGTATTTGTCGGAAAATTTAGTGAGACTGTTCTCTCGAATAGTGCACAATAACCGTCGTTATGTTCTTTATTCCAGTGGCAAGTGGATAATTGATTTTGTACTGTGATGTTCGCTTTTATGGAAGAATATTGTGGCTGATGTGTTCATAATTATGTGTACCCGCCACAACTACTCTCCGTTCTAATGTTGAAAAGATTTCCATGGATATAGCTGAAACTCTTTCCCTATATTCTGCAACGACAAGATGGGAGTCGATGTGATGTATATCTATTGTGTGTATGCTGTTGCCTCGGGAATGAAATTATTTCGTTTTAATTCTCTTCCGTAAGTTGTTATGCTGTCAATCATTCGGAACCTGTCTTTGGAACTTCTTCTAATCGAAAGCTAATTTATAATGAGAAATGATTTGTGTGTCCTGTCGTCGAGTGAATCTGACTATATTTTATCAATCGCCGTAGTGGATTTGGAATCCGTTTTCGTACATCTTTCATGTCTTCACAATTCCATTTTGATTTATGTAAATATGGATCATGAAATATTTATAATATATCGTAAATGCATTGTTGTAAGTTCATAATCAACCAGCCAGCTTTAAGTTTCAGAAATGTCCCATGTCTGCAAAAAATATGGAAAAATATGGAAAAAAAATTGGCTGTAAACAAGGGCAGCAGGGTAGTTGTGCATGCACCGTAGCATTACCGAATGATAGAACTAAATATCTTAAGTCCCATCACCTGTCTCTCAGCAAGTCGTTCAAATCTACTTTTTATGCTGTATGTGAGGTTTTAGGGTGGAGTTGGCGGTGAATGATGATCTATTATGCTCGGGCCAAAAAAGGGAAAGTAACTGGACCTTTTTAGGACCATACGAATTAATCTCAAACAATTGAATGCGTATTTAAACGTAGAATGTATCTATGCAATTACGTTTCTGGACGGATGCATGGTCAATCGCTCCAAATTTGAACGGGCTATGTTATGGCCACGCATCCATACATTTGCAAATTTTGGAGTGTTAACACGATGCAATTTTGCTGGTGAATGTGCTCATGCGGGTACGTCTCTTTTAATTACAGCTAAAAAGGCAGCGATTTGGACAGATTGGTGATTGAAAGGGTCGAACACCTCTGTAAATTCTTTGGTAATAAATAAAATAGGAATCCGTTAGATCCAATCCGTCAATTTCATGCATATATTACTTATAAAATTCTTTGAACAAATGTGCCATTGAATGACCATATCTTATCATAAATAAGGGCATCTGAGTGGAAACATCGGCTTATACACATCAATTCCAAATGCGCTCTGTGGTTAACTTAAATTTTGCTCTAAATTTTCTAAAATATCCGCTGCATTTTCAGACAAATTCAAACCCCTTCCACGAGTTGCGCACGAGAAACCCCTCTACAAGGAAGTGCCATAACTACGTCACACAACGAGGTGCCACAAGGAGATGTACTGAGACAAGATATTATGTAGATATAGACTGATAGTTGCATATGAAATCAATTGATTTTTAGTCCTTTATCACTCTCTGAGGACTATATTGTTGGTTAATTTCACTGGAGGGTTGCTGATGTAGGGTCAATAACTGCTCGACAAGCGGGAGTGAACAACTTAACATACTCAACAAGCTCGCGCGACTCGCGCCAAGAAAAACAATTGAACAACAAAATACACCTAGACATACGAGCTTCAATATGCCCAATCGGCCTGATAGCTGACACAATATTACACCCCAACACTTCCCCTTGTCGGGTATCAGGCACCAAATACACATAACTAGATGCCATATAGCAAACAAAAAAATGCAACTCCTCAAATGAATAGATATCTCACATAACATCCTTTGCTCCCCATAAAAGGTAATTATTTTAATCCCAACTTGGACACAAAACTCTTAGTTTTAATTCCACTTAAAGATTTAGTAAACAAGTCGGCCAAGTTATTATTACTTTGTACATACTCAAAAATCACCTTTCCTTCTTCCACACAATCACTTACAAAATTGTACTTGACCTCCAAATGCTTTAATTTCTTTGATGAAATTCTATTTTTGCTAAAACAAATTGCTCCCTGATTATCAGCATATATTTTACAAGGAATTCCAGCAAATCTGGACTGTCCCAACTCATCAAGGATTGATGTTAACCATAATGCCTCCTTTGTTGCCTCACACATTGCAATGTATTCTGCTTCTACAGTAGATAATGCAACCATACTTTGTTTACGAGTCTGCCAACAAATTGCAGCTCCAGCAAGCAATACAACATATCCACTGATAGATTTTCTACTATGCTTGTCATTTGCCCAATCTAAGTCACAATAAATCTCTATGGACGCATTTCTCCTTTCATAGTTCAACTTTAAATTACAGGCTTATGCTTAATTATATATTATATAACAGGCTTATAATTAAATGCTTAAGGTATCTCAGTACATGCTTTACATTATTCCAGTCCCTTTTAGTTGGGTCATTGCACTTTTGACTGATTTTACAAACTGCATAACACAAATCAGGTCTGCTAGATCCAGATAGATACAACAGATTACCAACTGCCTTACGATATAAATATCGGTCATATTTCTCACCTTCATCTTCTGAATCTCCCTCTCCACTTACCTCGAGAGGTGACAAGCGACACTTGGAATCTGACATACCATACTCACACAGAATTTGCTTTATATAATGATGTTGATCAATAATGATTTCATTGTCATTGGGTCTCATAATGTTCATGGATAATATCTGGTACATACTACCCAATGCTCTGACTTCCAATACATTAGATAATTGCTGTTTGGCCCACTCAACTTTACATTTCTTTCCCCATGGTGCCAAATCGTCCACATACACTCCCAGTATGAGTTCCTTCTTGTCATCACAATATACACATGGATCACTGATCAGTCTTTTAAGTTTTAGATTGCAAATTATCTCATGAATATGTTCATACCACTCTCTTCCACTTTGTTTCAGACCATAAATACTCTTATTCAGTTTACACACATAATTATGACTTCCTTCCTCGAAATATTTGGGTTGCCTCATGTAGACTTCCTCATGCAATGACTGTTCAAATATGCTGAGAGGACATCCACATGTTCTCGAACCCATCCATTTTCTACTGCTAAAGCCATTAACAATCTAATACTTTTGCCTTTAATCACAGGGGAATATGTTTCATTGAAGTCTATACCAGTTATTTGAGAGAAACCTTGTGCCACTAACCGAGCTCTATATCGCTCGACACTACCGTCCAGTTTTCGTTTCACCTTCAGCGCCCATTTACAACCAAGAACATTCTTACCTTCAGGTTTCTTCACAATTTAATAGGTACCCTTTCCCTTGAGGTTCCTTAACTCCTCCATCAAAGCAGCTGCCAGTGTTCAGCTTCCCCTCCACTCAATGCCTCTTCCACACTATTAGGCTCCATGCTGCTGGACTCACAGCTAGGCAGGTTGTCGTTGAACGTGGTCATGTTGCAACAGGGACAATGCACCGGTTTTGGGATTCAGCTGATCCGTCTGAGAGTCACTTCAGGTTGCTGCACATCCACAGGTCCTATCTCATCATTCTCCCATTGTCCTAGCTCACTTTCTTCCCTTTCTATTCCCACCAGGTCCACTTCCTCAGCCTCATTCTCCACTAAATCTTCTCCCTCCCACTCAACATTCTCTTCATCACATAAACCATCTATTCTATCTCGACCTTTTGCTTTCTCTCTCCTCTGGTCTTTTGCACTTTCCTTGAATGGAAACTGGTCTTCCTCAAATACTACACTATGACCAATCACCACTCTTTTCTTTCCTATATGCCACAGCCTATAACCCTTCACATGCTGCTCGTAACCTAAGAAAAAACATTCCTCAGCTCCCGATCCAAACTTTCCTTCACTTTCCACAGCTAGCCAAGCTCTACACCGAAACACTCTCAACCGATGTAAACCATCCTCTTTCAGTTTTGCACCTGTCCACATTATCGTCTTCCCGCGTTTTCCCTTTGTTCGCCATTTTCTCGTTCAACAGATTCAACGCCGGTATCACGAATTTTCTTCTCAACGTTCTCTCTCTCGACTAACACTTCACTCTCTTCTTCAATTTAAGCCTGATAACCTGGGACACATAACCGGTTGGTTAATTTTACTGGAGGCTTGCTGTTGTAGGGTCAATAACTGCTCGACAAGCGGGAGTAAACAACTTTACATACTCAACCATGATACAGCTCGCGCGACTCGCGCCAAGAAAAACAATTGAACAACAAAATACACATAGACATACGAGCTTCAATAAGCCCAACCGGCCTGATAGCTGACATACAATATTACACCCCAACATATATCTCCTCAAATTAAGTATTTAAATGATTAATTAACAACCTTTTTCTGTGGAGTATTATGCGTGACGTAGATGACACGCAAATAAGCTGCATATATTGACATTAAACGACGGATTTACAATCGAGAAACTTTGTTAATTTTAATTCTTGCCGGTGCCATAATAAAAACATTAATCGATCCAATTAATATTTCTCCCGTTTAGGGTCACTTGACGATGTTGCGAAATGCAGGGTGTTAAATAATGCTTCATGATTTCTACGTATTTTGATTAAGATACAAAATAAATTATAATATAAATCAGATACTCTCCGCAAATTTTGGAATTGATATTACCCTTGGGCCTGAGGGCTTTCGGGATCTTTCCACATTGTTCTTGTGTAGAGAAAGGTCCTATGCCGAAATTCTTAGGGCAACACTTTACTGTGGGCTAGAGGTAGCCCTTGGGTACACTTAATTTCTTATCACTTTGCTCTGGGTGAAACAAAAAATCCCAAATATAAATTGAAGTAAAATTGAAAAAAGTTAATGATAGTGATAAGCGTATATACCAGAGATTTATTTTTGAAGAACATTTTTGCCTCACTCAGTATTTTGCCATCACACTTTCCTGCTAAGCCCTCCTCAGTTTCATGTTTCGCCTCAGTTTTTATGGAATAATTTTGTTCCCAATCCAGTACCAATTATACTTTCCCCCAGTGAATTTCCATACGTTTTAACGTCACACTCTGTAGGGGAAGAGCTGATTTTCGATTGTTCGCATTCCTATAAGAGTCTTCGCGGTATTGTGCGTGCGATGAATAACTGAAGAAATTCTACGAGCTCCGCAGGAGAATCATAACACGCTCTTTTATAGCTCCACCCCTATACCACAACGAGGGTTCTGTCCCTTATTCATTCATTGGTCGTGCAATCCTAAGATTGGTTGACTTCAGCCATCCATCCTCGCATATCTGATAGTGTAATTAACTTAGGAGTTACTCTACACACAACCTTATCATGGAATGAGCACATAAAATCCATTTCGCATAAGGTTTTATACCAGTTAAAGCAATTTAGGCACCTTATCCCTGTCTCCCTTTGCGAAAAATTAGTGGATGCTCTTCATTTCCACACATAGACTACTGATGTGCGGTATACTCTGGCCTTACAAACGAACTGAATGAAAACTCTGGAGAATTCAGAACTCTGTGAGGTTTATCTTTCACATCACACATTATGAACACGTGACGCCATATTTTGATAAACTCAGATGGCTAAAAATACAAACGAGGCACTTACTTAATAATTCAAAATTCATGCTCAAGCTAATGACGATAAAACTTCCGATATATTTACATCGGAATTTATACACAATGCAATGCCAGGAAAAATAAACGCCCAACTCGCCGCATGGAAGAACTTTATATACCACACTAGCGAACACCTGCTTCGTTCTTTCCATGGGACCTCTTGCGAAGTATGGAATCCATTGTATAAAGACGCAAAAAAACTGTGAAAACGCAAATAAATTAAAAAGAAATATCATGAAATATTACTTAAAGTGAACTTAATGTCGTAAGTGAACTAAATATTGTGCTACACTGTACAGAATCTGATGTATTTGCATTAATTTTAGCTATTTTTCCGATTTTTTTACATATTATAACGGATTCTGTGATATTGATACATCTTGTGTACCTTGATATTGTAATACTTATTTGTCTCAAAAGATACGTATGATCATATATGTTCCTAAGGAATACACTTGTCCTGCAATAATAAATTTAATTTTCTCTTCTGTTCGATCTAATGATAGGTTTCTTACTTCCTGGCAGCTTTCCCTATGCACTGTACATCTTCCCATGTTGCCCATCTTGCCTTAGATTCGTATACTTTATGCATAATAGGGCGATATATCCTCTTAATTCTGTTACAAATACGATTGTCTACCACTTCCACTAAGGATTCCTTATGTACACAATGCCTCAGTTAAAATCAGTGCTTCATTGCCCAGTCCACTGAGTTGAACATTTGATTGGAGGAAATTAATGCTTCTCAGTCGACACTGATTTCTGTGCACGAAAAGTTGAATCTTACAGGCCAATTTATGAATTAAGTATTCCGTAGAAAGTTATTCATCTTGAGGAATGGTATCTTTGACAATATATTCCTAATTATTATGTCTTATTGTGAAAAAATCAGTTTTATTTAGATAATTTTTCTGAATTGCATCGGAATATTGAACTGGGATGGAAATGCGCGTAGAACTTATGCATCATAAAATACTGCGACTTCACATGGCTTTGTGAATGCACCTTCTTCCACGATTTGCCCTTTTCGACGTGTTCATTTCGGCTGGAATGAGTTACTCGTTCATTTCTTCTTCTCATCTAACAAGGCTTTCTCGCATCGAATGACTATGAGTTCCTGAAGTTAATGGATGTGCCGGTCTAGTTTAAGGCCTTACAAGGTAATAAATTGAAATTTCCATGAAAGTTGGCGAACACCAACTCCACTCCCGAGCCACCCGAAATGAGGGGGGGGGGTGGCACCGGCTTTCCTCTCCCCCCTCCCCACTCCCCATCCTTCCCAACGAATAACTCGGAGACGCCGGGGCAGTGCCTCCCAACGAAGAAAAAGAGGAGAAATAAATAATTCCGTGAGAGGAGAGTGACGTGTCGATTATTAAATCGACCCGAATGCATTAACATCGATCAAGGAGGTTTCGCGGGGCCTTCCGAGGGCCATTAAAGGACCCTTTCCGGCCCTTCTCCGCCCACTCCGATGCCTCCGACTTCCACGGCGCGGTCCTCGAGAAAGCGGCGGAGGAAGAGTCGCCCATTTCCTTAACGAGAGAGCGTCCAACGGGGCTCTCTAAACCTCCCGTCGTCGGCCTTTGTGGTCACTCGGGGTAATAATAACTGCCGCCTCTCACTCATTAGCCGGCCACTGCAACGACCTCTGCGGCTTCCCCCCCTCGCTTCAATGCCCCCCAGGGCCCTGTGGAATCTCCCCGCTCCACCACTCTGCCCCCACCCTCCCCGCCGTCCTTCGCCCTCTCCATTCGGAAGCGCCTAAGCCTCTGCCCCCGGGCAGTTCCTAATTGCGCGCCTCTCCCGTGATTTATATCCGTGAAAATCCACCCGTCCACCGAAACTTCGGTCTCTTCTATTTTTTTTCGATCCGAATCCCCCGAAGGCCTCCTTGAATTACGCTCGATCGAGACCTTCCCTACACGAATCCCTTTTCTCCTCGAAGGAAAAAGTCCCTCCCACATACTCGTCCACTGACTTCATCCCAGTTTCGTTTGACGGAACGAAAGACGTCCGAAGCAAAAAAATATGGTAGACCATCGTATCACGCTCTCCGTGAGGTCCTACTTCAAGTATTTTTTTAAGAGGGTTGGTTTATAAGTGGGGAGTAATTAATAAGCGCCAGAGTGAGAAGGCTGATCCGATGAGGGTTGCGTTTACCGCTGGGTCCGCCCTCGGTTCCCGCTTGAGGGCTTCTGAGCCTCGGTCGAATTCCCCGAGGCGGGCAGGACATTTTGTTACTAGGGTATTTTGAGCTCCTGAGTCGGCTAATTTAGAAAAACACCGCTCTCATCAATGGGTTTATCCTCAATGCGTCCCTCTATAGCTTCGCTCTCCTACCTTATTTAAGGTGGTTGGAGAGAGGTTTCCCCCGTCTCAATTCAGACCGTATTCGATTTTTAATTTAAATTTTACCAGCTCCTAAAGCATGAAGTACAATTTGCAATATGAATCGTACAAAAATTGTTTTTTTTTCCATCCTCGAAACACTCAGTGATTGTATAAATAAGATTATCTAAGCCTTTAGCTTGATTTTTTTGGGACAGCACGCTAAAAAAACCACAACCGAAGACTATGTTGTGATTCTGTAAAAATTACTTCGGTGAGTAATCGATTTATTTACAAAATGTCGAGAAAGCGTACAACTTTACTGTTCAATTTCTGACGAGCTATATGCTTTAGAAATTCCTTAATTTTTTAATAAAGTGTTTCTGGAGTGCATACTCAAACAATTATCCTTGGGTAATATTTGGTATTCTTTTTTCAAAAATGTCAAATATTTTATGTTAAGTTGCTGATATTTTGATAGCTATAAAAAATTGAGGTAAGTGTGTGTGTGTGTGTGTGTATATATATATCCACTTGGCGAAAAACACTTGTAGTGCACAGATATAAAAAAAGGTCACAGGCGTGACTAGCAGTTACATATAGAGCACAAAAAAAAGTAAAACTCACAGAAATTTTGATATATTTCGGCGGACACAACCGCCTTCGTCAGAATGTTAAAAGGTAGTCAAACTTTGACTACCTTTTAACATTCTAACGAAGGCGGTTGTGTCCGCCGAAATATATCAAAATTTCTGTGAGTTTTACTTTTTTTGTGCTCTATATGTAACTGCTAATCACGCCTGTGGCCTTTATATATATATATATATATATATATATATATATATATATATATATATATATATATATATATATATAAAACTGCACTTAGGATCACTTAAGTGACGAATATATAAAAGTTTGCCAGAGGAAGGCAGACGACAAACACAGAAAACAAAAAAATGATGAACACACTTACAAAGTTTCTTGATATTTCGGTGCCACTAGCACCTTGGTCGCAAGAGCCTTCGCTCTTGCGACCAAGGTGCTAGTGGCACCGAAATATCAAGAAACTTTGTAAGTGTGTTCATCATTTTTTTGTTTTCTGTGTTTGTCGTCTGCCTTCCTCTGGCAAACTTTTATATATATATATATATATATATATATATATATATATATATATATATATATATATATATATATATATAAAGTTTGCCAGAGGAAGGCAGACGACAAACACAGAAAACAAAAAAATGATGAACACACAAAGTTTCTTGATATTTCGGTGCCACTAGCACCTTGGTCGCAAGAGCGAAGACTGAGAAGGAAGGGAGGACTGAGTCCTCCCTTCCTTCTCAGTCTTCGCTCTTGCGACCAAGGTGCTAGTGGCACCGAAATATCAAGAAACTTTGTAAGTGTGTTCATCATTTTTTTGTTTTCTGTGTTTGTCGTCTGCCTTCCTCTGGCAAACTTTTATATATTCGTCACTTAAGTGATCCTAAGTGCAGTTATATATATATATATATATATATAACTACACTTAGGATCACTCCTGTGACGAATATATAAACAGTTTGCCACTGGAAGGCAGACGATAAACATAGAGAAACACAAAAAAATGAACACAGACAGTTTCTTGATATTTCGGTGCCATTAGCACCTTGGTCGCAAGAACGTAGAGGACTGAGAATATAGAAGATATATGTATATATATATATATATATATATATATATATATATAATATCCAAAAGGTGTGGCAATGACAAATAGAAAACATAAAAGATGAACTCACGAGAATTTTTTTAATTTTCGACCACCTTCGTGGTCTTCCTCAGCTGTAGAGGAGGTATGTCCGACAGCTGACGGCTTCAGATTAAATATATACATATTTAATATGAGGCCGAGGTCATGGAAGTTTACGTGAGATGATACCTCGCTTAAGGTGCCTTAGAGGATGACAGCCTCCTGAATGTGTCTCGACTAAGAAGGCTCCAAAAGTAGAAGGGAGAGACCGTGATGCTTCGTGCTCGCCGAAGGACGCGGTGAAAAGCTAAGCATAGCGTGCGCAGATTCCGAATCTTGACCGGTTCAGTAGTTAAGACTGATCATGCCATCACTTTTAAGTGACTTTGACAGTGGATTTTTCTCTTTTATTATTATCGGTATGAGGATGAAAACATGCCTATCATTAAGGTGGTAACAAAATAAAACATTTTTAAATTCGCCGGACCGCGATACAGCTATGTGTATCAAGAAGCGATTTAAATTACGAGAGCTGTACCACTGAGAATCGGTTTTCGTGTTAAGCTACGTTATGTTATATTTAATCCTCGAAACATTGCTGCGACCCAAACGGAAGTGTTTTGCCTAAATTGTGCGTACTTCCGTGATCAAGGAAAATATTTCTAGACTTAAATGAAGAATATCATCAGTATAAGGCGATTCACGTGTTAATAAATCTTGTTCGTTTGTTCTTTCAGTTTTTTCCACATTTTAGTCTATATTTTCATTAGTTTTTACTCTTGAATTCATTTTTCGTTTTCCTCTCGCCTGAACAATATGTAAAATTTCAAATGAAAACATTTAGATTGTTCAATCTCGAAATTCGTGTATCACTTAACGTTGCGCTACATTAATTTAACGCTAGCAAAGACACTTGTCTTAATACTCGTAATTGGCGATCATCTTATTTTTCATGATGTAGTCATTAATGCTAAGATGTCTCTTAACAGTAATAACAGTCGACCTTATTCAACCGAATACCATGTGGCCTATTCAATTATTTCTTTACCGTTTACAGAGAAACGTTCGGTTTTCGCAATTTAGTCACATCGCAGATTTGTTGAGTGATAAGTACCACCTTTTTTAAATTATTTCTTCATATGGAGTCATCTTTTCTTCCCCATTTGTAAGTGTTCGTTTGCGACAACAATGTCTTTGCCATCTGCACCGCCACTTCTGACCTTAAAGAGACAAGCAGGATGCTTGGAGACTTCGCCCTCGCTGATGAACATCTTTGAAGCGGAAAAACAACAGTAAACGGCGAAGTATATTCTGAAGCGCCACTGAAACATTAGACCCCACTTCTGCTGGCTATTTTCAAGACTTGTACCCCTTTTCTAAATGTATCTTCTCCCTTTTGAATTCTTGCTTTAAAGAGAGATCTACACCCTAAAAGTGAATGTCTCCATGATTTGGTTAAACGAGATGCACGCTGACTACTGGTAGTTCCTATTAACTTCGGATCCAAATTTAATGGTAATAGGAGCTTAAATATTAAGCAATCTTTTAAGATGCCAGCCGAATAAGAGTAGTCATCAAGTGGTCTAATCAAGTCAAAGTAGAGCAAGGCAGTGATTTCTATGCGTGGTGCGCGGTGGAAGATAATTGCCCAACTATGCAACATTCGAGCTGAATATCTCAGCCCAAGCAAGGGTAGGCTTTTAACTCGTCGCGTCTGCTCCAAAGCTAACAGTATTGGGACATTTGATGGTCAATTGGTATTTTTGGACTCAATATTTTTTACAATTTTATCTTACATAATTGTTTTCCAAAAATATCAATCACTTGGGGATTCTAGGCGTAATGAAGTACACTCCGCAAAGGATCAAGCAACAAAATAATTCAATAATGAGTATTCACGCCATCCAAGTCCTTTGGATTCTAAAAATTGTGTTCTAAAATTGAAAAATGCAGATTCCGAAAAACTTTTAATTATCCCTGAACTCGGAGCGTTCGGGGATAAATTAACTCTCTGAGTGTATTAACATGTTAATCGATTTTTTCTTAATAAATCACTTTAGCACGTCATAATGGAAGTGATCATTTCAATCCTTTTTAGGATTCGGCCGTGAACACCAGTTTTCTCTGGAAATCGCTCAGCCGCGCACCTGCCTTGACATGTTTATTCATGACCGGAGCAAAGACCCTTTCATTAACCCGCGTGGCTAAATGAAGGGCACGCGGATAATCAATCCCTTTACACTTCTCGTTCGCTCACTCACGGCCATGGTGCCTATGGTGCTCGTCATTAAGGCGCGGCCACCACGATGGCAAAGGGGCGTGCGCCTTCCTCGACTCCATCCGCATCCCTCGCCCTTCGTTAAGGGGTCTCTGGTGGCGCCGTCCCACCTGGACGACGGTTATCCCTCAAAGCGAGGGCAACCAAAACGAGGGCCGAAAATTATTTTTAACATGATTTGTGAAATTTTGAATTTGGAAAGATTTCAAAGCTTGCAAAGTGCAAATTTTCATTTTCATCCGACGTCTAGAAATGAGTAAAATGAAGGTTAACATAATATTTATACCAGGGATGAGTTGATTCCACTATTTTTTGATTCCGATTCTTTAAAATCGATTCCAATTCCATCGATTCTAATTCCTTATAACAGGTGGGATGTTTATATATCAGTAGCCTACGACTATTATTTGAATTCAAGTATTGACTGAAATAAATTAATAAAGACAATTAAGTCGCTCAAAAAGTATATTTATTAACATATAGCAAATATATATCCTCAGCTTATTGAGGTAGATAAAAAGTACAAATTGATAGCCTACACCCAAAATTACTGAGACAAATATGATGTGATAAATGAAATTTGATTTGAATATTTATCTATCAGGAATCGGAATCGACTTTAGGCGATCGATTCTCGATACCAATTCTAATCCTGAGAATCGGTGGAATCGAGAGTCGACATTTGGATTTGACTCATCCTTAATTCATACTTACATCCAATACATTCTCACTCTGTACATTCCATTGTTATAAATTAATACCGACCAATGTTTTGGCATGTAATGTCATTATCATGATTCCCATTTATCGAAATTGACATTGTATTCCGAAACCATAGTCGGTATGAATAAATCAGCGTGGAACGGGTCACGTTTCCTCGAAGTTAAGCCTGAAACTTGGACTTTTATATAGACTATTGTATTGCCATCTGTCGCTGCCCAAAACTTTATCATTGTATGACGCCACGAAATGAGTTCATTTAGGTTGAAAAGGTTTTGTGTTAACTTATAAAATAGTATGTAAATATTTAGAACATTATGGGAGTGAAAATATGAAATGTTATATTGTCACCCAACTTACGTTGCTGTGCAAAACTGCATCTGCAACTAGCATCGGGGAAGGGGTTCAGTTAAGGTTACAAGATTTGAGGACGCTATTGATTCATTGTGCGTTAAAGAAAAGAAGTAAAAAAATCACATAAGTTCGCGAAGTCCAAATCGCCGGGACATGTGATCCCTAATCGGATGCCCGATTACCGTAGATTAATCGGCCCACCCACATTTCTCTCCCATTACTTAAATGTTTTGTTGCTATTTCCATGAGTTTCGTCACGTGCCCGCTCACCATGCTCCCTCACTCCGGAGTGCTTTGACATGCTCGAGCGGGTTGAGGGATCGCGTGCGTGCCAAAAAAAAACTTTATTTGCAAAATATTTGCTCACAAGAGAGCTCGACTGGACAGCTTCAGAACTCAGTCGGCAGCTGAATGTTGTCAGGAGCGTCGTTTTTCCTTACATAACATTTCTTAGCCTACTTGTTGTTTAGAAGCCCAGATACTTGTTGGGGATTATAGGAGAGAAAGGAGACTGATTTCGTTAGTGGCAACATGCTTTTTCACTCTTGTCCGGCCAAGTTCTTCTCAGCTTCAATGACAGAGACTTGAAAATTTAAATAGACAGCTCATATGAAATCGATATTTGAATGCTAAAATCCTTGACTATCCATGAGCGATAATAAGCTCAGCTTATGCCTGATGAAAAGTTCTTTGAGTTTATTTTTTGCCAAATTCTTTTCGGTCTTAAGAAGTGTAATGGCCATGTATACTGCACGAGTGAAATAACTTTCCAGATATATGAGAAAACATTCCTTCCATAGTAGATTTATGCGGGAGACGCCGTCACAATTTTTATCCAAAATGTGTGTTTATTTGTTTACCTCTCGTATGTTTTTGACAAAAACGAAAATGGACGGCAGTAAAAAATGGTGGTGCGAATTAAAGTGGATCCGTGTCCACAGTTTGGCCTTAATCGCTATTGGACGAATAGAATCCAAAGAAAGTGTTGGAGACGCGGAGGACTCACTATTGAGGGCGTTTCAATTGGATCTAACTGGCTTTTATCGGAAATATCATAAAATCTATACTAAAATCGAATATTTTTTTAATTTTTTAAAATCTTAAAGTAATTTTATAATATAACTTAAGTCATGTGGAGCAGTTTAAACGTTTTAAATATTCAATACCACATTCCCTCGAATACATTTCTGATTTTAATGCGCGGATATTTCCAATAATGCTACGTCACGTTGTTTCTCAATTTCACGCTGGCTAGGACTTGATCCTTTTAATATTTTTGCTACTCAGCATTTTCTGATTACCTGAAAAATTTTTTTTGAGGTATTATTATGACATTCATGCGGCCAAAATTTAATCAACTCCATATTTTGCTCTAGTACCCATTATGCTTAGCATTTGAGTAGCAATCAAATATAAGCAAATTCTATAGTATGAGACTCTAGATAATTCGATCTGCCACTGTGGCAATTGTCTGAGCAAGCTTCATATCAATCGGGTAAAGGACCAATGCAATGGCCGCTGGAAGCAAGCTCTCAAATTTTTTTCTCCAACATTTCGGATTTTTGTTTTATTTTTCCATTCCCTTTCGGCATGGAGTTGAGCTGTATTGAGTGCATGAACTCGTAAACTCAACGTTTTTAATCGCCCTCTTAAATGCGATCCTTGTGAAGGCTGCCCGTTGAGAGTGCGGACTGTGGGATCGCTCTGCTTAGTTGGAGGCCGAATATAAAAGGGCGTGGATGCAACCCTCGCCCCCTGCCCTACCCGCTTCTTGACGAATGCATTCTCCCTCATCTGGAGCATCTCTGTCCTTCTCCGTTCAAGTGCATCGCATATTCTCCTCCTCCTCCAGCCAAACATTTCCAAACCTACCTTCTCACTTCACCAAAATACACGGTGTTCCATGGCGTCCAATTTGTTTAATCCTTTCACTGCTGCAAACGTACTTTTTAAATTCTCTGCCAGCTTAGGTTTTCTATCAAATTTTAGTCGCTCTTCAGCAGGACGTATTGTTTATGAGTCCCTAGAAATGTTGTATTTCAAAATTTGAGCTTCTCCATGGCCATTCTACTGAAGTTTGAGAGAAATGAAGGGTTCCGTTCTTGCAATGAGTTCCCTGCCTCGTGTAACAATTATTGCATAACACAAGGATCCGCCTAATCTTCGACAGGCGATAAGATACATGCACGAACGTCCTTGCATGCAGTTATCACTTTTTGCAGACATGGGACATTTCTGAAACTTAAAGCTGGCTGGTTGATTATGAACGTATAGCAATGCATTTACGATATATTATAAATATTTCATGATCCATATTTACATAAATCAAAATGGAGTTGTGAAGACATGAAAGATGTACGGAAACGGATTCCAAATCCAAAACGGCGATTGATAAAATGTAGACAGATTCACTCTACGACATGATGCATAAAGCATTTTTCATAATAAGTTAGCTATCAATTAGAAGAATTTATTGAGGCTGCTGTGAACGTACTTTTACGCTCGGGCACCGTGGAGCGCTTCATGGTTACTCACTATCCCTTGATTAGTTTTAAATACACAATACACAGAAAATGTTTTGAATGTTTCTTAATCTTCAAGGAATTTAAAAAACAGATAGAAATTTGTATTTCATGACTTCCTTCTATGAAATAAATTTATTACTTGAGGAAGAGTTACGCGCGGGCGATTCACTTTTCAGCCGCATGGTTAAGCCTCATGATCGGGAGACCGGGCTGCAGCGAAAGGGTTAAATTGAGGTATTTGTACCTTTGTTTTTAAAGCATGGTGAAAAATAATCAGTGAAGCAACGCGACGAAGCATTTGCATTTAGCTTGCGAGAGAGTTATCACTTTCTCTCTACAGCCTTCGCTCCAAGGGGTAGCAGTGCCAATTCTGTAATATAAGTAATGACTTTTCTGTTTGATCTTGAAGCAAGATTGCTCCACGCGTTCCAGACGGTAGTTGAATGTGATGGAGAAACCCTAAATGTAGATCTTGGCAATTTCGAAAACTAAACTAACTACAATTTTTGCGGTGAGCCTTACAGTCGGTGTCGTGGTTTTGATGGCTGCACTTGGTTGCTGTACCAAGGTTCCAGATTAAAATTTCAATTTGCAATCAATCTGCTGCATTCAGTAAGAATTCATTTTTATCATATATTTGCAGAAGGGAGGGAATGCCTGAACAAATATGGATCCCTACCTTGCCATTAGAACATGCAGTCCAATTATTTTCGTTTCTGTAAGCCCAAGAATGCAGGAAAAATTATCCAATACCTTCCATTAAATTTCCAATATTTTGTAGCTGCTAAGTATTTTCACCAACACCTTTTAAAAGAAAACCCAGTTTTAAAGACTGCCCAAAAATTCCACATCACTTCTTGAGGAACCACTATTTTGTTCGTTTTTGCTGATGCGCCAGCTGCACATACTTCGAGGCCGGCGTATGTTGGTTGACGTGAGCTTGAGAATGCTTTATTCTGCGGCTGTTGCAAGCCTAAGCTCTTCAAGCAGAATGTCGGATTACTTACTCCAGAGTGGCCGCGTTCACCCCTACTGCCTATCCCCCTGGGGTAATCGCCACGAGTCTCAGGAGGCTCAACCCCATTCGCTGCCTTAACAACGCTAATCTGCCGAGAGACGTTGAGGCTGAAGGATTGCACCAAGCAATCAAGGCGAGACGTACGCGAATGCCAGAGCGATTACGAGTGCACCGCGCGCTGATGCGTGTAAGTACTCGCGACTTACGTCGGAGATTACATCCGAGACAAGGGTGTGAAACGCCTCCCACCTTTCAGAAGCTGCGGAGGCGCTGCACAGAGGTCGGAAATGGAAATATTCCGGACCAAAGTTTAAAATTGCTTTTTCCTAGATTGAAAATTGGAACTGAAGACATGAAGCTTGGTACATTTACTCACAAATGATTGCAAATTATAGAATTGTAAGTCATTTGTCATGGATCTTACCCATGCTTCCTAGATACGGAAGCTCGAGCTTCACTAGATTTCTAAAAACAAACGCCCACTTTTATTTTCCGTCGAAAATCGCATGCATGTTGCTGGGTTGCCAATTCGATCTTTGCTTGCGCATCAGTTGATAAAGGGAGGGAGGAGATATTCCAAACGCAGGAAGACAATAGCTTCGGAAATTCATGAGTGAAATTTAGACTGGCTTGAAAGAGTCAGTTGTGTATGTTAAGAAACTGCAATAGATTACAAAAAAGTAGTGATGTACGAAGAAATCGTTTTCCAGTTAACAGGTTCTCCACGCACTGGAAAAGAAAATAAACAGGAGAAGACAAAATTTCCTTTTCTACTGTTATGCCGCCAATCACTAATCCATTGATTACCACGGGCGTCGATATGCACGAATGACTGATTGATCTCCTCCCGGTGCTCCGTCGCGGAATCGCGTTTGTATAGTTAAGATTTCGACGTGTTTTTAGTTGATCCATCACGTTCAAATTTTTCGTTAGCTGTCTTTTCCAAATCTGATTAAATATTTTGGATCATTTTCTACGCATTTGCAGCGTATTGTGAAACATGGGAATATTTATGACTAGAAGAGGTGAGCGAATGCTGTAAGGAGTGTTATAGGTAGTGCGTGCCAATTAGGAAGAAACTTACGTTTCTTTAGAGAAGCAAATATAGCAACATACAAAAGGGCACTCCTATCCTTTTTACTGTTAAAATGCAAGGCTTTGGTAACTGTTTTCTAAGAAGTATTGATGCAATCTGATACATTGGGAATGGATAATGTGAGAAGCGTTTGTGTTATAAGTAGGAGGATTTTGGTCAGGAATGATTGGGGATATGAAATTATGTGGAATGGATGCTATTGTTATCGATATACCTGAGATGAGTGTGTTTTCTTATTTGACTCCGTACGGCAAATAGATTAGTTGGATGGGGAAATAGTTATAGAAGAAAAAATGGTGTGAAAGTAAGAGGTCAAAGGAGGAACTCATGGGTGAAAATGGTGGGCATGTCTTGTGAAAATAGACTCAGAAGAAAAGGAACATAATGATTCTTCAGAACAGGATAGTGCGTCTACTGAAATGCATGATTGTACCGAATCGGAAACTATGGAATGAAATTTACTGAGGGAAGCCAATATTTTCTGGGCCTAACACTATGAGTTTAGCTTTTATTTACACTGCAACTCCTGAATGGGAACGGAGTGACGGGTTTGCATGTGGATATGTCTGTATGAATGTCTTTTAAAAATATAAATGGTTTTATAGAGGTTTTTGTATATTAAATATTTTCAAAGTTTCTGTTAGTGTCAGATGTAGGCTCGGGGCCCTTGCGACATGTTCATTTTCAAAAAAGGGGTTTTGAAATTTGGTGCGCTGGACGCATCTTTCAAAATTAGCATCTCAACCTTTCGGCCCTCATCGTATTCCGCTCGACCTTTTTGCTCCAAGCGTCCAAAAATTGTGACTCTGGAAACGTGAGAGGAACTCAAAGGCAGGAAGCAGGTGAGACGAGGGGACTTGTATCTTTTGGACGACGCAGAGTTAACATCTCCCCTCTCCGTTGCGCTGACCAATTGGGGGGAGGGTGGGGAGTTGAGGGAAAAAGGGATTCGAAAGGGGCGTCTTCTCGTGACGCTTGGAATTCATCTGGAAGTGATTCGCCTTATCTTGTCAACCCTAAGGGGACTTTGAAGATACCCCCAGCACCGTGACCCATCAATGATGCCCCTCAATTTTATAGTTAGCTTCGCCCAACATCCTGTTTTGAGTACGGCCATCAAGATATAAAAGTAACCTCTAACGCAATTGATGTAACGTGATTTTTGCAATGAAAACAGTATGAACCTTGTCTCCAGGTCTTGATCGTGGCTTAACACATTAATCTATTCATCTTCAAAAGAGGAGAAAGAGAATAACCCTCGTGACTTCCACACATTTATCTATCAACCAACCATGATTTCAACACATTATGCCATTATAAGAGCATATTATAGCGTTCCGAAACCATGGGTGGTTAATAAATTAGAGTGTAGGTATGCCAGGGTTTTTCTTTTTCTCCTTTTTTGAAGATGGATATTGAGAGCTTCCACAGAGTTAGTGTCGGCGCTTTTTTATTCATTAACCCTTTGAGTGCGGCATGACGTGTTATCACGTCATGTTTGTCTTTACGCTGGTGCTGAAGACGTCATATCACGTCATTGTCACTGTGAGTGTTCCAGCTTTCATTATGGGGCCTATTGAAAGTTTCTTAGTGATAGCTGGAACACTCACGGTACCCTTGACGTGATATAACGTCATCAGCACCAGCTCAAAGAAAACCATGACGTGATATGACGTCATTCCGCACTCAAAGGGTTAATATATTCTAATACTTATTTTTTGTTGAAATTAAGTTTTTCACGCGCTTAATAATAAAAGTTTAAGTTTAGATTTAAAATTAATTTGTGTCGGTTGTGTAGTAGCTTACCATGGTGTTGGTTACGCCGTATTTGAAGGATACTCGTAAGATAATTCCAAATATCCGAGACTCTAGCCGGCTTTAACATGAAATTCGGGCATTGCCAAAGGAATTTACTACTTAAATTCATATACGCAAGACGAAATACCGCGCGAACCACCACCAAGGTGTGTGACACGGGGTGATTCCACACCAGTCGTTCAACACTCATCCCAGCTGAAATCAGAACTGCGCACGGTCCAACGGCTGCCAGGCGCAGGCTAAAAGCAGTCAGGATACGCGGTCAGATCATAAACTATGGGAGCGCTACGTAGACGAACATGCTATCATGCAGTACAGGATGAAAGATATAACTACTGGCTAGTATTATTAATGCGACTGATGAATAGTATCTAATACAAGGTACTAAGTCCTACAGGAGCTATATCTTGCCCGATATTTCATGAGGGGTTAGTAGCTAATTATGATATTCAGGCACTTAGCCCAACTGCAAAACCTAATTTACCCGGTGAGGGTCAAATTTTCCCAGAACCGACCAATCGCAACTATTTAGGTCCCTTACTGCACGTGGCAAAATGACTTTCTTAATCTAACAGTTATGCAGTCTTTTTCCTTAATATCATCCCTTTGATTGTTTCTACCATAATAGATTGGCTCTAGCAAAATATGTTGAGCGTCCGACAACAAATAATCTAAATCAGACTTTCATAAAAGATTTAATCTATATTTTCCCCTTCGATCGGATTCGGTTCTCATTCTAAATCCCTCAACAATTCGGTAACACTACAATGCTTATTGTAAGAATTTTTTACTAATCTTGCTGCACTCCACTGTATTCGATATGTATCTGAAACTAAACCCACTTCGTAAGGGTCTCATAGACTAGCGGCTTAACCCAAGTGAGGAGAGATAAATAACATCGCATCTCTTTTAATCAATCCCAATTTGCGATTTTCTCGTCCGCAAATTTCCTGCATGTGCTTCCCCCAGGACAGGTCCTGAGTGATGGTTACATCTAAGTACTTAACTGACTCCAAATTTGATAGTTCGGCTTGATCAATTGTATACGTTTCGTTGGGCAAGTTTTTCTTTTTTCCAAAACTTCATTACAACGCAACTTTTAAAATTTAATTCTAACTGCCAAGTATTGCACCATTCGTTCACAGCATCTAGGTCTTTCTTCAGCACAGTTCTGTCAAGCCCTGGTTACACGATACATTAACCCGTACGAGTTAATGTACGAATGAATGAACGCGTGAATGAACGCGAAAATTCATCGTGTAACCACACCAACTTGTACGAATGCATGAGCGCATGAACAGGAAAATAGTACCTATTCTATTTGATTTATTCATTCGTACATGAACTTGTACATGAACACGTACGGGTTAATGTATCGTGTAACCAGGCCTAAAGACTCGGTGTTCATATAAACTTTTATAGTTTAATATAGTTTCATATAAACGTTTCACATGTTCCAGGCTCAGGGACAGAATTGCCTTTATTGTAATACTTGTACCTGAACCTACTAATAATGATATGTTGTGGAATTGATGGGCCATTTTTCATATAATTCTTCTCCTCCGGTTCAGAAGCAAATCTGGCTATTATGGCCGCACGAAACAGCAGATAACGATTATCAGCGATTAAAAAAAATTTGAAATCTCAAAAGTATAACAGTCAAAATACAAATTAATAGCCCCAATGAAGATGGAATAGCATGTTCTAGTGTTAATGGGCCTGTCTATTCGTGTGACGAGGGGTAACACTAGAAACGTTTGATTGAGCCTGAAATTTGTCGGCTGTCTTTTTGTCTTTATTTTTTTTTTTTGGTCTCGATGTCTTTTTTCCGTGGGTCATCCAAGAGCTACGCTCAGCCGTGAGATTCCTGTGATCCAAGCCGTGTCCAATCAAATTTCGCCAGAATCCGAGCATGGAAACACGCCACATTCAAAAAAATAACCTGCTTGAGACACACGAAAAAATCTTTCACCATCTCAGTGGGCTGGACACATAATTCCTTTCCTCTGGTCGTTACCTCCCCCACTCTTTCCCCCGCCCGATTCACCCTCCGAGAGATGGCCTCTTCACCCAACTCCTCCCTCCCTCCCTCCCCCTCTCTCCCGAGCCCATCCATCTCTCCTCCCTCTATCCTCCGACGACCCTCCGCATGGACCCCCCACACCCCCCCACACCACACCCGCCGTCAGTCTCAACTCAGCGCGCCCCTCCGCCGTCCTCATCGACATCGACAAGTCTCAGCCGAGCGTGAAGAGCCCGCCTCTCGTTCAGTGGCTCCTCGCTTGCGGACCGGCCCCCGTGCGCCGCCACCGTCCACCATCGAGCGAGGGACAAAACAAAAGAAGACGAAAGACATCTGCGAGAGAGACCGTGGCTGCGAGATGAGACGGAGTGGCGGCTCACAGTGAGGCATTTGGATCTTTTTTTTCTGCCAATAACTAATACCTGTTGTTGGAAATGAGAGGTGAGCCAAAACGCATTACATCTACGTCACACCCTGCAAGCTACCCAATGGGTGTGCGGCCGGGGGTGCTTCCACACCAGGCATGCATGAACTATACGGCAGAACTCCGAAACTACATTGAAACCAGCGTACCACGCATGCAACGCGCCAATTAAAAATCTACTAACCAAGAAACATTCTATCGTCAATCGTTCCAACATGCAAAGGATACAAAGACTACTACTACAGATTCGAAATATCATGCATGAATAAGAACATCAATATTTACATCATGCATAAATAAGAACTTAGAGAATATAAAGAGAAAGATCTACAACCCAGCTAATCTCACTATTCGCACTATTCATGGCGATGATCAAAGCTGTCATGGTCCCGGAAAAAATGGCATTTTATAGCTATCGGTTCTACAATCTATCTCTCTAATTTTATTGGCGCAATCTAACATAAAAAGAATTCAATATGAAGATTTTGTAAACCTGAATCTCAGAAAAATAAAGTGACTCAATAACATTGAACTATTGATATTGAAATGAAAGCTCAAATCACCAACTTTCCAGGAAAACTGGTATACATATCTATTTTTAAGGGATGAATAAGGATTTTCAAGGTGGTTATGAAAAATACGCTGAACTCCACAATTGATCATGTACTTGACCATGTTGATTGTATTGACAACGAGCTTAGGCTACATTCACCTCATAGGTTATGCGATGGTCTCTTATTTGGCATTTGTCTCAACAGCAAATTAATTTCGAGTTTTCGACCTGTACTGCCGCTCATTCACGAAATTAAAATATTTGACCCCCATATAGCTTTTCAGGTAAATGTAACCGATGAGTTCTCTATGTGGCCATATTTAAGCTTTACGTGGCTTATATGTGGTTGTTACAAAAATAATACAAATACATTTAGTGGCGCTGGGGGAGGGAGAGAAATTGAGAGGGGAATCTGTGCGAACTCGCGGAAAAGGCCTCTTTTTTGCAAAAAAACGCCCTCTACCCTCCGAATCCGGATCTTGTTTCGAATTCACGTAAATCCCCGTGAATCACGTAAAATAAGTTCATGATGAAGAAGAATCAATCATAACCAAATGCTTTCTTCGGGTTGAATTGAACGAGATGCCATGGTTTCGGCAATGTTTGCCATTTTCAAAGATGAGGCATTCAATATCCTAGTTATCTATTCGGTAGAAATTGAGAGTGTGCTAATGAATTGTGTCTTGTTTAACACAAATTAAACGCCCAAGCTTTCTGGTAACTGACGTCAGAGACACCTAATTATTTCATGGTCTCCACCTTGAGGAGCAAATCCTTGCGGTCCGGACGCTCGGCTGAGCTCGGAGGGATACGAGATCGGATGAAACCTATTGAGACGCATTCAGTCGAGCAAGAGTTGGTTGGTTATCTCGAATGATTTGTTCATTTTGTAAGGCGAGAGTTTGCGCGAGGAATTTCACGGACCCTCCCCATCCCTTGATTACAATTAATTCGCGCATCACCGGACGTGACATTGGAGTTGCAAGTGATGGCGTTGACCATCTGGAGTCAAATTTACCTGCAGTTATGATCCTCGGGGATGAAAGCCGTCTGTGGAAGGGTTCAAATTCGCATATAATTAAGACTCGGGATACTTTTTTGAAGAATTGCTATGGAAATCCTCAAAACTGCGTATAATATGTCGTCAAATCGAAGAGTTTGAAGATACCCGACCGGTGTTTTCATCTAATGCGTTAAGTCAAGACAAAATCAAAGCGGAGGGACCCCATCGCCTAATGTTGTGGTCGTCCGTTTGGGGTGTCCAATTGGGAGGAACTACTCGGGTAATTGAGGATATAGCAGAGCCTGTCATATAAAATAATTTCTCACTTTGTACGTACAATTAAAACTTTTTTTATTGTTAATGATCAAATTTCGGATTGCCTTCCCGTTACCAATGCCGTGCTTTGTCTCTTAGAGGACGATAATAAAATCGAGAAAGTTTATAGGAACACCCTCACTTCAGTTGTAAATTTTTGTGTGATACTACTTATGTGACAGTGAATTTAAAATATTAAAAACAGTTATTCTTTTATGAATAATTTAATCCAAAAGCTTAAACAGCGGGTCATTCCCTTATTGACGAATATTCCTTTTACAGCGAAAAACAAGCCGTTAAGTAGGTGTTAACCACTTTTTCTTAGGAAAATTGACGTTCAGGATCATGAAAGTTATGCCTATAAAGTACGAAATCGTAAATGCATGAAATAAAAATTTTAATCTCGTCAATGATCTTATATTTGGCTCGTAATAACCAGTGGTGTCAATAACCTTTCTGTAAAATGCTCAATTTGTTTGCGACATAATCCCGGCCTTGACATAGTACGACCTCCCTCACCCTTCCCTCCCAACCAAACCTCCCCAAACCCTTCTTTTCCTTCCCCCCCTCTCCCTCTTCCCTCCACCCCACCCACCCCCCAGTTGGAGTATAAATGGACCCTGAAAAATAAGATGTATACCTCGTTAACGTGAACCCGTGGTCGGTTACAGTAAAAAAATTGTGAATGCTAAAAGCGAGATATCATTTCATTTGATGCGTCTTCACAAAGTTAAGCCTGAAACTTTATGTACCGAAAAGTTCAACCCTTAGAGGAAAAATAATTTTCAGGAGAGAAAATCCGTAATTATTCAGTGGATTTCATTTGTAAATTTCAATTTCCGGTATGCAGCCCTGCATTGAGAAAATAACTCATAGGGAAAGAAGCCTCCCATTTTTTATTTTAAATCTGAATTTTACCGTGGATAGTCGTAGTTTCTTCCTCGCCCCTTAGTTTAGCGCAAGGACACTGTCTGTAGAATCCTTGGTTTAGCATAAGAATTCCAACCTTATCCCATTCCTCCCCAACCCCACCCTGCCCCCTCATCCAAGGCTCTCGTCCTTGCGACCAAGCACTTTCTCATTGGGAGCGTCGCTTCGTTTCTATGGACATTGGAGTCCCATGTGTGACGTCAAGCGGAGGGATGTCTGCCCCGTCGTCAACTGTTGTGTTAGTCCGTCTGGGGTGTCCAATTGGGAGGGACTACTCGACGACCGTTTGTGATATCACCAGAGCAGGTGTCCCTCATTGAGATGGGCCACTTCTTCGCGAGGCGATTACGCTGTTCTTTATCGAATACAGATGGGAGGCATGAACACTTGGGAAAACAGACGAGAAAACATTAGACGCTTTCGAAACCTGGTGTTGGAGGACAAGGCTGAAACTCATATGGACGGATGAAGTTAGAAATGCAGAAGTTCACGGAAGAGCAGAAGAGGAATTGGGAAGGGACCTTGTGGAACACTATACAGAAAAGAGGACCCTGATGGATAAGGCACACCGTGAAGGGAAATGGAATGAAGATCATGACTGAAGTAAAAATAGAGGGAAAAGTCCAAAGAGGAAGGCCAAGGGATATAAAGATAGGAAGAAGAAAAATGTACACAGGAAGAGTCACCACGAAGTAAGGGAACTAGAATTATATAGAGAAGGATAGAGGGCTCCAGTCAACCAATCCTAGGATTGATCGACCAATGATTATGATGAAACGGTGTCAATTACATCGTTTTCTTGAAATACCGATAGATTTAAGATGTCACTTTTTCCACGTACAATAAGGGACCATAATAGTTGTGATGGATCAGTTCTAGGATACTGACTAGTTTAAATAGGTTTTTTCAGTAGTGCTAAATATCTTAACATGAATTGTAGATACTAACCACGCATGCAATCTCCGGCATGATATACTCCTGCATATCTTGGTACCTTGTAATGCTATTTATTTGTCGAATTAATTATACTAACCAGTAATTATATCTTGAGCAGTGTACTGCATGGTAGCATGTTCTTCTACGTATCACTCTCCTGGTTTCTGGTCTGACTGCGTACCGTTGCCGTGACTGCTTTCGGCCTGCGCCTGGCATTCGGAGGAACGTGCGCAGTTCTGATTTGAACTAGGATGAGTGCTGCATGCCTGGTGTGGAATCACCCCGTGCCACACACCCTAGTGGTGGCTTGCACGGTGTTTCGTAGGTGTAGATGTAGAAATAACGTGAGTTGTCTTCATTAAACTCGAGACCCTGATTGGTCAAGCTCGTTCAGTGTGTATGTGTGCGTGAGGGGAAGTTGTCTCCCTTGTGCGCGTACCTTCCCTACGCCACTCCCCTTCTCCACTCCTTCTCTTCCCATCCAATCTTGACGCATTCCGAGCAATTTTCGCTGCGAAAAAAATGGCACTCGCCGGAAAATTTTCTCACCCATGGCTTGGAGAATCGAAAATGTTGGGGTTTTTTTGGAGTATGTCTCGACTCATACACGACGGCGCCGCTCGATTACAATGAACCGGTGAGAATGGCGTTCTCCTCTCCGAACTAAGTACTAGCCGGCCGCGAGACAACGAGACAAAACGGCTGATAGCTTGTCCTATCCTCTTCCCGTCTTGTTTATCGGAGGATGGCCAGTAGGCTGGGAGCAGATACCCTCCACGAGAAGGTCCGCATGTGCAACTGAATTCTCAAGGTAGTTGGGCAAATTTTGTACTATAGAATGACATGCGCAAAACTTTGAATTAGTGATACATGAAGGAAAAGGGGAAAAAATAACACTTTACAGATTTGGTCGTGTGGAAGTTCAAAGCTATTTCATCTAGTAGTCATATGGCACATGCCGTGAATTTCATAATAATTCTATCAAATATGTATTGAATTATTTATAACGCTTATAGTTTTACGAATAATTAACGAATATATAGGTTTCTCTGGCATGTACAAATATCAACGTGTCTCTCCAAGTTTAATATTCGATGAAGCAACATATTCCAATATAATTTCGTCAAAATTTTGAGTATCGCGCCGAAAACCCTTTACTCATGGCAGACTTTAACTACGGAAAAAAATTAAATTATTATTCTTATATCATTTCTATTACTGCCCATATGGTGAGTTCCAACGAAAAGAGGGATGAACTATATTAAAATTTTATTCCAAGAAGTTTTCGACTCACATAAGAATATTTAAAAGCGTCCCTCGATGACTCGAGGGTCTCTGTATTTTTCCCACGTTTGTTCATAGCTGTCAATGATCCTGAAGGTGCTGACACTGGAGAGCCAGCGAAACTGTGGCCCTCAAGGATCTCGGGAAGAACCCGAAAACCCATGAGTCTTATTATCTCTCTTCATCGATGTAGTACCTAAAAATTACACCATGAGAAGTCTACGCTTCACTTTGCTGGTTCTTTGAATTAATCTCCGCTCCCTTTCACACATAATATTCGCGCAAGTAACTCTTTGAACAAACGTTTCTCCCAAACTGTAATGTTGTTATATGCAAGTGAAGACGCAAAAACAAAGCGAGTGAAGACATGTTCTTAGAAATGCTCGCGTTAATTCTAGCACGTGTTTTCGCATTCACTCGAGCCCGCTCTACGAGTACATATATCGTGTTAATTCGCCTTTGGGCGGTTACTTGTAGGGCGAATTGAACGTTTAATCGACTTCGATGGTCGACCCGAGATAAATATCGACTCTTCAGTTGATTTAACGCCGTGCATTCAATAAACCTTTATCAATCGATCCGCCTCAAATGGCCTCATCACGCTTGTCGACGAAGGAGAAGCGATCCTTCGCGAGGAAATGAACCCTCGAGGATGCCACCGCAGTCGGGCGGTCGGCTGCCGGACTACCACGCGATGACGCGACGCAAATGTTTTCCCGTAAATATCGCCCGCATCAGCGCCACGAGTGGCTGATTGATGAGCCTCGGGCGAAGAGATCTCAATCTCTCCGCAATATTCCATCATCGCTTTATTCATCCGCGCGCGTTTTTTCAACCCTTCTAACTTCTCCCTCTCGTTTCCCTCTTCCTCTGACGGACATTCCTTTCTTGCCCCCCCCCACCCCCTCCACTCCCAAAACCCACATTCCTTCCCCTCTAAAAAAAACCCCTCCTGATCCACTGCGCACTCCCCTCCCCCATGTTTCTACACGCTCTACAAGTTTCATTTTCTCATAAATTCAGATCCATTCTATAAAAAAGCCTTTTTTGTATACTTATATTCTGTGTACTTTTGTGAAACCTTCTTAACAGCGTTGTATAGCATTATAAAAAACCCACATACAAAACATATGTGGAGTAGCATTAAAGAAACTAGGTTTTGTTATACGTATAATCATAAAATGACACAAAAATAAACAAAATCTTCAGATACAGTAAAATATCTTGGAATTACCCTAACTTCTGATATATCGTGGGGAACACACGTACAAAACACAATGCGGCACAGTATTTGAGAAACTAGGTTTTGTTTAACGTATGATAGGAAGGTTCTCGGATGAAAAAGTCGAAGAGAGATGCTACTTCGCTCTGGTTAGGCCACACCTCGAATACCCCGCGAACACCCTGGTCAAATAAATTTAACCAAAAAAATAAATAAAGTACAAAGGAAAGCAGCGCGCTGCGTTAAAAACTGCTATGAGCGTACATATAGTCTCTCACAACTTTTAGAGGGATTTAGGTTGGGGGCTACACGCTAGGCTTAGGTTGCTTGATAAATTCAGAACTGATATTTTCAGAGCGACATAGAGAATATTATCATGACTCCTCAATACATCTCTAGGTCTAACAGAAGCTATAAAATAAGAGAGATACACTGCCGAACAGATAGGTACAAAAACTCGTTCTTCCCGCGAACAATTAGCGACCACAATTAAAATTAATCTTGGCTAAATACACTCCTATAATTCATGTCGCCATTTCATCTAAAAAAAACTTAACACCTTTACACGGCTGGTGATCTAACACGTCCTGCCACACGCCCTTGCAGCGGCTCGCGGGGTATTATGTAAATGTATAAGAAACCAACTGAAGGGTGGATTCACTAGCGCTTGCTTGGGCTTACAGTGAACGAAATACCAACATTTAATGAAAGATGAAGCTAGTGTAATGCAGCCACAAAGACGTAAGGAGTTATTTGTATGTATTAATTATTTTATTTCATTATTGAAATTTTTTCATTAACGTACACATAAAAGCGCTGCAATGACCACAAAAATATGGATAGTTCTAAATTGGACACAGCATGCGAGTAAAGCTAGGTTTTTTTTTAGAATTTTGGCACTCCAATCTCAAAAGGTGACTGCTCTAGGCCATTCTTTTTCATCAATTTTCTAACGAAGATTTCTAACGAAGCCTCTCCTCAAGAAAATGAAGATCTTGAGGTGAGGCCGTTGTCCCGGACTTAATGCATAGAGAAATAACCTCGAACACTTGATACTCGGGAAAGATCCGACTCTGGCTTGTGTCAGGGATGTCCTGACTGCCTTCAAGTTCGTTACGTACAGATATATTGCGCGATATACCCGAGGTCGGAAGAATTCCTGCGAGTGGGGGACTTCTTGGCACTCGGACTATTCCAGCGAAGAGGGAAGAAGCGCATGATTCTCTCACTCTGTCCTCTGCGATTTGCAAGGGACCCTCCGATGCGTCCGCCCATATCAAGTTCTTGAGGATAATAACACGGCATTGTTTTAATACTTGATATGCTTTCATAACGAATGGCATGAGTTAACTCGTGGATTTTCAAGTGTCCTCGTTAAGGGTTTTATTTTTTAGCATTTTTTTAGGCTGGATCTTCATCAATCTAGTGATGTCTGGGCCGTATTTCGTTTCAGCGTAACTTGCTCACAGGTTTCCTTTTGGTTTACTCATTCCCTTCTCTCAGGCCTACTGGCCTTCTTGTTTCAATGTCTTAGCTGAGGGGATGGATAATATTCATTCTACTTGTCCACATTCGCTCAATAGTCTAAAGGATCAAATGAGTGAAAGTGATGGGTATTCAAAAGAGTGAAAGTAATGGGTATTCAAAGTTATTTATCTCTCTTTGCACGATCTATTCCTGAAGAGGTATTTAGGTCCAAAAGACTTATCTTTTCTTGAAGAGGTCTATTAGACTTATAGGCATAGGTTTTGGAAACAGCTGTCTAGTTTTTCGCATTGCCGTTGCTCAGTTATCTCATTGCTGTAATCAGTTATATTTTCACATTTTACGTTTTTTTCATACGACTTATAACTCCATTCGACTTTTTTACAAGTGACAAAATAATCTAGAGAATAAAATTCCCCAATATAGAAGCCATTTGACTGAACCGGAACACGAACGGATCTCTCAGTCGCTGGCCAGGTGTGTTAGCCGGCTACACCACCAAACACTCTTTTTTTATTCGCAAATATCTGTGGAGGGTTATGCAAACCAATTTTTCTTGAACTGAGACATTTTAGAGTGACAATTTTGCGTTTTTTCACTGCAACAGCAGTTTTCCAATGGTCTTGCGCAGACAAGCGTAGCTCATAGAAACGTACTTTTAAGCCGAGGATCGGAACGATTTGTGATGAAAACTTTGAAAAATAATGTTAAGCTATTCAATTAATACGAATAAATGGTCAAAATAATCCAATGACGGATTAAGCTGTGAATTAATATTTACTTGTATCCAGTAACAATCACCTAGACATTGAGATATTCCTGTTTCTGTTTCTACATATTTGCTTCTTCTTGCAGCGCACATGCAGACGCAGACGAGCTAGAGTGAAGATGGGTTTGAATTTTCATAGCGCAGATAACGTCATGAATGCCATCGGAACACGTTCGGCGCTATAAAGATTGATAGTTAATGGCAAATACGTGATTAGATTGCTCCATTGGCTCCACTACGTCCGCGGAACTTCAAAATACGAGAACACATAGTTCGCATTAGCCCCCGTCGGAATTCGCATTGGATTAATTTATCTTGATGCTTCAACTGGCTAACGCACCATACCAGCCGCAACACCAACCCGATTCCTCTATGCTTCGGGCCGCTTCACTAATGTGCTTCAAATGTCTGCTCCTCTGCATTGCCCCTCTGATTGGTTTTCCGTTGAAAGGTACATTTAATTTGTAAAAGACTCGTGTAAAAATTCATGCAAGGTAATATCATGGCCGGAATCAGAGGTATTCAATCATGCGAAATCCCACAGAGAAAAAAAATCATCTTCCTTGACCGGGATTCGAACCCGGATCCCTCGATTTCCGGCAGAGTTAAGCTACCGAGGCGTCCTCTTTCCTAAAATCCACAGGTATCTTAACTGGCTAAAGCACTCGGCAGGAAATCGAGGGATCCGGGTTCGAATCCCGCTCAAGGCGGGTGATTTTTTTCTCTGTGGAATTTCGCACACTTGAGCATTGCGGGTGACTCCGTAAAAGTGGAACTCCGTGGCTAGTCCCGGATAGCTTCAAATCTGTATTCAATCATGTTGATAGTTAATCCCTTAGCGAAACCCATCGCCAAAAAAACTCATTTATCAGATAAAATTTTTAATTTATATTTGCACTGATATTTCAACCTAAAATTTGCCAAATTAAAAGAATTATCGCGTAGTATCCCTGTTCGCTAAGCATTGGCCCATTAGGACAGTGGTTCCCAAAATTTCAAATGCCCTACACTCCCAAAATATTGAATACGTTCTCGCACACCTTAGAGCAATAATTTGTTCAAGAATTAATGTGGAAATGACGAAAAAAAGTTTGTATACTCAATTTTTATAATGTATGTACGATCAAAAATAAAACGCATTTAAAAAATGAAAAAATATATTGCAAAAAATTAGAAATTGCATTAATGCTACAAAAAAGGCCCAAATAATGAAAAAAACAAATGTTATCTGGGACCCCCTGAAATGTTATGTTGCATACAACCAGGGGTGCTCGAACCCCTGGTTTGGAAACCCTGCCTTAGCTAAGCTAATCTCGGTTGGCGACCGATTCTCTAAAAACTAAGGATGAATCCAAATGCTGATTCTCGATTCCACCGATTCTCAGGATTAGAATCGGTATTCGAGAATCAATCGCCTAAAGTCGATCCCGATTCCAGATGGATAAATATTCAGATCAAATTTCATTTATTACATCATATTTGTCTCAGTAATTTTGAGTGTAGGCTATCAATTTGCACTTTATATCTACCTCAATATGCTGAGGATATATATTTGCTATTTGTTGATAAATATACTTTTTGAGCGTCTTAATTGTCTTTGTTATTTTATTTCAGCCAATACTTGAATTTAAATAATAGTCGTACGCTACTGGTATATCAATATCCCACCTGTTATTTGGAATAAGTATCGATGGAATCGGAATCGGGAATCGATTTGAAAGAATCGGAATCGAAAAAAAAAGAATCGACTCATCCCTACTAAAGACCATTAATTTCGAATCGAACGAAAGGGGATTTGAATATGTGCATTTGAAACGGGGAACACCGTAAGTGGCCACCCTGTTAAAAATGTCCTTAGAAGCTGTTCTGTAGAACTTAAGGAATTCTACAGAAATTGACTCTTTTTATTCAGAACTAGCTCCTTTTCTAAGGATCTGTACAAAACATGAGAGCCTGATTCTACAGAATATATGTTCTGTCGAGTTATTTTATGCAGAGCAAAATAACTCCTTACAAGCTGTTCTGTAGAACTTCAGCAACTCTACGGAAATATGTGAGGTTTCCTTGAGCTTGTATGGAGTTCTAGAGAGCGCCAAAGTGCTTCTGTAGAACGTCCTAAGGAATTCCGTAGAACGTCCTTAGGTATTCTGCAGAACATCCTAAGGTATTCTTCAGAACGTCGTAGGAAATTCCGAAAATGGTGTTTAAAATACTTAAAAGAATGTCTACAGAACTTTTAAGAAATTCTGTAGAAGTATTTATAAGGAAACTATACAGAATTTTTTAGCAGGGCGGGCAGGGCAGAGTGTCGCGGGCAGGCTCCGAGGAATAAGGAGATATAGGTGATGAAGGGGTGCGGCCGGTGAGAAAGCCGCGATTGTTTGCTCAGTCGACGGCGAATGAAATCTCCCCCTCCGCTCGGATTTCCAATCGACGACCACCGCGCGCCAATGTGGGTCGCGGCGGTCGTGAGGGCGGTCTCTTGCCGGGAGGGAGTGAACGTCTCGCTCTCTCGAATATATCCCTCTCCCGAAGGTGCTGAAAGGGAGAGCCACCATTTCTATCAGGAAATCCCACTCGCACTCACTCTTATTTCTCTCACCTCGCTCCATTCGTCTCGCCCGCCTCTCGTCGTTCGCCTCTCCTCTGACGCGTTTTGCGGAGGCCGCTCTTCCTTCTCACCTCCCCTCCCCATCCCCCCCCCGATTCGCACCCCCCCACCCTTGCAAGAGTGCGCCCTCTTCCCCGCTTGGAGAATGGATCGAGCGGGCGCACAGTAGTCCAAGTATATGGAAAAATGGGACATGATAAGAAAAATAAAGTATTCAGGTAAATCATTTGTGCAGTATTTTTGGATAGAGTAAGTGATGATGCATCAGAATTCGAAGATCCTGAACCGGTATCACGCACCTTTACTGTTAGAGGTAATATAAGAGAAGGCTCAGGTAAGGTATGCCTTCTATTAATAATTGAAAGTCAAATGCACTTTAACTTCGGAGTCGCTTACTTAGAAGACTGTTGCATCAATTGTAATTCAAATAACTAGATTCATCTCCCGAAAGTAAGTACTATTTATTTATTTAAGTAAAATTTTATTGTTAAGTTGTCATTATATGCGATTTCAAATTGAAAATCATGAAAATTAGAGAACTTTAATCCGCAAAATATAATTACGATTAGTGAAAAGTTCACTCAATCCATGAGATTCCATTGAAAAATCCATTGGAAAGTGTAACTAACATCACTAAGTACACAAAAAAACTCATAAGTTTCTGCCCAAATTTTTGCCTATATTAATTTCATTTGTTAATTTGGTCCAATTTGCACTAAACAAAATTTATTCGCACAAATATTGCAAAATATGAAATCCGCAAGTTTTCACATTAAATGGAAAAATTCAATTGTTTTGGCATCATATTCGTTATCAGCGACCCCGAATACCTATATACACCAAATTTCTAGATCTGAGAAAATCTTTTCATTTCCCTGAAATATATGGGCCGAGGACCATTGTGGGGCGGCTAGAATGTTTACTGAATAATTCTTTCTTTCTGCCATCTTATGGTGAGCATTTCTCCCCTATACTTGGATTGCAAGAAATTTAAAAAAGCAAAAAACTAAACCTCTACATTGATTCCCGCTTTCTACAGAGGCCCATTTTGGGGGCACTTAAGGCCACATAGCCTATAGCTCAAGTTAGCATGCACGCTAATAATATGCGAAATTTCAGGTCAATCGGTTCTGTAGCTTTCCAGGGGAAGAGCAGCCAACGTACAGGCACCAATATATATATAAGTGGAGATAGTAGGCTAGCTGCAATGTTTAACGTAAATCGAACTTTAACAAAAATCGATTGAGCCAGCAAATACTCTTTCAGACACCTCGCTTAAGTTAGTTTGAGCGAAATATCCTTTTACCTAGAAATCAATGAATTTGGTATCATTTTAAAGAAAAATATATCACCCTTCCATTGACATAAAAAATTCAACCCCTTACCACATTACTTTCCGAGATATTTGCTAAAACATACCAGCCATTTTATATGGGAAATGGTATGTATATACACTCCAGAGAGACCTTATACAAAAAATGAGGCATTTCCTACGCTTAGATCTCGTCAAAAAATCAGCTGTGTGTAGTTTGTGTGTTTTATCAACTATTTTTGAACATTAATCATATTGTTACCGCAGTAAATTCTTCAGGATCACAATAAACATTCCGTTTTGATGGATTTTCAAACGTCCCGCGTGAAAAAAATGAGTCAGGTTTGAGACTTATTTAGATATTTCCATTTGATTACTTACAATTACTGTCATGTAAAACTACTTTATTGCACCATTAATAATGCAATATTTAATTTGTTCGTCTCACAGTGGGTGAAATAAAAACGTATATATCGAGTATGGTATCTATTGTGATTAGGGAATTATCTCGCTCGCCCTACCTTAAGGTCTCGACTTCGACGGAGACGACTATGTGAATGTATATTCGTATTTCAGGCCAATTATATGAATACCTAAGCCAACTAAATCGGAATATGAAAGAGAAGTGCTCCAATGGAATTTGGGTGGCTGGAGAGGTTATCAAGGTCCATTGTATGCGCAAATAATTTTTTTTTTAAGCTGGCCGAAAAAATTCTTTCTTCACATTTGCATTATTCTCATGTTTAAGCTATGAGACTGTTCAAGCGGTAATGGAAACGATACAAGAATTTTATTTTGCATTGTTTTTTTTTTAACCTAAGCATTTTATGATTGGAATTATTGGCGTGGGAGTCGAAATTAAGACGAAGTTACATTGGAATATGTTGTTTTAGAATATAAGAGTTGCAGTGTAGCTTTGATAATTTTAGAAACAATTATGTTTATCAGAAATGTATTATTTCGCTTTTATTGGAAATTCTATTAATATATAACTGAATTGTTGCTAAATATACGAGATGTACCATAATGCAACTTGTTAAAATAGCATTGGACTGCCAAAACAGCCAAACCAGCATAATAAGTAATATACGTTTATGTTTACATATCACCAACTAGAATACGTGTGCAAAGTTTCACGAAAACATAAATTAAACCAGCGTGCATAAACAAATATCGCTCTTACCACCGCAAGCATTCAGCAAATTTTTTAAATGCAGGGAACAGGGCCTCGGTAAAATTGACGGGGTCACCCACAACTGCTCATATGTGCGTGATTTCCACAGAGTAAAAATTAATTGCCTTGACCAGGGCCTCGAATCCGGACTCCCTATTACTGCGCCGAGTACTTTAGCCAGCTAGGCTACCGACTCGTCCTCATCCCCAGCGGATATTTATAGAATTTAAATGAACGAGATATTAAAGACAGCTGCACCTACAATGTAACGAAGCAGTCCAATTTGTTTCAGTTTCTAATAAGAGAAATTGTTAACATATGGATACATTCGGATGAAGGATAGATGTCCTTGGGAGTCCAAGAAATTTTAGCATTTCAATATTATTGAATGTTTTCATTAATCATCGTAAAAAGCAGAGATTTGAATTATTTATCGAACCATGTTAAGACTACGGTACATATATTTATCAAAGGTTATAACTGTCTACTCTAGATTTAACAAGTGATCCACGCAGGAATACTTATAGTGTTTGCTGCTGCATCTAAAATAGAAAAGCTCAAACTCCATCGTATGCACTGGGTCAAAATCATCTTTAAACTTAAGTATTTCAATAAGGTTGATGTGCTTCCAGATATATTTTTGCTTTGAAGAGTTGAATATCTGCCATATTTTTAATACATATATGCGACGTAAGAGAAATAAACACTCAACTAGTTTATTAGTCATAAGTAGAAATGTTGATAGTTATAAAAATAATCGGCACAATAACACGCAATCTGGTGTTTATTCATTTAAGCCTATTGAGAGGAAGAAAAGGGGGTCATATGATTAGGAATGGGCACCAGTTGGTTCCTAAGATAACCATAATCGTCAATTATTCGATTATTTCGCTTGTTACTCGATCTAGCCTTTCTACGCAATGACACGCCGTTTAAGAGCCAACCAGCATGTGCGAAAACATGAATAAAACTCGCGTGCTTAAACAAATATCGCTCCTGCCACCTTAAGCATTTAGCAAATTTTGGAAATAAAGGGAATGTCCTCGGATAAAATTGACCCACAAGACTCCGTCAATTTTACCGAGTTTACACGGATTTCATTTTCGCATTCTCAGTAACGCACTCGTTTGATCGTTTTTGAGCGGACCACAGTGGGCCCCCTTATATTCTAACTGCGACCGTATGACCTCAAAGCTTTGTGGCACGGTGGGAATGGTGTCTTTATAATGGGACAGACGTGTCACCTACGCTTCGGCGCGTAATTGAAGGCCTTTCAAACAGCCTAACAAGGTAGGAGGTGGTAAATGTAGAATATGAGCTGGAGTTATTGGATGACGCAAGTTATGGACGTAGTGGCGGGATTTTTGCGTTCCATTACCGGGAGGTAATGCATACCTTTACAGTATTTCCATCTCTCGTATTTGAATCCCTCCGTGCGCGGGGCACTCGAGGTGTGGGCACGGCGAGAACGGATATCCTTTCTCACTTTTGATTCACGAGACAACCGATAAGGCGGCGCCACCCATCCTATCGGATGATTATGCGCGAGAATCCGGGTCCTCGTCCCGTATAAGGATTTACGCGAGGGGTCGGCAACGACGCCCGGCCCCGGACAGGACCGCCCGAGCCGTAAATTTTCAATATGTTTTGGCCATTGCGGCTGCCGTGGTCTCCGCCGCGAGTGCTCCTCCACTGGGCACGCCCTGGTGCTCTGAAATGGCGTCGTGAAATCGGCTTGAAATACGACGCGGTCTCCTCATTCTATCCCCTCCCCGCTCTTCTTTTTTTCCCCGTGCGCTTTTCGGGAAAGAAAGGTTTCTGCTTTCGTGTCGTCGCTATCAGATTGCAGTCCGTCGGCCACGGATTTCGTTATCGCCCGGTTTGAATTCGAGGCGATGGGTCATTTATCGTCCTCCCTCAATAGCGCACTCATTTGGTGTTTTTGAGCGGACCACAGTGTGCCCCGTATATTCTAAATCGGACCAGGGTGAGAAAAATAAATTGCGTGCTTGGGGTTGTTGTGTGGTATCGTTAGTTAGAGTAAGAAATCAGTAATCAGAATTCCAAGCCAACTGCATTATAGCACCCAGCAATTAACATGTTAAGTAAACTAAAGATCATGAAAGATACTCAAAGCCAAGTGGCCGATTTAATTTATTGTAAATTCATACTATTTACAGCTTTTTACACAAGCAACTAGCGAATCGATTTCATGTTTGTAAATTGGATTAGTCTTTGAAAAGTGAGTGAATTTTATTTATTCATGTGAAAACTAGAAGTTTTTTTCAATATTTTACAATTAAGCGTATAAAAGTCGTCATCATTTGCCCAATTTTCCTGAATAACTTTGACTTCAATTGAGGATAAGATTATCGGTGCCTTGCGGTGCAAGGTAAAAAGGCATTAGAAGTTGCAATTAATGTTAATATGTACCTATAAAAAGTGGAATCACCCTCCGACGTCTGCCGATGAAAATTTCGCCTATCTTCTATAAAAGTCAACGGTACGATTCATTACTTGCATTAAATTTTGTTTCCTAGCGCATTAATTTGGGAGAACACAGTTCCAATTTGATTAATTAATTGCCAAACATGCTGGTAGCTCTTACGCATATGTATGCATACAAGAGGCTAGCGATTCCCTTTTTTAAAAAATTTGATTCTCCGCTGTTTATTGAAATTAACCCTTTCCATCCTGTTCTAAAATGTACATTGAGCAGTAATTTATGTATCATTATGATAATGATACATAAATCCTACGGATGATTTTACGTACTCCTCGGATGGAGACTTCGTATCCATTGTTTTTAAGGCTAAAAATTCTTCCAGTTAGGCACTTATATGTGTATAAAGTTTAAAGAATTTTCTATAACCGCGGAGGGCACAAAAATAAACCTTTGCCTTTCCCTACTAAGCTGAGAAATAACCATAGTTTTAAGATTCCGAAACCTAATGTTGATGCCTATAAACATTTTTATAATCATATTGCACCAAAAGTTTTTATGCACTTACCACAAGAGTTATACTGTTGTAACAATCAAGTGTTGTTTGCAAAGAAACTATTCAATGGGTTACTTTTACAAAAAGATGTTGAAATATTATTCAAAACTATAGCGTAAGCCTCTTCAATAACTTTTCTATTGACCATTTTCACGGATTCCATATAGTTTAGGTAGAGTTTCTCTAAATGCATTGTATTCAATTAATTGTATTTAACTGAGATATATAATACTATAGATTAATTGTAACATCTTTGTGAAAAGATGATATTTTCATATTGTGTAAGGACACTACTTGTATGTATAGTTTAATAGCCATTTGTATATTTAACTCAGCAATATTTTCATGTAACTGCCGAAAAACGCCATATCCAAGGAATGACAACCCCATCACAGGAAGTTTCCATCAGGGGTGCCTAATTTCACTCTTCTGTTTAATTTATTAATTTTGTATTTGTATTTCTTGCTGGAGTGGACTAAATATTATCATTATTATTATCTTATGATCCAATGTTATTGACTGAAAAACTGCGTATCAAAATGTTGTTCCTTATCAAATTCTCATCGATGTCAGTCAGCTGACCACTTTGTTGCAGTGTCTAAGACCTGTTACTAGTCATTGATCAGATTTCATAGGAAATATGCAATTTTTCAAATCGGAGAAAAATGGAAAATTTGGGAATTGTATTTTTAAGCTTAAAGGATGCGTGTGACAAAGTCAATTGCGAGAATTAAATATTTCTTTCTTTCTGCCATCTTATGGTGAACATTTCTCCCATATATTAGGAATGCAAGCAATATAAAATAGCAAAATAAATAAACCTCTACATTGATTCCAACTCTTTCAAGACGCCCAGTTTGAAGGCACTTATGGCCACATAGCCTATAGCTCAAGTTAGCATGCGCGCTAATAATATGCAAAATTTCAGGTCAATCGGTTCTATAGCTCTCCAAGGGGAAGAGTAACTAACATCCAGGCACCAATATACATCAGTGGAGATAGTAGCCTAAAAGCAAGGAAAATTTAACCAACCATTATGCAAATACAGCGAGAAAAATATAATTGTCGAAATGTTTGTCCATACTGAAGTGGTCTTATTATATTGACGCCAGATTCATTTTCAGCGACCCCACAAACTCATATTCACCAATTTGCACGGGAGAAAATTTTCATTATATGTCCCAGGTTTATTTTGGGAGGGCCTCACTCTGCGCTCTAGGTACGAGATCGGGCAATTAACATGTTACAAATTCATAAAAATTACGGGTGAAATTTTTTCACTCTTAGTTGTTTCTATTCTCGCTTCAATTGTTGCAGAATGTTCGTGACTATGCACAATTCACGATATTAGTCAACCGAAACTTTAGATACTTTTCTTGTGATGAAAAAATGCCTATGACGTATGCCGCCGGGAGAATTAGGTTTGAATGTGATGGACTTCGTGAATTTTCGTCTCACGGATATAGCCTTAGCTTATATCTTACCTTTTTGCCACCGGTAACTTATTCATTCCACTTTTGGCATTCAGTGTCTTGAAAAATAAAAAAAAATGAGAGAAAACGTGTTTTTAAAGTTAACAATACATCTCCATCAAGTTATATTTCTGGAAGTATTACTTGTTATGTATTCCTCTTTCGTTTCTATAGCCAGTATTCTTGGGGTGAGCACTAATTTTTCACGTTTCCCGCCTCCCGGACTGAAGCGATCCTCAGTAGACTTTAGCTTAACTAATTTTTAACATAAGACTTTTTTCGATAGATTTTGATGTTTTTACCGAATTTTACATTCATGTTTTAGGCAATCCTTTCGGTGGTCCAGATTTTGGCATTTAAAAAATAACATTCACCATTTCATGTTTTCTGCTGGGTGCTTTGTTTGGAATCTAGGGAGGGTCCTTTTTTCCTGTTAATTCTTTCGGATGAGGATGTGAAACGGGACGTTGTCCAGCGATGAGAATAAATTAATCACTCTTTCACTGTCCACACTTCCTTTATTTTTTTACCGAATGTAAAAGTTGTCGGCCCCGGTGGCAACCGCATAAAGTCTTCGCTTGAGGGTAATTGACCCTAGGGTAACTGGGGTCACTAACCTTTCAGCATGTCGATTCCTGTTAAATTGCACTATTATAACTAATTCATGGAAAAGGAGTTTTGCCTTGTAATTTTTCAAAAAAAAAATTTCCAACTTTGAACTACGCGGCGAAGAGTAGGAAGCTGTTGTTACTGCTGCATTAGTGTTCTATCTCCACGATCGACGCCACTATCTTCTTCGTTATGAGCTGATTATTGAAGGAGAAGAGATGTTTTAGTATCTAGAGTGCATATTGCCTTTGAAAGGCCTCGATTTTAATATCGGCAATGGCGGAGGTGTATCACTGGAATACCATTCCTTTACACTGCAATGATGATTTCTTACCACGGCTCGCCTCTACCGTGTTAAAAGTACGTCGTTGCAGTAGCCCGAATGTGAGGGCCAAATCATGTAGATGCATAGGTACCTTTTCTCTGTTATGTTTCTACTGCATGTCACTATAGTTTATCCTATTTATGACCGGGCATATTTACGCACTGCTGCATAATTCAAAACGTTTTGATTTACTCACGAGTGACTCATAACTCTCCGCCACTCCGCATACGTTCCTTCGCCTACTTTAGCCTTCCTATCGACGACGACTGGCGTTGAAGGAACAGAATCCGTGTGAATTGAGATAAATTCACTCCACAGTCACGTTGGTATAAGAGTTATGATATTTAAATACCATGTGAGTCTTTATTCATATTTAAGAAACGGAATTCCATGATCTACGCAGGTCCAAATCAACGGCCCGAGGATAAATGTGCTGATTCGAGTCTAAAAATCTATTGGGTGGCCTCATATTCTCCTCCACATTCATGCAAGGCAATTGGGATTTACTGCTGCTCTAGGATGACCGACAACCTAGGGATTGCTAGCCGCTTGCGTGTTTTACTTCTGCTCGCCGCCTGAGTGAAGTTCAAGATACTGGATGAGAGTAGTCGTTAGAAATTAAAAGAGTGTGGAAATCAGCCATGTTGTCTCATATTCAACTCGCTGCACGTTAAATTTGCCCATGAAGTGACGGACGAGACATTCTTGGTGGCGAATATGAACTAAACAGTAATGACTCAACCATTTTCACGCAGGCACTTCTATGATGGTGTACCACTTCTCCGGTGGTCGACCATGCGCATCTACAGGATAAAATAAAATTTTCTTTAGTCTAGTTCGTCGGCATAAATAACAAAGGCGGACATGGAGCGTCTTGAGGCAGCTTTTAAAATATCCTTTCAAACGAAACCCAAAAGCGGTAAGATGGCTTAACCAAAAAGACATTCTCTCTAAAGGCGATCTTGATAATAAGTCCAGCTTTAAGAGTGGAAAAAAACCCGAATTAATGTGCCCATTGAGGGGCCGGTATTGCTTCGTGGCGACGGCGTCGGCGCCCTACAAGCTTCTTACTTCTCATCGGAAGCCATCGAGAATGAGTCGTGCGCGGGGAATGGATGCGGATAAGAGCGCATCGGAACACGATTATTCCGCTCTTATATACGGGGGGGGGGGAGGGGGTGAGATGGCTTTTTGAATCCCTTCCCCCCCCTCCGATCTTCCTCCTTTTTCAACTCACCTCTTTCATTTCCCCTCCCATTCCATTCCCGGCCCTTCCTCACGATCTTCGTCGACCCCTCTTCTTCCTCCCCCCCCTCTTGACTCCCCTCCCCCCCACACCTTCTACCACTCGCACACGTGCGTTCATTCTTGTCTCCAGTAAGTATGAAAAATCCCCAAAGGGATCCCCAGGGATGTCCCTTCCCACGTCGCCAAATGGAACTAATGGACGGATTTCAGCCTCTCTTGGTCCCCCAACCCATCTCCCCGTCTCTCGAGACGAGAGAGAGCGGTAGTTCAGACTGGTGGTGCTCTCTGGCTGGTGCGCCCGAAAAGACCCTCCCTCAGCGTAGAACAAGGATGCTTCTCTCGGTCGGATGAGGAGAAAGAGAGAGAGAGAGAAAAGGAAAATATGGAATATAATCCAGATAAATATCTCACCGTCCCCGAAAGAAGGGACGTAATCCCGTCCCCGAGACGAGTAGTATAGGATGGGGTGGAGAGTCGGAGGAGTTTCGTGTATGATTGATCGTAAATACTTGACTTTTCGCCATCTCTCGGAGAGAGGGGTGTGATGTGAGCAGCGCTTTCAGACGGGCATGATTCGAGGCGGGGATAAGATTGCCTTTTAGAGGATTTGTATTCGAAGGGAGAAGGAAGATGGTCGACTCTAACGCCTTGCCCTTTTTCTTCTCCCGCACCGCTTGCTCAGCCTCCGGTGACAAGTCTTTATCCACACAAAGAAACGCCTCGTTGTGCTGAAGAGCAGGCTTCCGTGAATCGGTCTCGAAGCTTGAAGATTTTTGGGCTTTCTGCTACGTTGATTAGTTTTAAGGACGATAGTTTGGCTCGTCCGAAGTTAGGATCGAGAGCTGATTCACAGCTGCCAAATATGACAATGCCATGATTTGGCTGTCTCCTAACCATTCAACGTTCAATAGCTTCCCGTTCACCATCAAATTCAGAGATTTTGCCATTAGTTAGTATTCTCTTTAAGCTGAGGGAATGAAGGACGAGCTCACCTCTAACCTGATGATGGGGGCTGGAATGCTCGCGAAGTCTTCATCCTCAGAAATGAACCGGCGCGGCCAAAAAAACAGCGAAAATCCTCAAGTGTAGAAAGGTCTCGTTTCTCGAAGTTCGCCGATCACAGACTAATTGAGTGAAGCAGTCATCTGAATCTACAGAGTACCGTCAAGCCACCTCTAGAGTGTGTGGCACGGCGTGATTCCACGCCAGACCTGCAGCACTCGTCCCATCCCGAATCAGAACCTCGCACGCTCCCTTGGCCGATCTGTGCAGACCAAAAAGCGCAGTCAGGAGAACAATGCGCAGTCAAACCAGAATCTAGGAGAGTCCTGCGTTGACGATGATGCTAACATGCAGTGCACTGGTTAAGATACAACTCTCGATTAGCATTATCATCGGAGCGGGCGAAGTTAATTCACCGAGGAGATAATGATATCCCGATAAACTATAGGATACCGAATATGTTGTCATCTCTAAATTTAGACTTCTTCCCGGATTAGGTGCATTTTTCTCCTTTGATGATTTCATCCACGATTTTAAGTTTTCAGTGCAAATCATCGAATCATCAGCAGCTTTATATTTGGGGCAGCCCTTAGCGCATGGATGGTCAGTCAGAAATATCACACCTACTATAGAAGTTAAATCCCTCCGCACTCTGCTATTCTTTTGATTATCAGTCCACTATTCTAGGCGCAATTTTTCCAAAGACATTGTTGATACACGTAAATGACTACTCCAGAAAGCTCCCATTTGATGATTCATTTCTCCTCATTGATTAGAAGCTGTATAAGTTGTACAGGGTTTCTTCTGGTTAAGACACTCCACAGGTAAAGGGGTTGCAAAACATTTGGGTGCGAAAATACAAGGGAACCAAGCTGCACCTATTTGTGTGCATTTGTCCCTGTCATATTACGCATTGTACCATTTTTCGGGTATTACTGAGTACATACTATATTCCAGCGAGTCGTATATTCATCATATTTGACATTCATTTTGATATCCCAATTTGTTCTATGTTGTCCATTATCATTAAATAAAGATGACACTGAGGAAAACCTGCTCACATTCTCCGCATGCCTTCATGGGCGCTATTGATCAGCGCTGAGCCAGCTAATAGCGTCTAGTGGGACGCTAACGACATATTACGCCTCAAGAAGCACTGAGTCTTTCTTCCTTCCGGCGAGCCTTTGATCATTAGACGCCCTTTGAGGTCTTTTCTTAATTTTTCTTGTATGTAACACGCGTTGAGCTACGCCATGCCAAGAAATAGGTGGAAACTAAAGAAAATAAAAGATTGTTTAAATACACAAAGAATTAATATTCTTTATGATGTTGTATCATAAAATATTTTGCATTATATTATCTCCCTATTTTTTGGACTTACGAGAACCAATAGGAACTTTTTACTACAGGCCAATAATTTTAGGGTGCAATCAAACCCATTCCCTTCATGCTTGTTCATAACGCAATCCTACATTATTTCTACTAATTGTAAACTACTGGAACAAATGCTGAACACCAAGTTACGCACGATGCTTCAGAACAGCGAGTGTTTGCGTGACACTTTACACCTTTTATTTGCATATTTGGCTATTGTAAGTGTCAGCTCTTAAGACTAACTCAAAACAATTCCTTTTTGTCTTTGCTTCTATTACGTTAAATTGTTGCTGTCGCTATTCCGAATGGTGCTGCAATCTGCATTTTTGGAAAATGCATATTTTTCAGAAAATAGTTAGAAGTCACTGAAAGCGCATTTTTTAATTAATTCCTCGGTAGAGAGCCGTTGTTGGGCTGGCAGAATCATAAAGGAACATATTTCATATGTTTTTACTTCACGTATCTACCTTATAGTCGACTTTTCCTAGTTTATAACTTGGCGTGCAAATCCTTGCCGCTATCGGTGTCCTTTCTTCCCAATCCAGCCTTTTTTAGCATCAGCGCATTGTAAAATGTAAACTTGTGTAAGCACTTACTCCTTATTCAAGCACATGATCAAGCGAGGATGCGAACATCTGCATATTAATCTGCGTGCCACCGCAGTGGACTTTGGGAGGGGGTGTCAGAACACTAGAAAGGGACGGAAAAGGCATTGGAATAAGGAAAAGACGAAAAAAAATATTGCACATCAATGGAATGGCGTAGTTTCTCGTATTATGCTTGCTATAGTCCGCAAAAAGTTCGCGGAAAGAAGGACCTTTGCATGTGAATTGCAATTGTTTTGCTGTGTCTCTCTCATTTTTTGTCGCTTACTTTGATTTTTGTTATATTTAGTCCGTCAAAGACAACGGCGCAGTTAAAACATACTGATTTACCTGAGAAAAAAAGCAATTTTTCATGATCGTATGATTCCAACAAAGCCCACCATCATCGGTTATTCGGTCACATGATTCCGTTCCCGAAACAAATTGGCTGCATATAGAATGGCTAACTGCGCTATTATTTTGGGCGGATTCGGGTGCCGATTGAAGTAATATTCAGCGTGTCGCCCAGAAACTAACATGATCTGAATTTCTCCCGTTACCTTAGCCTAGAATTTACTCTCTAGTGACCTTCGAGTCTCTTGTCCTTCCGTAAGATTGACAAAATAAGGTGAGAATATTTTTTCTCCAATGGCCGTAACTATTGGCCCCACTCGTCAAAAGATAGAAAAGAAAATATTTACTGTTGGTTTGACGGTAGCGTCAGTGACCAACCACAGCCTCTCAACCAAAATACCCTTGTGAAGGTTTACGGGAACGTTAATTCCTCGCCAGTGACCATTCACAGACACACACACTCAACCCAATTGGGAGCTTTCACAGGGCTTTAGAGACCCCGTTATGGATGCCAGATTTACGATCACAAACACACAAAGCAATCACTCTCACAAGCACTCACAAAATCACCCACTCACACATTCAACAGGGCCCAACTTCTGGGAGAATAAGGCTCGAGATGAGCTTGGTCAAAGGTATAAATCAGGAAAAGACGAGGGTGTGCGTCGTATACGCGTATTTCGGCCACAAGGTGGCCCTTTTCAGCGAACTGAAGGGAAAAGACACTAACAACACAAGGTTGATAGTTGGTTGGTCACTGACGCTACCGTGAAACCGACACAGTAAATATTTTCTTTTCTATCTTTTGACAAGTGGTGCCAATAGTTACGGCCATTGGGGAAATATTCTCACCTTATTTTGTCGATTCTACGAGGCCGTAGAGCTCAAGTGTCCTAGATCTTCCGTAAGATGTCTTTCTTTGCTTTGGTTCAGCATCATAGAGTTTTTAGACGAAGCGTGCGTGTTTCCTATGCATTTTGTCAATTTTGCGTTTGAAATCTGTCAGTGCACGGTCCCTAAATGCTCGCGGGGTGCGCATCCATGAGCTTAAAAGAGTATGCGGGTGACCATGAATATGTATTATTGATTTTTATCTCGTCGCCAAAAACCGTTGTCTAGAATTCCGTTAACAAACAACTTTTTGGAAAGTGGTACCACCTAGTGATGAAAGACGGCAGTTTAAATGTAAATACAATCGATAGTTTGTAAATATACACGTCGTATTGGTTTTACCATGAGTATACATGGGTTTTACTTACAATTAATCATAATGTAGTAGATAAAAAATGTAGTACTACACGCGGGACGTAATTACTTATACACTTTTTTAACATCGTCCGGTCAACAGATATATTTAATTCCTCTCCAAATTTAATTACACAAATGCACCATTAATTTCTTAGCACTTCGTGAATATTGCTATACGGAAATTTAATAATAATGCGAGGTGACTTCATGAGTATTACCAATGGCCATCATTGCAGCGTAGGTAAAAAGGAATGCACTTACCGCCGCCTTGAACAGATTCTTATTTTTCAATCCAAGTCTCCTATTTTGGATCCTCGTAGACGCATACCCTGTTTTGCAGCCTGGTACGAAGCAAGTACTGTTTAAACAAGGCATTCTAAATTCTTTATTTAAGCCGAATGGGCTTAATGCATTCAAATTAAAATCAGAGTTTGGCAAACATCGTCGTCGGCACACGATGGACGTTTCATAAACCTCTCACAAATTTTCTCCAATAGAAATTTCTTCTCTAGCATTTACAAAGTAACTTTAAGATCACAAAAATAGCAAGATATTATTCAAAGCATCAAGTAATTATCCTCGATCTTTATTGAATATTCACCGCAGTCTCACGTTAGCAACAATTAACTAGGTTTATTTACGATTGAACTGAAAAGACTTTTTTCGAAGTGGCGCCGCCAAGGACTGGGTGAACTAAAAGTGAAAATTCAAGCAACACGTAGCCTAGGCAACAATTCCAAACATCTAAATTCATAATATGTATTCATGCGAGTGACCTTGGCGACGCGGCAGAAGGTCGCTAAGAGGGTTGGGGTGAGAGTGAGAGGTCAAAACCTTTGAATGGATGGTGGCCATCGCGGGAGTCAAGATACGTCTCAGAGAGGACGGAGCGAAAGAGAAAGAGAGGCGAGAGCGCTTTTTTTTTCATTAAAGTGTACCTTACCTCTCTCCACTTTTCCCTTCGCCCACTTCACCACTCTCTCCCTCTATGCTCCCCTCCCCTTCCCCCTCCACACACTCTCCATTATCCCGTCCGACTTGACCCGGGAACGAGTGTTTTTCACGGAGGTGGCGCTTTCTTCTCTCCCGTCTCTTATCTTTTTTTATCAAACACACAAACGCAATAAAAACAGAATGGGAAGGTATCCATTTCCTTTCTCCCTCTTCTCTCTCCATCCGTCTCTCTCTCTCTCTCTCGCTCTTCGCCTCATTACCATCGGAAATGTGCGGCGCGCCATCCGAGGATGGCCGCGATGGACGGTCGACGCGCGCAGTTCGTTCCCGGCGTCCCCCGCGCGAAAGCCCGTCCGCAAATAATAATATCGCGTGGAATATTCAGTTTTCGCGCACTCAAAATATTCCCTTTCTCGAGTCGTCCGAGAATTGAAATTTCTTCGGCCACGGGTCGTCTTTCCTTTGGTCGGTTGGTGTTTGCGCGTCGTTTGCTGGAGCTCGGTCGACCCTCTCGCCATTATGCAAAATGTCACGAGGGAATTTACAATTCGTAACGATGAGCGGTCTCACAACCTGAGCATATCTCTGGACGGTATCCAGTGATATGGATTCTTTTATTTTCATCCGAAAGTTGGCTCGGAACTAAAATCCGATATGAACGCTCTCCTGTCATGAGTAAACATCCAAAAAAATTCAAAATCCGAGCGTATTCCCACTTCCAGTCCGCAACACATGTACGTATATGCACGCAGCGCAACGCAACATTCACTCGCGGTTCCATGCCAAAGGGAACATTATATATAGTTGCTCTGAGCGGAGAAAACGTATTACATCGCCGACCATTAGCAATCTCATTGTTATATTATCTTTATCGCTGGTTATTTAATCCTAGTATTGAATTCATCTTCTCTATCAAATGCTGATTCCCTCATTCCCTGGTACTTTTTCTAATGTTATTCTCCATTCTCTTTACTAAACCAAGCGCACTGATATTTACTCAGCAAATAATATTTTATCACATATTAGTTAAAGTAACGTCGGAATCAATATAAACCTTACATATACTGAAGACTATTTTTGTGACCGCATAGTGTGAAATGCTGGTTATTACCTTTGCCTGGTATCATGAAATAAATCATCCAAATCCTACGGTAATCATGTGGTCTATTGACAAGGAGAGTTTAATTTCAGAGATCTATTGACGACATATTTGCGTGGAACTATACAACTTTCCTTTGATTTTAGGATGTTGTTGTAAGCGTATTGATTCAAAAACTGTAGCCTATGTGAACGACAAGTAACACCCTGAAGTGGTGACACACTGGTTATAACGCAATAATACTCCAAATCTGCTCAAAATCTTCGGTAATGCTAAAGAGTGGGGAGAGAAAAGGTACCGAAACCTGATTTGATACTCTTATTTGATACTTTGATTTGATACTTTTGTACTTTGATACTTTTATACTCTTAGATATCATAAAAATTAGAACGTACTCAGAAAAGGTGCCACGATGAAAATTCGAAGATTATTTATAATAGAATGTTTGATAAAATTATAAATGTGAACATTACTTTGAGAATATGTAATGTGATCCAAATGGCTAAAGACTGTATTATGTAATTATGTACCCATTTAAAGTCGCAGGATATCCTGAAATCAAAAATATGCGCTGTAATGAATGCCAACTTTTGTACTCTTAGATATCATAAAAATTAGAGCGTACTTAGAAAGGTTGCCACGGTGAAAATAGTGAAAGTTTGTGATTGTTTAGACATAGAGCAAAAGCCCAACATGCTCGCATTATCAAATTTTAAACGGATTTCTTTAAATAATTCTCTAAGGGTATTTAGGTTTACTGCCTTCAATATCACATCATCAAGGCACATTTATGAAAAAATGCCAAATGAATTGAGAATATTTAAGCTTTTTTAGTGTTTTGACCATGCATTAAAGAATGCAATCATGCAGACTTAAAGACGTTCCAATCAAGTGAAAATTTCAAACACTTCATCGTCTAATTTATTGAGTAGATGTTTACAATTTGGCACATTAAAGATCTTCGTTTGCCTTGCTTAGCATCTTTCCTTGAGCTCATCATTTTTTGCACCAACCAAAGTGATATAATAATTCAGGCTCTCAATGCAGATTTAGAGATGCTACTTAAAAGTATTTTGACGAACTCGTGAAAACATACGTATGAACATAGAACTTTCCCCGAAATCGCTCAACGACCAACCCCTTTCCCCGAATTTTTGGTCCATTAAAGGGATTTGTTTACGTCTTTTGGAGTTTCACCTTTATTATATTTATCGAGCCGTAAGAGCTCACTTCTTTACTAATTGACCGTCAGTGTGAAAATTCGCATTTCTTTGAAGTTTTAACATCATTAGTACCTACTACACCGCTAGAATTTGTAATCTTCTGTCATCCATGATAGCCAAAGGAAGAATTTTTCTCTGACACGGCGATATCCCTTTCACCGTTCCCCCATTTCATTATCATCCCTTCTTTTATGCCCTGTAGATGAGTGTGTGTGCGAGCCCAAATCAATTGTCTGTCATATTGCAATCAACAGGGGCCTTTTCTCTCTTGGTCTTTCATGAAATTATTCCTTTCCCTTTCAGCCTCTTTAATTATTTGCAACCACACGTTTTGAACAATTCCATACAATCTGTTTTTTCTCACTTGTTCACTTCACCTAATTCTTTAGATTAGCAGTCTCTCATTCACTGTTTCCAAGTTTTCACCCCAAAATTTCATTGAAAGCAGCAGCGTGGAGGCCTTGTCATTGGCCGTAGAATCGCTTCTCTCCTTCATTTCCACAGTCCCGCTTCTTTCCTCGCAAAGCACACAGCATTTTTAGCTCTTCAGGAGACCAATTCTAAAAATCTTCACATTACCAATCTCTTTGAGCGAGACCCCCTTCTTACTTCTGATAATAAAAGTTTTAGTTAGGATTCTTTTCACGTAATCTTCTCTGTGTACCTGCTCTACTATGTCGACGAATTTCAACTAATTATTCTCGGTTCTTCGAAATTTGCGATATTATTCACCTAAAACTTCATACTTTTCTCTCCCCGATGAACTTCTGATTCCCTTTTGTTTTGCTTCTCACACTTCAATCACCGTGCACATAAACATAATTCACAAATAATCGAGTCGAAAATGTTTTATCCCCATAAATATCCACGATCGAACAGATTTTAAGGTGAAAACGTAAAATTCACTTTCAAACAGCCCGTATGCCCTCTCATTAGTGGTCAACTTGGCATATTTTGCACACGCAATCGCGTAACATACTATCAGTAATATTCTATCCGTAATATTCTATCAGAGTATTAATTTATTCCTCTGATTGAAAGCAAATTTGAATTCACGAAAAATTCTCCTTTCTTGCGCGTCGTTCAATTTCCATGAGATGCAGAAAGCATTTGAATGAATAATACATCCGGTTGGAGAGGGATAATATTCATAGTCTTTAAGCTTTTTATGCCTACTTCCATGCATCTTCATTTGAGCACGAACCCATTCCAGGAAATGATTTAGCGGTTACTAAATCACCGTATGACTAGATGGGAATCCAAAACGGCTCTTGAACTGAGGGAGAGTAACTCGGAAATGGGAAAAACGAGCCTCACTACTGTCAGAGGGGGAGAGGTGCTATAAATTCGGACCTGATTGTACTCGCGGAGGAATTCCGGAAAGCAATTAGCGACGGCGTAAGAGAAGAGGGAGACAGGAGTTCCCCGTTCGGCCGCCAGGCGGACGGACATGCACCTGTATTTCTCATCGCGATACCCTTCCTTACCATTCGCATCTCGTGCATTCTTCACTCTCGTCGGCGCGATCGGCGGATTCACGACCCTCGACACTCGTTTTTGCTTCCGCCTTTTCGGAATGTCGAGGAAAAGGAGGGAAACGAATCGAGGAGGGAGTGAGGCGACACTTTGGGATCTTTGCTATTTACTCTTTAGCACATCTCCCCTGCGAAAGCTGTGTTTTCACACATTCGGAAAAATCCCGAGCACATAACTGAGGAATCGCGCGGTAAAACGGACGGTTTGATATCATAGTGAGCTTATCTACACCTACGTCATATCCTGCAAGCCACCCAAAGGGTGTGTGGCAGGGGATGTTTCCACACATGGCATGCATGAATTATACGGCAGAACGCCGAAATTACATTGAAATCAGCGTACCACACATGCAATGCGCCAATTAAAAATCTACTAACCAAGAAACACTCAAGAGTCAATCGTTCCAATATGCAAAGGATACAAAGACTACTACTACAGATTCAAAATATCATGCATAAATAAAAACATCAATATTTACATCATGCATAAATAAGAGAGTAGAGAATATAATGAGAAAGATCTACAGTCTAGCTAATGTCACTATTCATGACGATGATCACAGCTGTTATGGTCCCGAATGGTACGCGGAAAAAATGACAATTTATAACTATCGCTTCTACAATCTATCTCTCTAATCTTATTAGCGCGATCTAATCTGCCGTAGTACCAGGGGGTTAATAGTATGTTTTTCACGTCGTCAGAGAAATTTTTTTGCTAAAATTTAGTTAACGGTTCAGCCTATAATTTAATCTACGCTGTGATAGCGATTCCCATTCCAATTCTTCTAACAACCCAGACACACTACAAAACTTATCGTAGCATCGTTTTACAAACTTAGCTCCTCTTCTCTGCAAGCGATCTAATTCTGATATCAACCCCACTTCATAAGGACCCCATACACTGGCAGCATATTACAGATGAGGCCTAACGATTGAAAAATAACAACGTTCTTTCACTTTCTCATCACATTTTCCAGGTATTATCTTGATAAAGCCTAGCTTCCTGTATGCTTGACCGCATATTTCCAGAATTTTCCCCTTTTCACCCACTCGGATGGATAACTCAAGAGCCTGATGTTTATTGCGACTCTAATTGTGATATTCAACTCCATCCAGAATATTCCCGCGAGAAAAATTCAATTGGGAAGGCTTATTGAGATTTTAACTTTGAGTGTTTTACCAACACACCACAATCTCGAATCCTTCGTAATTGTTTCCCCGTGAATGATTAGTCACGTGATCGGGATTATCTCGCACGGTTCAAACACTAACCCCTCTCCGGCTCCTCTCAGTCCTTCTTATCTTTCATTCTCGATTCCAAGGCGGCCCTTCATCGATAACCCATTTACATCACATGGTTCACATAGCGGCTCTAGCTTACTTGCGTTCACAAAACTTTCTGTTTACCGCAGTGAAAACGCCGGCTCTAGTGACGAGTAAGATTGACAAAAAAGTGCAACTGAAGAGACCTTCGTGCCTACAGCAGTAATGAGCAGTATTTACACATCATACCTGTCTCGATCGTAAATTTCATCTATGCATCCTCCTTTGAATGGGCTTGCTCGCCAGGATTTTTCCCTTTCAGTGTAGTTTTGGCGTTATTTTGCTTCACCTACAAATTTCTCAGCTCGTTTTTCAACCACGATTCCAACTAACTTCCATTCACACGCATTTAAAATGTTGATAAATAATGCCAATAAAATTGAAATAACTTTAGTATTTTTGGCAAACACACTTGAGTTGGCGCTAACTTGAGTTCACACGGCGAAATTCTCAAGGCCGCGTTACACAATACATTTTATTGTACAAACGATTGTATCATAGAATTTACAAGAAACTGAATGGACTTATAGCAGATTCTATTTCCCGTTAAGTCATTCAGACAATCATACAATTTGCCGCTTTACACGGTACAGTTTCCTTCCTGAAGGAAAATGTACATTCGTTTGTACAATAAAATGTACCGTGTAAAGCGGCCTTTGCTAGTACTCGAGTTGCTAGCGTAGGAAGCTACGTACTTATGAAAACGAGGAATTACTAACATCCCTGCCATGTATACCGCAATGCAAGAGGAAACGCTCGAAAATGTCAACCATAGTCGATTATTGCACTTGGGATAGGTAATCAGACAAGTCGTCTAATGTGGTGAAGTTTTTCGGTTGGAACGCTAAAAAAGTAAATACCCGAGTGAGAATCTGTTGAAACATGAAAATAAGAGATTTTTGGCGTGCTTATCATACGGAAACGTTGTAGAGAGGTGTCTCAATTTATCTGACGACGATGCGATGTTATTTTTAAGCCCATTATGTACGCTAATAACCTCAACTAGTCTTTACCTCTGTACCATTTGAGAATTTGTTCGCCGCTTAATATCGTCCGTCGATTTTGTTGTGAACTAGAATGATTGTGATCGCTTGGTCTCGAATTGAGTGCGTTGCTGTGATAAAACGGGCTAATTGGAATTAAGGTAGGTTATGAGAGCTCAAATAACCATTGTAGAGTGTGAACCATGGAAAGGGGCCATGAGGCCATCGCTTATAGTGATACCCTGGGAAGACTAATCAGATTGACCAAACACGCATGCATGAACTGGCCGAGAACGCCTATCGCGGCTTTGGCATCGCACGGACTAGGTGGTGACAAGAGCGATTGAATTCGACCACGTTTTTTTCCCTTAAAAAGTGGGGTTTCTGTGATTCTGCCTAAGGGATAAGACTGGAAAAACAATGAGTAGACTTCTTTCTCTCTCTCTCTCATTAAAAGCTTTCTCGTTGTTTTTCCAGTCCCTTTTGAAGGTCCCGGATATTCTTAGAGGCGCTTTTTGCTATCAGTGACGATTATATCTTGAACGACAATTTAAATAGGCCGTTCAGGGTATTTTTTGCACCACGAGATTAAGATAATGTGATTCACGCTAGGTGCAGTGATCCATTTTGAAAAGTGGCCGTTATTAAGCACTAATTTGACTCATGTAAAAATTAAGTGTAAAATTTTTCATAAGGACTTATTTGGATTAGTAAGCTGTTGCTTTCTCCTTCATTACCTTCTGGTTAATTCATACTCCAAATTAATTCGTTGCTTGTTGCCCAACCCATCAATTTCTTATTCTTTGAATCCTTTCACTTACGCTTTGCTCAAATTTCTAAATTTGCCGTAATTCTTTTAAAAACTAAAATATGTCAAATAACTCCATTAATGAAATGTTCACCAAACATTTCACCGGCACACATTTTTTTCTATGAATAAAGCAGATTTATTACTCATAAACGTAACTTTTTGCATACGGTAGAGTGTCATTCCTATGTTAAATAGAATTTATCTGAAAACACAAGCCTCCATACCTACTACAGTTATACCATGTGTCGAATTTATTTTCAAACAGATGAAGTTGCAAATTGTGCTTGATCCATAGGAGCAAGTTTTGGCGAGTCGAATCTAATTTTCATCACTATTTCAATATGGAGGCTGGTAACGGCGGTTGAGCAGTGTGCTTTGTGCTCCAAAATATTTCACGATAAAAGTGCTACTTTTGCTGGTGAAAACGACAGCTTATCTCAGTTTCATTTGAAATGATCCGGCCTTAATAAGGCAAGTTCTAATGCCCTAAATTCTACCAGTGAATTGGTGTATCGGTGCAAAAATGCTCACTATATACTTCTCACCAAAAATGAAATATAAACATTGCCGTGAAAGAACTGATAAGCAATCAGTAGAGTTTTCACACTGTCGTATGTGAGTTAATTTCTGATGTGAACGATTGCAACAACAATATTGCTGCACAAAACAGCTTAATTGAGCACTGACAGGAAGAAGGACGTTTTGTGAAGTGCAGTGAAACCTCAGTCCCGAAAAATAGTAAAAAAAGTGCATTTCACTGATATTAGACCTGTGAAAAACTCCGAGATCAGCTTTGAAAGCATTCTTATAGGGAAGTGGCGGGAAGTGGATCAGTCGACAGCTATTACTTCTTCCTCATCTACTTTTTGCCAGACGCTCAAGATATTTTGCTAGAGCCATACTATTATGCTATCCATCCTTTCTGCTCTCTTTTCGTCATCCTCCTTCGAATGGTGCATACCCTTACATCTGATCAATTCTTTCCATCGCTGGCAATCTTGACTTGACTAAATTCTTTTCCCTCAACCTCTCTCCTCTACTTTGCCAAGTTCTCGTTCGTTTCTAATTTAGACTGCATAGTCGAACCTTGTGGCTCCGCATCTCAAACGCGAGCCTTCAATACCCATCTAACACTCATATCGAACATTTCTACCTCATGTAGAGCTGCGTTATTGAACAGGGAGAGAATATTCAATACTCAGCTCCTGAATATATATATCATAGTATAACCACGCGAATAATCAACCTAACAGTTTCTTCTCAACTCTACGCAAATTAGGATTTGGAGAAATGTGCGACATATTTTAAAATGGCTTAGAAGTGCTGTACTTTTTGACAAAAAATTAACTCATGTCGTAGGGAATTTTAACGCACGTCCAAATGAGACACATGAACCACCAACTCAACGAACACGCACTATATCGATTCCTTTGCCGCGATCTCAGAGGAAAAGAAATGGATAATGCCCAGAAGGTTGTGTTCCAGATTCTCCTAAATTTTGGATATCGAATAGAGCACGAGGATGGCTATTTGAAAAGATAAGGGTTTTATTTGCCTAGCGATGTCGCGTGTTTTGGCGGAATGGGAGGCTGGACGGTGTGATTCGAATAGGAACGACGCAGGGTGCGGAATTTAGCTCTTATTTGTGTCAAAACTTATAACCGTTGATATAAATTGGACCCGAGAATGAGACAAAAAGCATTTTGAAAAAGATGAAGAGCAGAAACTCGATAAAATAAAGTGACTAACTAACATTGAGCCTCTTAAGGTAGTGCGAGCGAGATAGTTCCATATTAATAATGGAGACCGTATTCGAATTATACGTTTTAATTTCACCAGCTGTGTAACGAGGATTTTTCATTCGGAGTAACCAAACCAACGAAGAATGGTCTGTAACTACTTCGAAGTGATACCCCTCTATGTAGGGCTTAAATTTTGTAATGGCAAAGAGGACCGCGAGGCATTCCTTTTCCATCACGCTATAATTCCTCTCGGCGCCATTAAGAGTTCGCGAGGCGAAAGCAATTACCGGCTCCCCGTCGTCTCCTCTTTGGCCCAGCACAAATTAAATATTACATTATTTATGATGTAATAATATAGTTTTGTATGACAGACATTGTAAGTAATCGAATGAAAATATCTTAATAAGTCTTTAACTTGACTCATTTTTTTCACGCGGTGCGTTTGAAACTCCATCAGAACGGAAAGTTCATTGTGATTCCGAAGACTTTACTGCGGTGACAGTATGATTAATTTTCAAAAATAGTTGAGAACAAGCTCAAATTATAAACTGTTGATTTTTTGACAAGATCTAAGTGTGGGGAATTCCTCATTGTTAATATAAGTTCTCTCTGGATTGCATACACATACCATTTCCCTTGTAAAAGGGCTGTTATTTCCTGGCAAATATCTCGGAAAGTAATGTGGTAAGGGGTTAAATTTTTGGTGTCAATGGAAGGGTGATATACTTTTCTTTAGAATGATACTGAATTCATTGATTTCTAGGTATAATGATATTTCCATCTAACTACCTTAACCCTTTGAGTGCGGCATAACGTGATATCACGTCATGGTTTACTTACGCGGGTGCTGATGACGTGATATCACGTCATGGGTACTGTGAGTGTTCCAGCTTTCATTAGGGAGCCTAGTGAAAGTTTCTCAGTGAAACCTGGAGTGAAACCCCTGGTGAAACTCACGGCACCCATGACGTGATATCACGTCATCAGCGCCAACGCTTGACGTGATATCATGTCATGCCACACTCAAAGTGTTAAGGTTACGCCAGGGTCACATTTTGTTGTTTTCATACATAATTTGCGGGATAGAACGGTAACTCGATAGTTATATGCTATTAAGAAAATTGTTGATTAAAAAAATAAAACTTAGATGTAAATTTAACCTATAAGTTATGATAACCCATGGTTAAATGCGTAATTAATCGGGTTTTCATTGTCACTCTGAAAATTGTGTACCCCTATGCATCCCATTAAAAAGACTTGTATGAACCCGTTTTTTTCCTTAAATTCGATTATTTGACCAAAGGCCATTTTTAAGGCCAAAAGTATAGTAGTTCGTCACTTTTTGACCGAGGAAAAAATATTACAGCATGTCTTAATTTATCAATGACAAAATATGACATGGGCATGTAAAATAAGACCTCTGTGAGTGAAACAATATATATACAATATGACTTGTGTAAATGTACTTCAGATTTTGCATTCCATCCTCTTCAAAATGATTTTTAGTTTTAGTTCCCTATCTCTTACTGAAGAAGCCAAATGGCACGCCGTGTGCCGTGGTGCGGAGGGGGAGGAGCAAAATGGCGGCGGGGGGAAGGGCGGAGGGATTGAGTGAGGTGGAGAGCAAAGGGAGCGAGCTACTTAACAACAACCTCGGCGCGGGTGAGAAGAGAATGTTAAGAGGACATTTTAGCATCCCATGCGATAAATCAGGCTTAAGACGGAAAGCGCGAGAGAGGGAGGAGTGGGGTCGGAAAGGATCGTGGGAGGGGATGGGGAGGAATTGCTCGTCCGAAATCTCCGCCGTTAGCGAAGGGGGCGGGAGGGAGGGAGGGGGGGGGGGAGAGAGGAATAGGGAGGGCGGGAGACGGGGTCGCGCGACAGGTGTGCGTTTGGGCGCGTCCGTGTCGATGCCGGCATCAGACACGTTCCTCCGACGGGAGAGCGCCCCACAAGGTCCGGGGCCGGCGGGGTGCACCTATGAGGCTCCCCCTTGCGCCTTTTCTTGAGAAAATGGTTGATTAATTGTAAGAATGAGTCGAATCCAAATGTCGATTCTCGAGTCCACCGATTCTCAGGATTAGAATCGGTATCGAGAATCGATCGCCCAAAGTCGATTCCGATTTCATCGATTCCAGATGGATAAATGTTCAAATCACATTTCATTTATCACATCATATTTGTCTCAGTAATTTTGGGTGTTGGCTATCAATTTGTACTTTTTATCTACCTCAATAAGCTGAGGATATATTTGCTATTTGTTGATAAATATACTTTTTGAGCGTCTTATTGTCTTTGTTATTTTATTTCAGACAATACTTGATTTTAAATAATAGTCGTACGCTATTGGTATATCAATATCCCACTTGTTATTAGGAGTAAGAATCGATGGAATCGGAATCAAGAATCGATTTGAAAGAATCGGAATCGAAAAAAGTGGAATCGACTCATCCCTAATTAATTGTTTACAAAATAGGCAAAAATAGAAGGCAGAACGAACAGGTTTTAAGTGGAAATTTTCCCCCGAACGACAAGAGATTATGACGGGTGCCAATGAGAGAATTAACTACAAGTAGTAGGTTTGTCTATCGGTCGATGGCGTGAGTAGGTTGATGATTTACTCCATAGTGCGTCTGTCCTTAGGGGCCATTCAACAACCACGTGGCCAATTTTAGGCCTTTTATCGACCCCCCCCTCCCTCCCCCCTTGAGACCAGACGAGGCCATGGTCTTGACCACCCCCAGGGGGTCACGTGGTCATACACAGAAATTCTCCTTTTCTCTATTTTTTAAAAATATTTTCACCTCTAACTCTGCTGAAAATTGAAGAAGAACAAAGAAAATGAAGCTGAAATGTTCAAGGATTGTGTATTTGTAAAAATAACGGTAAAGCCACATAGTGAAAATCAGCATTCGTCGTCGGGTTTTTGTTCATCCAAATCGGACACGTGGTGCGCCGCCAGACCCTCCCCTCCCCCGTCGTGACCAACCGTGGCCAAGACTCTAAACCCCCCCAAAACGACCACGTGGTTGTTGAATGGCCCCTTATTTGCTATCTAGTTCTAACAGCACCTTTTGCATGCTTCTGGTATGACTAATATTACTTGTGCACAATGCGCATTCATGTAGCTGTAAAAGTACATCAATATGAACAGTCTTCCGTTGATAACAGATCAGATTAACTTTGTAAAATATCGATTTTCTTATCTTTTCTTTCTCAATCGGAGCCTCAATTGGGCGTCAAATTTGTAATCTTATTAATTTTACTATTTCTCATTATTTGCAAATCAAATAACACGTTCCTTTAGCACTTAAACATTTGTATTCTCTGTAATACTTTTGTTCTATCGCCATCTAAATTGAAGCCGCCGTTGAAGCGATAAATTCTTACCCTTTAGGTGTGGAGTCTGTTGAAACTCTAGCCTTAAAAAACTCATCCCCTCATTTTCTGAGTTGTTTCTTCTAATTTAATTTGAGTAAATATCTCGTGTGTGAAAAATCTCAAATATTTAACGTCTTAACTAGATATCCGCACAATTTAATTATAATTATGCATTACATCTGCTGAATAACTATTAAATGTCTTGGAATGATGTCAAAAAGGATATTTAAAAACATTTGTTATTTATTGCATATTTTAAAATTTTTCACATTTTTTTATTAATAATATAATTTTTTCATTGTTTTTAACAGAACATAAAAATTCTTGTTTGATTGAAAAAGTAATAACTTTTCTGTTCATAATGACTGCATTAAGAGGCAAAACTTATAAATAATTTTATTTGAGAAGCGGAAGTTATTAACTGCTTTCCTCTCCACACGAATTTCCCTAATCACTTAACCTTCTTCTTGGGAATTATTCTGGTTGCACTCAGCAGCATCTGTCTGGAGACTGAGCGCTGTATTTCCGCGCTGGTTTTGAAGGATGAGTAAGTTTTTGCTTCGATTAGCAAAAAACCTTTCATCAATATCGGAAAATGACACAATATTCAATATCCACGGGAACCGTTGGCCTTCTCTTGCTGTTGCACTTCCGCAACTTAGCCCTAACTGTAGGAATATAATATATCATTCATCTTCAGTAAGATTGAGGAAAACGTTTGATTCATTTGGTTAAATACAGCGTATGATAGGCACAGAAAGAGATTTTACCTTATTCGCTAAACTAATTACATTCGCATTGAAATAAATATTCCAGCCGTTCCCCTTTTATGGTTGCGCTTTGGCTTTTTCAAAAGTAAAAAAGGATTTTTTTTCAATATCTCAGCGGGTTATCTAATGAAAAGCGTCCGCTCAATGGGCCCGTTTAACTCAAGCAGAACAAGCGCCGGTCGTCAACGAGGCCAGGGATTTCCAATCCGAGCAAAGATACCATTTTCGAGAAAGAAAAAATTGTTTCTTTTTACTTCCTCACGGTATACATTAATGAGATGAAAAAAAGAGGCTGGCTCCTCTCAAGGGATCAGATGTCATTTCTCCTTTTCCTTCTCCGATTATCCGCCGCCCTTTGGCGAAGGAAGTGAAGGATGAGAATGTGAATTGATTTTTATTGAGAAAGTGAAAGAACGTTGTTATTTTTCAATCGTTAGGCCTCATATGGAATATGCTGCCAGTGTATGGGATCCATATGAAGCGGGGTTGATATCGAAATTAGATCGCGTGCAGCGAAGAGGAGCTAGGTTTGTAAAATGATGCTATGATAAGTTTACTAGTGTGTCTGGATTGTTAGAAGAATTGGGATGGAAATCGCTATCTCAGCGTAGGTTAAATTAAAGGCTTAACCTCTCAGCTAAATTTAAGGAAAAACATTTCTCTGACGACGTAAAAACATACTATTAACCCCCTCGTACTACGGCAGATTAGATCGCGCCAATCAAATTAGGGAGTTAGATTGGAGAACCGATAGGTATAAAATGTAATTTTTTCGCGTCCCATTCGGGACCATAACAGCTGTGGTCGTCGTCATGAATAGTGACTTTAGCTAGACTGTAGATCTTTTTCTTTAGATTTTTCTACCTTCTTATTTATGCATTATGTAAATATTGATGTTATTATTTATGCATGATATTTTGAATCTGTAATAGTAGTTAGGCTTCTGCAATGAGTCGATTCATCGAATTCATCGACGATGATTTTAGTCATCGCGTTGCGATGAACAGCGTCGATGACAATGAATGTCATCGATCATCGACGTCGATGAATTAACTGACGTCGATGAGTTGATAAATAAACTGACGTCAATTAGTTGATGAATTCACCGATGTAGATGAGTCAATGAATCCATCCCCATTAGATGATAATTATTTGAGTTGCGTCGCCCGCCCGTGTCTACCCCTACCTTTCCATCGGCGATGAATGAATTCTTCGACTAATCGAGGTCGGTGAGTTCATCAACCCATCGACGGCGACGAATTCATCGACTCATCGACGGCGATGAATTCATCGACTCAGCGTCGTCGATAACCGTCGATCGAAACCGAATAATCTCGATGATTTTTTTTCATCGACCCTCGATGGGCAAATTCGTTCATCGCACAAGCTTAGTAGTAGTCCTTGTACTTATATATTTATGTATTTATGCATGCACTTACGTATTTATGCATGATATTTTGAATCTGTAGTAATAGTCCTTGTACCCCTTGCATATTGGAACGATTGACGATAGAATTTTTCTTGGTTAGTAGATTTTAATTGGCGCGTTGCATGTGTGGTATGCTGATTTCAACGTAGTTTCGGTGTTCTTCCGTATAATTCACGCATCCCTAGTGTGGAAGCACCCCCTGCCACACACCCTTTGGGTGGCTTGCAGGCTATGACGTAGACGTAGATGAAGGAACAATCCCCCCCCACCCAATCCCAAGGGGGTTGAAGCACATGCACTAGGCCCTCCAATTTCGGATCCCATCATCCCTTTTCCTGGTCCCGCTCGGTGAAAGTGAGCCCCACCTCCGCGCATCATCAGAGGAATGGAATGGAGGTCTGTCGGGGGGGTGTAGGGGGGGGGGGGGGGAGTGGTTCTTGGAGGGGCGCTCGAACAAGGAGAAAGGATTCGAAGACGATGGCCTCCCGAGGCGCGGCTCGTGCTCGGGCCATCTCCTCCCGGGACACGCCAGGGCAGGTGGTGTGGCGGGGAGTCGACAGCTGCGAATCACTTCGGGGGCGGACACGAAGGAATTGCCCCGCAGGAGACAGCAGCGCGTTTATCGTGTGTGGACCTCGTCCTTCCCCTTTCTGCTTCCCCTCCCTCTCCCCCTCAAGGGCCGGCACCTCAAGGCCGTGCCCTCTGGCATCCTCATGAATAGACAAGGGAATCCGCGCCCCTCACCTCAGGCAAAGGGGGGGGGGGGAGGGGGCGGAAGAATCTCAGGGCGTCCCCCGAGGGGACTCCTGCTGCCTCCGCCTTCCCACATCTCGCTGGCCCCCGGTCGCGGTGGGATCGGGGGAGGGGGGGGATGGGGCCATTCCAATCACGCTTCTGACCGCTCAATCGCCATCCGCCCCTTCGAGCCACCACCCGAAGCTCCTTTGCCTCCCCTTTAATGACGCTTGCCACCCTTCGAAAAGAGATTGGAATCCGTGACGGCCGCCCCTAGATTTCCTTCGCTGAAAATTCGGAAAAAAAGCTCTTCTCCCGATTAACGAGGCGCTCTACACAACTGCACGGAACTACTCCTTATCGCATTCATACAGACGCGAAACCATTTTACACATCTACAAGGATGGTTCTCTCAGGCTTCACACCAGGTTACACAGTGTTTTACTGCCAACGTTTCTGTGGCTGAGTCCGCCACCGTCTTCAGGGCACAAACTGACATTTTTTTAAAACATTTTAAAATTTTTTTAAAATGTCAGTTTGTGCCCTAAAGACAGTGGCGGACTCAGCCACAGAAACGTTGGCAGTAAAACACTGTGTAACCTGGTGTGAAGCCCGAGAGAACTTCATTAATACGATTCGCCAGGAAAATTTGAAATCATACATTAAAAGGATGGTGTTTAACAATGGCTGGTGGTGATGCAATGTTCGTTTGCACTAAAAATGTCGTGATTCAAAAAGTATAAGAGATATCTGATGTATTCATGAGCCATTCAAAACTGGAAGGTTGAGAAAAAAAATTAGCGGTCCTATTTTAAGTGGATAACATCACCATACCCGCAAAAGACAGGCGTTAAATCGCATTTCGCTGCCGACGTTCCATTTATTAAAATGTAAAAGAGGAAATAAAAATCATTCAAGGAGTTCCCTAGCATTGACTTGCACAGGCAAATGCAAGTCATTTTATTGGACAAGGGATTTTTTTCTAGACGTTTAGAGCTTAAGGTTGATCAAGGATCGCTTCACAAGGGAATATGGACTCCTGAGGAGCCACTACCCGCGAGAGTATATCCTGTGAGATAAAATACGCTGTAATTAGCTACTTATGAAGATTTTTCACCTCTGCGGAAAATGGCGATAAAAATGTGTATTATAAAATATGGCTCGTTAAGTGGATTATATTATGAATGTCACCTCAGAAGTGGTCAATGAATCCACCGCCCCACTATATAAATGTTTTTGTCTGTGGACGATGTATCAAATCGTTAACTAATACTTCCTGAGATTCTCCTCATCCCATAAATTTATGGAAGCGAACAGTCTTCAAACTAAACAGGCGTTAGTTCAGATACAGTTAAAGTCACATCCGGTATACCCCATGGAAGTGTCAATGGTCCCATATTATTCCTTCTGAATATTAATGATATCACCACCGTCGTTACAAGTAAAATTCGTCTTTTCGCGGACGACGCAGTATTGTACAGGGATATTAACACAGAGCCTGATAGAATTGCGTTGAAGAAAGACCTAGAAGCGATAAGCGGATGGTGCGACTCTTGGCAGTTAAAATTAAATATTAATAAATGCGTTGTTATGAATTTTTGGAGGAAGAGTAGCTTAAGCAACGAGTCGTACACATTAATCAAGCCGAACTTATAAATGTAGAGTCAGTTAACTACTTCGTAGTGATTCTTACTCAGGATTTGTCGTGGGGGAAGCATATGTGAGAAATTTGTGGGCAGGCAAGTCGTAAATTAGGATTTATTAAAATAATAGTAGGAAAATGTGACGAGAAAGTGAAGGAGCGATGTCATTTTTCTCTCGTGAGACCCCACTTGGATTGCGTCGCTAGTATATGGGACCCTTACGAAGTAGGACTCATTTAAGATATATATCGAATACAGCGGAGGGCAGCTAGATTTGTTAAAAACTGTTATGATAAACATAGTAGTTGGATAGCATAGTGAACATAGTTGAGGGAAGTAGGGTGAGAACCTCTATCCGATCGAAGGGAGAAATATATGTTAAATCTTTTACGAAAGTTTGGTGTAGATTTTTTTTTGCCAGACGTTGAAAATATTTTGCTAGAGCCAACCTATTATGGTAGTAACGATCACATGAATAAGATTAAGGAAATAGACTGCAGAACCGATAGATTCAAAATGTCTTTTTTCCACGTACAATAAGGGACCATAATAGTTGTGATAGATCAGTTCTAGGATACTGAATAGGTTAAATAGGTTTTCCTCAGTAGTGCTCAGTATCTTAACATGAATTGTAGATTCTAGCCTCGCATACAATCTCCGGCATGATTTACTCCTGCATGTCTTAGTACGTTGTAGTGCTATTTATTTGTCGCATTAATAATACTAACCAGTAGTTATATCTTGCGTAGTGTACTGCATGGGAGCATGCTCCTCTACGTATCACTCTCCTGGTTTCTAGTCTGACCGCGCACCGTTGCCGTGACTGTATTTGGCCTGCGCCTGGCATTCGGGGGAACGTGCGCGGTTCTAATTTGAACTGGAATGAGTGCTGCATGCCTGGTGTGGAATCACCCCGTGCCACTCACCCTAGTGGTGGCTTGCACGGTATTTCATAGATGTAGATGCCTTGGGGGTATGTGAGGTGATTTGGAAGGACAGCAGGAACTACTGGAGTGATAGTGACGGGGTAATTTGCAATGGTGGTCTTGAAAGTAAACGTGGGGTAGTTACAGTGATGAACGCAAAATTGGAGACGAGAGTAATAAATATTGAGCGGGTGAGCGACAGGATACAAGCTGTAGAAATTAAAGCTCGACCTACAGGTTTCGTCTTTACCCAGGTGTACATGTCCACAAGCAATCATGGGGAAGAAAAGGTGGAAAGGGTGTATGACAAGACAGACGAGATAGTCAGAGGAGTCGTGGGCAAGAAAAACTTAATTGTAAGGGGCGACTGCAACGCAGTAGTGGGGAGGGGAGAGATGGGTATGAAGTGAGATGGGAGAGGATTTGCATTAGGAATGAGAAATGATCGCGGAGAGAGGGCAGTTTAGTTTTGCAGGAGAAATAAGTTAGTGAAAAAAAACACTTGGTTTAAACACCATCGAAGGAAGAGGTACGAATGGAAAAAGCCGGGAGACAGTGGGAGATACCAAATTGAATATTAGGGTGGTTCGAAAAAAGGCTTTTCTCACAAATCATTTCCCGAGGGGTGCCAAACCTAATCTTTTGCTATGACTAGGAAGTACTATATCTTTCAAAAGTCGTGTCACGAATCGAGCGGCGCCACTTTCGCTACGATAGTTCATCAACTCCGCGATAAGCCCGCCAGCTCCGCCAGTCTGTGTTCTAACACTCGATGCTCGGGCTATGAAAAATATTACGGTGCATTCGACTCCTCACGCGATATCACAGTCTTTTTCAATCCCTTGGACGAAATGTCCTCTCATATTCCTTCCCTTGCGTTGCTATTTATGTGTTAAATTGAAGCAATATCGGTTGTCAACGAGAATAACGACATTGAACGTATGACATGAAATCAGGGGGCCAATTTTATAACTTAACCTTCGACCGTTAGAATCATTCCCGCTGAATTGTGGGTAATACTTCGAAAACAATTGCCGGTGCCTATTTTGTAACCAAAGTTCGAACGTACTTTGCCTCACGCTCGCATCCTCGGCTTACAATACACAACAAAATATCTTTCGAAGCGGCCATTAGCGTTCGAAGGTGGGTTTGTTTTTGTTTCTTAATTGATTGTTATTTGAATAGCTATCGTCATTTGGAATGTTTTACATACTATAAATGAAATATAACACACCATTCTTGACTTTAATTATTATTGGAGGCCTAGATAGCAGTTCATTAATGTATTGGAATAGTATTTCAATAACGCGTATTCTTTTGATTAATTATAGTATCCAATTGTCGCAACCTATCCTATTGTAGCGATTTGTTTTCACTTTTAATTGCAGTTGGAAGTTTTAAATCTCATTTCTGCAAGGACGTGGTCGTCATAATTAGTGAGGATAGTGGAAAGGTTCATCGTGTGATTAAGCGGCAGTGTTTATTGTGGCATACCAGTGCTTACAAATGTTACTTATGCGCTGTGATGGATTTTGTGTGTGCTCGTGGCGATGTATCTACACATTAAGGTTAATAAGAGCCATGTTTCATGTATTGAGATTGTGTGTTGTGACAGGTATTGTGCTTAAAAACTTACAATTGCGTAACAAATGTCGGAGATGACTGATAGCAGCAACTATAACGTCCTTCCATCAAATGTCTAACTTGAGATTTGGATTCTATGTCAATTGAAATGTTGTCGGTGATTTAGGTTTGCTTCTGAGTATTAAGAGTGGTTTTTTTACATCCTCAATAAAGGATAAATATTGAAGTGTTTTTTAATTTGAATGCAGTAACTTAGTAGTAGTATTTGGTTTATAGGGTGCGTCGACAACATGGTCATTTTGCACCACTACACGTCATGTTTATAAAAAAAAATATATGTTACATACATTGGTATTAGAATAAAATTCTTAATATGTACTCTTAGTCAAAATTAAAATAGGTTTTATATCCTTAAAATACTGCTAAAAAGGCCAGTTTCATTTAAAAATGATAAAACGCGGTTGAGAACATCTGAGTCATCGCCTAGGATCGACTTTATGTCTCCCGCTAACTGCAGCCTGCTACGCAAGTATCGGTATTTGTCACACTCCGTCAGGATATGCCGAACGCTGAGAGGGCAGTCGCAGTCATCACAGCGGGGTGGTCGTTTCTCCTCGGTGAAGAGAAAGGAGTGAGTCAAAGGGCAATGCCCTATCCTCAAACGTGTGATGACCACTTCCTCCCGGCGACTCTTCCTGACGGATGTGGATGCAGTAACTTGCCATACCAAGAGTCACAAATAAACAATAGACAATAATAAACCCATCTACGTTTAATGCAAGTGATAACTAGTTGAAATAGACCTAGGCATTTGAATTTTTGGCCATGTCAAGGCTTATTCTTTAGTTTGAGGGTAAATTATGTGATTGTTTTCGTCCAAGTGAATGGTGATGATTATTTTGTCAAATGAAGTTTGTTGGTTCGTTCTGGTTTGAAATATTGCTTTATACAATCATATCCTTAAGTAGTTGAGACGAATGTTGAATGGTGTTGAAGCGGATTTCAATAATATAAATTATTATACATTTTCTGTGATAGCCTACACGGATGTCTAATTGTGATATTTCTGCAATATGTGTATAGTTATTGGCAATTTAGGCTTAAAATGCGTTGTGTCACGTTAGTCAGTGTGTTTGAAGTGTTGTTAGAAATTAGAAAAATATCGTGGATGGCTGTGTTTACTAACTACAAAACGGAGCTGGATGATGCAATGAAAAGTTCATAGCGGAAAGATATTCTCTCTTTTGCATGCACACATCCCCCAGTCCTATTTGATTTCCTCTTCCCAAGCAGGTGGACATGGAATGCTCGAGTCATCTGTGATTTGTACTATTTGGAGGACAAAAAAATGTTAATGAACCCATTTGTAAACATTTATAAAATGAAAGTTTTATGATATAAATATATTAATTTCATTTGTATTTATAATAAATAATGAATCATCAAAAGAGATGAAGATAGTCCAAACAGGTTGCCCACCATTCAAAGCTTTTATGCCAACAAACATTTTGAAGCTTGCCTTGAGCATTGTAGATTATTGGTCATCAATAGAGATTTGAAAATTATGCCCAATGCCATATTTTCACATAGATTATACCAAGTCAAAAGAGGCACGTAAAACCTGGGAATCCATTTCTTCTGAAGCTTCATGCCATATACTAATCCTTGATATAGTACAACCAACTCATCGGTGAGTAGTTTGTCTGAATTGTTTAATTAGGTAAACTATAGTTCAGCTGGATATTCCATAAATTGGACTTCGATGATTATCATTCACCATTGGTATTGTGTATTGAAGTTTTCTCATGTGTACTGATCTGCGTTAACTTCAATACCTTGCATGGAAAGCTTCAGATATGCAGCACAGATGTATTTTGATGTGATATTTGTTTTCATGCATTGTCTTTCCTTACCAAGGATCTGGGTCCTAATCCCAGCTGCTAGGATATTGTGATTGGTGTATGGGATCAAGAGACCAATGCATTGATCTCTTGCTCCATGGGATATTCTGACGATTAATTTTCGAGCTTCCTATTTCATTGTGAAATATTTGAGGTATGTAAAAACTTTTTCAAAAAGAAATTGTACAATTTGGACTTTTTAAACTACATTGCATGCAATACTTTGGATAAATTCCTTTTTCATAGATCCTGTTGTGTTTATATCAATAGTATTGACCTGTCAATGTTAGTCATACTCCTTGATCACTTATTCATATGTTTAATTTGAGACACTACTCATAGTAGAGACAGTCAAGCGCAAAGGATAGTATACTTTCAATTACTCCATCTTGCTTATTTTTCCTCGAGATAGTGTGAAGGAGGTGGAAATATATTGGCTCTTCAAATATTCTAATATAATCTCAATTTCTCAGTCATTCAACATTTTGTGCACAGAAAATGCATGGGTAAATATGCTTAGGTCTCGTATAAGAGACTGGTAATATGAGACCTGATATAAATATCAATGTTCAATCTTAGGCACTCATCTTGGCGCCATCTTGGAGAAATACCGCGTGGGTACTTCATTCCCAAGGAGTGAATGTAAAATTAAGCGTTAGCGTAATAATGCGTGGTCATGTTCCAAATGCGGATATACTGCACGAATCAATTGGAATATTATTTTCATAAATTTAAGAAAATGGATATGTTTTATTGATTTTCACTGTCTTAAACTCTGCATATATAAGTATACATTTATTCATAGTTGATAAATTTGATTGATGTTATGTCTTGTGGTATTTGCCATTAATTATGACTTGAGTAGTAGGCTTTGGCTGTCTTAAGGGAATGTTACTAAATCAAGCTTATTTATCAAGATTATTTACACTATCCGATAGTTTCTATTTGGCATTCTTGATTGTAACTACCTTCAGTTTTGTAGTTTTGGGTAATTATTAATATTTTGATGTTACAAATTCTGAATTTTTTGTAGTATAAGCTCGTTCAATCAGGACCACTTAACTATGGCTTCAAATAGCTACTTCCATTGAAGCCCCACTTAAACGATATATTTTCCATGACAAACTCTATCCAATGAAGGAGACACTGGTACGCTTATATATAATACATTGTTAAAAGTTATATCATGAAAAAATATTTCTGTTAAAAATACAGTCCCCTGTAATTCGTAAAATCTGGTCGTGTGTTGTGGACCCAAACGAAAAAATGTCGCGCCGCTATCGGAATCTAAAGCGAGCTAATCATATCTATGGTTAATTTCGTACTTTTATGTTCCGCATATTTTCTTTCAAAAATGTTACCTGAAATTTGTGTGTATGAAAAGCTAAATTGATGTCGTATCCTGCCATATATTAATCTTAGTTTATCGTGTTGCCTCAAGAGTTTCTAAGGACTCCCAGCCTTATCCTTAGTTAGAGTCGAAGGAATCTTTGAAAAAAATCAACATTCTGGCCTACTGTTGAGCTGAGGAATTAAATGCTAAAACGGCGTAAGTAGATGTATTTAGAGAATTTTAATAATAATAGATACCTTTTTTTTAACAAAGTTTCATTTTAAAAAAATGAAGGGGAGTCAAATACTAGATCGATTTATTTGATAGTTCACGGACAATTTTTCAAAATCTTCACTCTAAAATTAATTCATATTAATCGATAATTGTAAGATGATATGGTGTAGTACAGACCACGTATGCTATCGATTCACATTTTTAAATGCACCCTATATCATCAAAATGTCCCTGCGAATGCATAGAACGGAGTGTCATAAGGTTTCCAGCCAGATTGAGGTGATAGATACCACGGGCCTCAATATATAACTCCGAACACAATGGCATTGAAACGTCGTGACTATCAAATGACGATATTGAAAATACGCGTCGGTGCATTTGATGAACACCGTTGTCAGCACGCTTGGGAATAACTAATGCTAGGAAAGGTAATTGAACCATTGGACACCAAGGAAATCATATCGAGAGCTAATCTCGTAGTAACTGATCCTGCATGTTTTCTTCATAACTTTTACCTGAAACCTATATAATGAAATCTATTTTGATGTCGTCCCTAGAAAAAATTAATCATATTTCAGCGTGTTGCCTCAGAGTTTCTTAGTACTCCCAGCCTTATTAATAATTAGAGTCGAATGCATGTTTGAAATAACTATCATATAATTATTAATGAGTTAAGGAATCGAATGAAATATCGGCGTAACTTGGTTTATTTGTAGAAATCTCATGACAAAATTTTTATATTTGTAAAAGTGGCATAAATAACTGAGGGGAGAATAAAGACCAATTCATTTGCTTCGATAATTCACGTCCATCTTTACAAAATTTTCATGCTCCAAGTATTTGCATAAATTTTATATGTGGACCCCAGAAGTCAAGGGGTCTAAGTGACGTTCAAAAGAAATAAGTTAGGTACAGGAATGGGATGTGAAAATGTAAATCTTTTAGATGGTAAAGCTATCCAAGTGATTTTATTGACAGATGATGCTATCTAGGGTTATGGCTCTTAACTACTTAGTGGGTTGTACCAAACATTTTTAACTTTGACTAAAGTTTTCTCAAAACAACGATTTTGTTACTTAGACCCCATTGACTTCCTTGGGGTCCTCATATACTATTATGTAGTGCGTTTCGGAGTACTCATGGTATCAATTCAAATACTATGTACGCCTTAATTCTCACGATAATGTCCCGGCAAAGGTGTAGTACGAAGTTTTCTTGTATTTTCAGGTGGGTGAGGGAGATACCTGTGTTTTAGAATAGATCGCCGAAAACCCTTGCAAATCATAGCATGGAAAAGTTACGACAATAAAAAGAATTAATAGAGAATACGAGTCCGTGTATTTAAACACCTTTGCCAGCCCGGAAGTCATTAATTTTGAAATTATAACCGTTGAGTTTCCACGGTACATTATATACTCCAAGGATTACAAAAATACGTTCAAAATGATAAAATACTTAATTTTTGTTGTACTCCTTTAATCAGTGATAAGATTTACCGATCACTTTTACCGATTTAAGATTTAATATCCTGAAAATGGGTTGCTATATTCATATATTGTAATACTTTTAATAATTATCAAAATAACGACAAATGGGCGCTTGGAAAAGTAAAAGCTCTTAATAACGTAGAAATAATAGGTTAAATCGCTCCATTACAAACACAAAATATGGAGACATATATTCGTTTAACTTCAGAGGAAATCAATTTAAATGGGAGATTAACGGGAAAAAAAATTATTTTATCATGGAGTCAGCACTAAAGTGTAAAGTTAAAGAACCTTAATATTTTTAAACGCTCAATAAAAGTAAAAATATAAATGACTTTCGCACGGGAAGGACTTGACCGTTGCTAGACAATATATAGTTCGCTCGGCTAAAAAGTATTTTATCCGTGTAAGATGGGAAACCGGCTCCTCGACCCCATATTCAGTCAACTCCGACCTAGGTTTCGACTTAAGTCATTATCAAGGTCTTCAGTCGAAACCTATATTTAAGTCTAAATACCATGTGGAATATTGCATTCATTCAAAATCATCGCAATGTTGTCCCACCAAGTGAAACCTGAAAGTTTACTATACAATCGAACTCTTATACTTTGATAAGAATAGTATTTTTCTCGCGCTTCCATCTCGATGGAGGATTTTTATTCCAAAGGAGTGTGAAAATTAAATTGAAAACTCATGCAGTGCATCAACTAAGCCTAAATTTACTTTTCATAGTGAATTATATTCGTATTAGGAAAACGGTAATTCGAAGAAGAAGGCGTTCTGTCTTAAGCACTCTCAATAAGGATGCGACAATCAGTTCAAATAGCAGACGAAATGAGAGTTTATTGTCGATAATGCCGGTACATCTAATGGAACGTTATCGACATGAAGGAGAAGTGACTTTCCCAACCAAGGGGCACCGATCAAGTTTTATCATGACAATCATTACATGTATTATGTATAAATTCGCTATAGACAAAATCGGGGTGTTCCATAATGAATTTTCCTCTGAATATTACGCCATAAAAGGTAAAATGATAAGGGTTTTAACGTCTAACTCCACCTTCCCTCGTCAAAGTTGCAAAACACACAAAATATTTTCAACTGTCATTGTAATTTTGTTCAATATTTTAAAAAACCCACGAGTATTATTGGCTTTCCTCAGTTCCATTACACTTCAGTGATGAGTTGCCAGAGTTGTTACAATTGTGTCTTTAGACAAGTCTTCAGTTTGATATGGAAGGTAGCATTCGTTTAACTTTATAAGTAATGTTCGCAATTAGAAGTTCATTTTGTATTTCATGTCTGCTGCTTGATGCTTTCATTTATATTCATTTGACATTTAAAAACCCTCTGGTATTAATGGGTTTTGTGCTCAAGTTTCCTCTTTCCGTTAATATGAGGCAACAATAAAACACATTATTACCCTAAGTTTTTACTTACTTGCGTTTCGACAGTAAAAAATGTGGGAACTCTACACCAATTAATGGTTAGCTCAAAATTAGTTAATAAGATCCATGAATATATATTATGGATTGTGATCTCGTCGCCAAAAACTGTTTTCTAGAATTCCGTAACCATATTACCATGAATATGCATGGGTTATACTTACAATTAATCATAAACCTGTGGATAAAAAATGTGGTACTACATGCGGGACGTAATTAAATGCGGGACGTAATACTCTTTTTTAATATTGTCCGGTCTACAGATATATTTATTTCTAAATTTAATTACACAAATGCACAATTAACTTCTTAGCACTTCGTAAATATCGCTGTACGGAAATTTGATAATAATGCGAGGTGACTTCATGAGTATTTCCAATGGCCATCATTGCAGTGTAGGTAAAAAGGAATGCACTAACCGCCACCTAGAACAGATTCTTATTTTTGTGTCCTATTTTGAGTCCTCGTAGACTCATGCCCTGTTTTGTAGCCTGGTACGAAGCAAGTTCTGTTTAAACAAGGAATTCTAAATTCTTTATATTAGCCTAACGGGCTTAATGCATTCAAATTAGAATCAGAGTCTGGCAAACATCGTCGTCGGCACACGATGGACGTTTCATAAACCTCTTACGCAATTCCTGTAATAGATAATTCCTTTCTAGCATTTACAAAGTAAATTTTAGATCACAAAAATTGCAAGATATTATTGAAAGCATCAAGTAATTCATGTCTCCTCGATCGTTACTGAATATTCACCACGGTCTCACGTTAACAGCAATTAACTACGTCTATTTACAATAACAACAGAAAAGACTAATCGAAGTGGCGCCAAGGACTGGGTGATCTAAATGTGGAAATTTAGACAACGCGTAGCCTAGGCAACAATGCCAAAAATCCGAATCCATTATATATATTCATGATAAGATCTATCCTATTGATGGACGTTTTCGTGAGCTTTCATTGTTGACGTTACGCTCCCTTCCGCTGTGAAAATTTGAAGCACGCGCCAGTGTTTCATACTTTTATTTATATTCATTTGATATTTAAAAACTCTCTGGTATTATTGGCTTTTTGTGCTCCATTGCACTTCAGCGGTGAAGTTAGCCAGAGTTAATGCCTGCATGCCGGAGCTCACGGAGTTAGGTGGGAGACGAATAAAAAGCATATAACTTTAAATTATGTGCGTATTTCTAAGGAAGTTGTTCCAGGAGAGGATTGTAATAAGGATCCGAGAAGCTGTGCGAATGGTAGACATAATAAGACTTGGACGCCGACAATACCAGTTTGGATAATGGATTGTTAGCGACATGAAGTGGATGTGACAATCTACAAAAGCGCCACGATCATGCTTTTCTTTTGTCAAGATTGCATACGTAATGTATTTATTAGCAAGAAAATAAGTTGGGGTATTCAAAATTAAACTTTACCGATAATATCACGTCATAAAAGTTGAAATGGTAAGCAGTTTAAACCTGATTCCTTATATATAACTCAAACTTCCGCTGTGAAAATTTGAAGCATGCGCCAATGTTTTATAATCTTATTTATATTCATTTGATATTTAAAAAAAACCCACTGTTATTATCGGCTTTTTGTACTCCATTACAATTCATCGGTGAATTTCCAGAGTTAATATGAATATAGTCTTAGGTCAGAGGTGTTAGGTGCAGCCCTCGGAGGTAGGCGTGAGATTAAATACGAACGCATAAAAAAATTTTAACGAGCGCATTTATGCTTTTATTGTAGGTAAGGTTAATAATAATATGAAATAAAATCGAATAAAGTTGTTGTACCGTTGGAAGTGCGAGCCGTCGAATAAAAATCCTCAATCGAGATTGACGAGCGAGACAAATACTAATCGAAAAGATGAGTAACGGATCGACTGACTGAATATTGGGTCGAGGATCCAGTTTCCTTTCATACGCAGATTAAAGAGCTCTTTTTACTTCCTCATCCTCAAATGGGGATAGCGTGAATCGAATGCTTTCAGGTTAAAATGCAGTCGCTCATAAAAGGCGTCCTACCTATTTTTATGTTTGGACTTTAGTAATCCTTGGAATATATATCGTACCATGGAAACTGGGCGGTTATAATTAAAAATTAAGGACTTGCGTGCTGGCAACGGTGGTTAAATGCACAAACGCGTATTTTCAATATCGTTATTTGATAGTCGTGACGTATCACTGCCATTGTTCGCCATGGTCTTCAGAGATCTATTCTGAAGCCCAGGTGTTACCTTACCGTGGCTGGAAACACGAGACCTCTTCGTACTACGCCTTCGCCGGGACGGTACGTGAGCATTAGAACGTGCCTCGCAATTACAATGATTACATAAATGCTCTGTGATACACTACATTATATATTAAATTTCGATTAATGTGCAAATACTTGGATCGTAAATATTTTGAAAAGATATTCGCAAACTATCAAAGCAATTGGTCTTAAATATCCATTCGGTTTTTTATGCCACTTTGACAAATATAAATATTTGGCCTTAACATTTCCCTAAATAAACCTAGATACGCCGTTATTGTATTCCATTTCTCAAAATGCAATGATTGAAAGTTGATTATTTCAAACATACGCTAAAGTATAAGTATTAAAAAGGCTGAGTGTCCCTAGAAACTCTGAAGCCAGAGGCAAAAATAAGATTAATTTATGGCAGAGATAAATTCAATATAGTTTATAATTTACGTTATTTTCATGTTAACTTTTTGAAAGAAAAGATTCGGTACCTAATACTACGAAATTAGCCGCGATATGATTGGCTTCCTGGGCAATAATTCGTTTTCTTTTCTTGGTATTAATCATTCCGGAATCCTACGTAATATCCGTGTTCGGAAGGCGCGAACAAAGACCTCGGGGTCACTTTACCGGGTGTCGCGACTGACGTTCAAAGGCCAGTAATTAGTGTGCCTATAACTCCCCCCTCCCATCCCGCGTGTACCTATTGGACCGCTTTCCCGCAGGAGAGCGGAGAACAGCCCTCTCTGCCCCAGCGTGTGAGAACCAAGGTCTCAGTTAGCTTGGCCACGCCACTGTTTGCGTTGGGCGATGTTCTGATTTTTGGTCCCCAGCCTGCCTAAGAGTGCAAAGGCAGTGCAATGGCTGGGGGTGTAAAATGGGGCCCTTAGCCAGGCCAACGAGTGCGTCGGGGGCGGCTAAGGGGTTCTTTCGTGTACCAGCCGTAGTCTTCTCGACTCCCGGTCTCCAAGACCGGAAGCAATTCTCTCCGGGCCGGAACCTCGGGCCTTAGATCCCCAGGCGGGGAGGCCCCTTCGGAAAGTGGTTACGCAAGATCGGTTACCGTTGGTCGGGCCTCTCAAACGTTCCAAATCCCTGTCCCTATCACGTCTCTGATGAACCTGCGAAAGGACGTCACGAGGATGGTATTCCATTCAACACGGCCCACGGGCTGTCTTCGCTGGCTGGTACTCCTTCGGGGATCGTCCTTTCGTCAAGGACACCGACTCGTCGCAATGGCAATCGGACTCTTGCAGAAGATCCCGTTTTCAAGCTCTCTCCTTTGTTATCCTTGGGTGGTCGACCTTCTTTGTCTGGTGGTGATCACACGATGTTGTCCTGGCTGGAACGTGAAGATTGTAGCAATGATGCCAGTCTTTAATAGCGGATTTCGATTCCGCCCTTCGTCGTGATTGGCCGATGACTCTTTGTTGATGATTCGGCCAATCCGAAATCAGCACGGTATGAATCCAAATCGGCATTCGTGCATAAAAACCAATCCGGTAATAAAACTGAATCCATTCTTTTTCTTTTCCCCACAACAAAAGTTGATTTTTAAAACTTCCTTCATCGCGGAGGATAACGAATGAAAGATGATCAATGGCATTTGACGGAAAACAGATACATTTGTGATTATCCTATCAGTCACGAAGTAATTACTTGAATAATATTATTTCATGTATCTTGTAGTAGTCTCGATACCTCCTAGGTCACGTAAAATATCGTAATATCCACCCACTTATTTATCGAGGCAGATGAAGGGTATCATTTCTGTTAGAAAACTTAGGAAAACGAAGAAATAACACGTCAGTGTCGATGCCATCTAGGCATTTCCATCGGTTTGACCTGGTGACAATAAACACTACCTTCAGCATCTCTCGTTGCAGTTCGCAAGCTATGAGTAGGGCATAGTCACATATTTACTCCCTTGTCAAAATTCACTGATTGTCCATTCGTTTGCACATAGATACTTAACCGTCTCGACGGCTTAATTCTCCGAAGCCAACGCCTGGGTGGCCAACTTACTCAATTGAATGGGGAGTGGACAAGAGCATTATATTCAGTCCACGAGAATTTTCATGACCAGAGAATTAGATTAAATCTGTGAGACCCTCACCATTGTTACCCGTCGACCGCGTGACCAAGAAGCATAAGTAATATTTCGACTGTAGGCCACTTAGCACTGTCCAATATAGAGAAGTACTCATTAGTAGCACCTGCTCGAAAAACGGCATGTTCAATACACTGCTAACCCAGAATGATTGGCAAAGATTATTGGTCTTTACCCGAAACGAAACTTGATTTGGATTACACCTTTGGGTGAATAGTTGAAGCTTCAGAATGATATATGCGAGGCAACTGAAGAGTTGTAATTTATTCCAACATTTGATATATATAAAGACGCAGTTAATTTTCTCTTTGAAATAATGTGCTCATATCTCTGCCTTTCTCAGCCATGGAAAAATTGTACTAAACACATAAAAACTTCAAAATTTAAACGAAGGTATTTTACTTTTGGAATTTCCACGGCAAGGAAGTATAAATAAGAGTGAAAGTTGTTCAAATGTTATCGCGTTTTTTTATACACGGCATCACGACCTCCAAATTTTCACAACATTGTGAAGCGCATCAGTAAGACTTGAACATCCTTTTCATCGGTTTCGCGTAGTGACAACAGACAAACGCTCTCTTTCCCATTGTTCAGAGCCATTCAACAGAAACGTCCCTTCAATATTGATATTTCGAAATTTGGTTTTGCCCCACTTGACTTAAGGTAAGACTCTTGCAGGTCTAACTTTGGAAGGCCTCCGAGTTACTGCGTCATTCTTCAGAAGCACGCACCTCTTGTTTGTTTCTGCGATTGAGGGGAAACAAGGTGAATGATCTCATTGCAAGCGGTCGTATTATTATTCACAACAATATTTTCGAAAATGATCTTTACTTCTGCCGACGAAGAATTCCCGTATGCTATCCCTTTATATAAATCGGCCAGACTTAAAAGTGATGATATTATTGGACCAATATAATTGTCAGTCTTTACTCAACGTAAAAATATGACTCGAGAGAGAAATTGCGTTACTGACACGATGCCAAAATTATATCCTTCCAGTATGACACGAAGAAATACCGACCGAAGAGTCGGGCGACAGCGCGTAGTTCTCGTCGGTAATAATCAAGATGATTTTCGGAATTATTGTCGAAAATAGTAATACGGTCGATTACTATGAGATAATCCACAATGTTTCCAATCAACCGAAGAAACAAGTGAGAGAGTTTCCGAATAATATCGCAACAACTCGGAGTTCTTCCGCGCTCTGAGCTATTGCAAACTTTTTTAGTCAAGTATTCCAGGGTCGATGGCTGGGTATATAGGTGGGACGAGGCCTGGAACGGGCAGTCGGTGGAAAACATTCAGGGCAACCGGACGTAGTGCCAGATCTCTCTCTCTATTGAATCTGGAAAAAAATCAATACTGAAGAAAAGTGAATGTGAATCACTTAAAATAATGAAAGAGAGAGTGTTTCTTGAAACTACGCAAAATAAATGAAAAGGACGTTACAAGTCGTACTAACTTTCTTCACAATTTCGTGCGTTGGGGGGATGTCATAAATGAAAAACGATGATATTCGAACAACATACGCTCTTATTCATCCATCCTTGTGGCGCAACTTTCAAGGGTAACTGACCGTATAATAACATAATTCTCTCGTGATATTCGATTTAAATTACAAAGTTTTAATAAATTCTAAGGAGTTAATTATGATTTTACAATAGGTGAGAATAGTAGAGATAGTAACACAATATTTAAAAGAGAATAATAATAGCTTCGTTAATCACATAAAATGATAGAATAATTGTTAGCTCGTCGGTCTCATCGTATCCATTAGATTTCGTCGTCAGAGGCTACAGCTATTCACGAGAAAAGGCTAAATTCAAATGATTAAATTGTCCTGGTAAAAAAGACGTAGGATGACTGTTAATTGTTCCGGGTCAAAAAAATGAAAAATATTAGATAGCATTGAAAAGGCCCTGTTATGTCTTCTTTTCCCTAACTATTACATGAGAAAAGATATCCACTTTATTTGCCATTATAAAAAAATTGATGGTTAATACAAGATTTTACGTGAGCCAGGAGAGTATGAGATTACTGAAAGATATTTGAAATAATATAATAACAGTAATAACTTTGTATTGCGCAACAACTGATAGGATAATCACAAATGTATCTGTTTTCCATCAAATGCCATTGATCATCTTTCATTCGTTATCCTCCGCGATGAAGGAAGTTTTAAAAATCAACTTTTGTTGTGGGGAAAAGAAAAAGAATGGATTCAGTTTTATTACCGGATTGGTTTTTATGCACGAATGCCGATTTGGATTCATACCGTGCTGATTTCGGATTGGCCGAATCATCAACAAAGAGTCATCGGCCAATCACGACGAAGGGCGGAATCGAAATCCGCTATTAAAGACTGGCATCATTGCTACAATCTTCACGTTCCAGCCAGGACAACATCGTGTGATCACCACCAGACAAAGAAGGTCGACCACCCAAGGATAACAAAGGAGAGAGCTTGAAAACGGGATCTTCTGCAAGAGTCCGATTGCCATTGCGACGAGTCGGTGTCCTTGACGAAAGGACGATCCCCGAAGGAGTACCAGCCAGCGAAGACAGCCCGTGGGCCGTGTTGAATGGAATACCATCCTCGTGACGTCCTTTCGCAGGTTCATCAGAGACGTGATAGGGACAGGGATTTGGAACGTTTGAGAGGCCCGACCAACGGTAACCGATCTTGCGTAACCACTTTCCGAAGGGGCCTCCCCGCCTGGGGATCTAAGGCCCGAGGTTCCGGCCCGGAGAGAATTGCTTCCGGTCTTGGAGACCGGGAGTCGAGAAGACTACGGCTGGTACACGAAAGAACCCCTTAGCCGCCCCCGACGCACTCGTTGGCCTGGCTAAGGGCCCCATTTTACACCCCCAGCCATTGCACTGCCTTTGCACTCTTAGGCAGGCTGGGGACCAAAAATCAGAACATCGCCCAACGCAAACAGTGGCGTGGCCAAGCTAACTGAGACCTTGGTTCTCACACGCTGGGGCAGAGAGGGCTGTTCTCCGCTCTCCTGCGGGAAAGCGGTCCAATAGGTACACGCGGGATGGGAGGGGGGAGTTATAGGCACACTAATTACTGGCCTTTGAACGTCAGTCGCGACACCCGGTAAAGTGACCCCGAGGTCTTTGTTCGCGCCTTCCGAACACGGATATTACGTAGGATTCCGGAATGATTAATACCAAGAAAAGAAAACGAATTATTGCCCAGGAAGCCAATCATATCGCGGCTAATTTCGTAGTATTAGGTACCGAATCTTTTCTTTCAAAAAGTTAACATGAAAATAACGTAAATTATAAACTATATTGAATTTATCTCTGCCATAAATTAATCTTATTTTTGCCTCTGGCTTCAGAGTTTCTAGGGACTCCCATCCTTATCCTTAGAGTTTAATGCATGTATAAATAAGCATTTACCATCTCTTGATGATAATTTGAGGAAATGAATGCAATAACGGTGTAATTATCGGCATTTACTGAAATTTCGGATGAAATTTCAATTGTCAAAGTCAAATACAAAATGAAGGGGGTTATAATATTTCGATCGTTCTCGTGCTTCTTTTCCAAATATTTTTACTCTCCAGTTATTCGCTAATAAATTTTAAATTTTATATATTTTGCAGTGAGTTGTTCAGCGCACTTATGTTATCAATGGAATTCGTCACTATGCCCTAAGGCTGCCGAAAATATCCCTGCGGATGCTTAATAAAAAAGTTCTAGCGTTTCCAGCATGGTTAACGGGATATCGTGGATTCAGGATACGTCTTCGAAAAAAGAATTTGATTATTAAATGAAAACTCCCTAAATTTCGATCGTGGATGAACCTAATACTAGACGGACCGAGACCAAAGGCATTTTGTTAAGGTAGTCCGACCGAGATAGTTCCCTATTCATAATAGAAACCATATTCGAATTATACGTTTTAGTTTCACCAGCTGTAGGACACAACAATTAAATATTGCATTATTAATGGTGGCATAATAGTAATATATGACAGAAATTGTTAGTAATTAAATGGAAATATGTAAATTAGTCTTTAAATGGACTCATTTTTTTTCGCGCGGTGCGTTTGAAACTCCTTTGAACACGGAAGATGTTTTGTGATCCCGAAGAATTTACAGCGGTGACTATGATTAATTTTCAAAAGTATTTGAGAAAACATATACACTTCACAGTTAGTTTTTTACGACAACTAAGTGTTAGAAATACCTCATTTTGTAGATAATGTCTCTCTGGAGTGCATGCACGTACCATTTCCCATGTAAAATGGCTGAAATTCACTGGCAAATGTCTCGGATAGTAACGTTTTTAGGGGTAGGACTTTTGGTGTCATTGGATAGGTGAGATGTTTTTATTTAAAATTAGACCAAATTCATTGATTTCTAAGCTCGAAATTCCTTAATGGATTTTTACTTGAAAATAACGTATATCTTCGTAAGATTTTCGGTATAAGAAAAGAAGCGCGATTTATGAGCGCTGTAATTGCAGCGTAGGAATCGTAGTTCATTTAACGTAAGATAAAGGGAAGTATTTCTAAATAATTAATGGTTTACAGAAATTATATCACTTCATAACATCATTATTATGGGTCCTAAACAAAAAAAAGCGGAACATATAGTAATTGCTCCTGCTACCTTAGAATCAACAGGAAAGGTTTGGCTATCGCTGAATATATATTGTTTGCTCTTCGATAAATAGAAGTAGTCATATGACCAAAAAACTTTATTCCTGAATCGCTCTATTTTGGCAGAAATGTGAACAAATTTAAATGGGCAATAATCACGCTAAAATCATTTCATAGAACATTTCAGATTAATACGTTTGAGGTCAAATGCTTTCCGAACAGCAAGTTTGTGTGAAATGTGACATCCTGAGGGACAACCGTTTGTATTATTCATCTACATACATCTACCAGCCGTATAAAGCTGTTCGGGATTTGGTTTTTGAAGGTGAAATGGTGACGTGTATTAAGGGAGTGTATTTAGTGGAGCTCAGTTTTTAATGTGGTCGCTTATTGTGCGCGAAAAGAACGAGTTCTTGTGCTTATCCGTTAATGGTAATGTATATCTCTCTTATTTTATCACATTTGTCAGACCTAGGGATGTAGTGAGGAGTCATAATAATATTCTCTATGTCGCTCTGAAAAATGTCAGTTCTGAATTTATCAAGCAACCTAAGCCTAGCGTGCAGCCTCCGAGTCTCTAGGGATTCCCACCTTAACCCCTCTTAAAGTTGTGAGACACTATGTGTTCGCTCGTTTTGCAGTTTTTAACGAAGCGCGCTGCTTTCCTTTGTATTTTATTTATTTTTTTTTGTTAGATCTATTTGACCAGGGGGGTCATTCTGTAACTCTGAACCGATCGGCATGGGAGCCTTTTCGTCGTGTGGCACGTCACACCGACAAACGTGGTGTTCTGTATGACACCGATCGGTGTGCCGAGGAGCTTCCGTCGGGAGATCGTACCGGAACGTAAAAGCTGTCGGTACCCAGGGTAATCAGTCGGTTTGCTTGAGAGACACCGTAACAAATCGACAACGCATTTAGATTTATGTCTGAAATAGGTTTATTTGAGGCTTGTAATAGCGATATAATTTATTCACAGGATTAATGGAGATATAATATGTAATGCACAAGTTGAAATAATGATAATGAAAGTGACGGCCTAAAAGAAAAACCTGAAAACAACTGGGATTCCGATGTGTAGCATTGTATTGATCGCTTGGCTCCTCAAAATATTTTACTAATTGGCGCTATCAAGTACATATACAGGCCAATATTTTGCCTATGAAGCATGTTGGATTACCTTATTATAGTGTGTGCAATTAATTTCCAGAAAATCCTCCGCAACAAATGTCAGTAATTATTGCGTATTAATATATATTCTCAAATTGGAAATTTTACCCATATGGTCTAATTTTGTTTATTCAACCACGCATGAAACCCACTTATACACACTACAGTAGTTTATCATTTGGGAAAATAGGATATATCGTGAGATCTGTGCTTTTATTGGCGTTTTTTTTGCGCTTCAGTCCGTTTTCACAACTCAACTAAACATCTTGAAGCACCCTTTAAACTGAACTGTCAATTATCACTGTGCCTCAATTAATTCGGATTAATACATAAATACTGCTAATAGCGTAACACATTCGAACGACAAATTTTCCACTTGAACCACGAGAAACGTTCCTGCTCAGCGTAATATGCTAATAACTAGGAGTTAGGTTGTTACGGAGGGAAGCAAGCTTCAGCGAAACTTAAGGACTCCTGACATTAATAAACATATATGTGTACTGACAATGACATACATGCAACAACAGCTAAGCAAGGAATTGTTCAAGGACATACTTAGCGGCACCTCCACTTCATTTTCTCTCATCATAGTGTTTAATACTACTCATTCAAGTCATTTTTACATTCAACTTCGTTCCACGAAGACGCTAAATGAATGTTTCATGGCACGAGCGCGCAGCATAACCATTGCTATACACACGAATAAAGCATATAAATACGAACATTTCATAATCACCCCACAAATATGGACTACATGGCCATTCTATATTCATGATAATACTGTTCCATTAGATTCAACTATTAATTCGAACCATCGTCCGAAGGTTTGTACTCCACACAGAGGCCACTTCTGCGGCCAGAAATACCAAATATATACAACGCGATTAACTGTCTGCTTTCCATCACGCGCGTTAATTTGCACATAAATATAATGAATAAATTGGTATACTTGACCAATCATATTTCTATATACATGCAATCATAACACATTAGTTCTCGTTGCACCTAACTTGTCTTTGGAAAACTTCATGTTCATAAATAAGCTACTTATTGCAATGTACTTGAAATATGGAACACTTTTTTTATTACACAAATATACAGTGTCACGCACTCAATTCACAACTTTATTATCCTCCTTCTTTCGACATTACTGTGCGTGAGAAAGACTTTAATTTCGACATTACTGATTCTGTGTATTATAATATTTTTCACTGGATGTCGCTTTGGTTGATACCCACGAGAGCACTAGGCGGTTTCATTTAGTCATTTGTTTGTTCTATCGTCTCCCTCGTCTCCATCGGTTGAAACGGATCATATGACCCTCAGCTTCGGCAACAATCGGGAGGGAGGGGTATCTCGAGAGGGAGGAGTTACCAAACCGACTGGAACAGCGCTCGACTTGCTTACAGAATCGCCCGAGAAAGCTCCGTCGGTGAGGGAACTCCGACGGGGACTCCCTGTCGGCACGGAATCCATGCCGTCTGTAGGCTTTATACCGATCGGTGCGGAACCGACGACAAAATACGGAATGAACCCCCCAAGAGGTCACAAATGCCTGCGGCGTGTTCGAGGTGTGGCCTAACCAGAGCGAAGTATAGCATCTCTCTTTTATAATTTCATCCGAGAACCTTCCTATTATACGTTTAACAAAACCTAGCTTCTTTAATGCTGCTAATGATATGTTTTGTATTTGTAATCCCCACGATATATCAGATGTTTAGGTAATTCCGAAATATTTTACAGTATCTGAAGATTTTATGTTTACTCAATCCACAGTATAGGTATGGCATTTGTGTGATGACTTTTCTAGGAAGTGAACTTTGGTGCATTCACTAATATTTAAATCTAAACCCCACTCCTGGCACCACGAATGAACATTGTCCAAGTACAAGACTTCTAAGTCCTAGAAATATAGAGGTCGTCCACATGCTAATAATTGTTTTTATTCGGCAGTTAACCTTTATTTCACCTTTACACATATGAGGAATCATTTCATCCCTATGAGAAGCATATTTGCGCGTTTGAAACAAATTCCGTGCATATGTCATCGTATTCCGTGCATATGTCAAAAGTCATTTTAGACCGAGCTGCCATGTTCGACGAAACGTTGAAAATAAAACAGTTTTCGAGGCTTTGAAGTTGTCCGTAAGGGACATGCGAGATAACTGCCGGGTTAAAAACAACGCAAGGATAACTTTTTCAGTAAAAATTATTACACCTAATACGGCAGAGGTCGTTTTCGAACTTGTCAAATCTAGAAATCTTCCCTTGGAACCTAGAGCTCATTGGGCGGATATGGCGTTAATGTCACGTGACCGCAGACGCCATATTGTCTAAATACCTAGTAAATAAACCACAGGGGTAGCCTTGAAGCTCTCTCCAGCGTGGAGAATTGAAGCCGAATTTTGCGCATCTTTGCAACAGCATTTGCATTTGCTACAGCTACCAATATTATTGTCTTTCCCAAAGTTCCTTGGTGTTGAAAGTGTGATAATAAAAACATGTCGCCCATTTGCCGTGGATTTCTTTTCGCAGGGAGTGCACTACATGTTTTGGGCAGCTCTTGCATTTCATTATTACATTTATCATCCGTAATGCACAGGTACGAACTTGTGATAAAATATGATTCAATGTGATGGCTAACTAGTTGCCACCCTTGTCCTCGGCCTCTTTTCGTCAGACCATGCTCACAATTAGTATTGGAGAAGACGAAATTGAATGCATTTCTGATATCAATTTTTTCGTGCATATGTAATTGAGGACTATTGAAGAAAAAGAAAAAAACATTTGCTCCCAAAAAAATCTATGACGACGATTGAAACTACTTGGAATGCGAAATGGACATATGATCAGTGGGTATTCGGTTTTATTCGACATCGTAGCAGACGATATCTAAGGCATTCCTGACATATACGTCATTACATCCATGTGTGATTAACGGAGACAACATAACGACACACAATTTACCCTCGAACAAAAGAATAAGCCTTGACATGGCCAAAAATTCAAATGCCTACGTCTATTTCAACTAGTTATCACTTGCATTGAACGTAGATGGGTTTATTATTGTCGCAAAGTGACTCTTGGTATGGCAAGTTACTGCATTACAATTAAAAAACACTTCAATATTTATCCTTTATCGAAGACGTAAAAAAACCACAATTAATATTCAGAAGCAAACCTAAATCACCAACATCATTTCAATTGACATAGAATCCAAATCTTAAGTTTGACATTTGATGGAAGGACGTTATAGTTGCAGTTATCAGTCATCTCCGACATTTGTTACGCAATTGTAAGTTTGGTAAATGTCTGCTTCCGTCACACAACTTTCAAAATTTTTTTTCGCCCCTTTCCACAAAGCGTATCGCCGCGAAGTTTATGTGACAAAAACTAGAAAGATGCCGGTATCTAGTAATAATTTTATTTTGGGGGAATAAGTAATGTACGATAAATAGGAAATTTTCAAAGCTTGAGGTGGCGTTTTTCCCGGCCGCCATTGCATTGTTTCCACTTTTGAGCGCAGCGTGGCGCGACAGTCGCTGAGTTGCTTTTACTCACTAACATCTCCCGTTCCATGTTATTCGTAACCGCACAATGTCGCTTGAACGCTGGAAACACAGGACATTTGAAGTAATGTTTCATATCTGGTTTAGCCTATGTTATCAATTCATTCCTAGGAGGTGTAGGCATGTAGAGACGTATATTTTATAGAAAAAAATCTCCCTCGAGACGTTTGGTAATTATAATAGTGGAAATAGGAGGTGTAGGCATGTGGAGACGTATATTTTTTAGAAAAAAATCTCCCTCGAGACGGTTGGTGATTATAAGGGTGGAAATAGGAGGTGCAGGCATGTAGAGAGGTATATTTTCTAGAAAAAAATCTCCCTCGAGACGGTTGGTGATTATAAGGGTGTAAATAGGAGGTGTAGGCATGTAGAGAGGTATATTTTCTAGAAAAAAATCTCCCTGGAGACGGTTGGTGATTATAAGGGTGGAAATAGGTGTAGGCATGTAGAGACGTATATTTTCTAGAAAAAAATCTCCCTCGAGACGGTTGGTGAGTTGGTGATTATAAGGGTGGAAATAGGTGGTGTAGGTATGTAGACACGTATATTTTCTGTGAAAAAATCTCTCTGGAGACGGTTGGAGAATGGGAGAAAGAGGCTACGAGACGGGGAAATGAGAGAAAAGTGATAGAAAACGCGAAAGAGCGGAATTAAATTGTATAAAAAGGCGTAAAGCGGGTGAAGGGGAAGTTGGAAATTGACAAAAGCGGCTTCATAAGTGAAAAAATTTCATAAACCACTTCGAAAATAGGTATTCCGAGGTCGCGTACCGTCCCACCCCAGCACCCCTGTTTCACTCCACAGGGCCCGTAACCTTGTTGGCTGGGGATATAATAGGCATATTTAAATGGCGTTATCGTGGCTGGTACTCGTAAAAACACGAATTTCTAAATGCATGAACACTCCAAAAAACGCTATTCGTCACTTTAAACCCTCCATAAATCACGAAAACTGTTTCTAAATCGTCATTAATGCCTTTTTCACTACTAAATATCCCCACCAAGGGCCTGTGTACTGTCCCACCCCAGCACCCGTTTCACTCCACAGGGCCGGTAAACTTGTTGGCTGGGGTAACAGAGCGTATATTGTAGAGGTGAAGTTAGAAATATCCCTCTGTCGGAGCTTTCGCGAAACTGAGAAAATGGCGTCGAAAAAGTCGGAAAAATGACGAAAATTGGTCATTTTCTAACGTAAATATCTCAAAAACCTGTGGCTTAACAACTTTGCTGTAACTTTTGTTTTGTACTGTGATTCTTCAAGAACTAAACTATGCCACAGTCATTATCCTTAATATTACAAATTTCCGGCAATAAGTGTTTGAAAGGTGTGTGGCGGAAGCAGACATTTACCGTAAGTTTTTAAGCACAATACCTGTCACAACACACAATCTCAATAGATGAAACATGGCTCTTATTAACCTTAATATGTTAATACATCGCCACGATCGCACACACAATCCATCACAGCGCATAAGTAACATTTGTAAGAACAGGTGTGCCACAATAAACACTGCCGCTTAATCACACGATGAACCTTTCCACTATCCTCACTAATTATGACGCCCACGTCCTTGCAGAAATGAGATTTAAAACTTCCAACTGCAATTAAAAGTGAAAACAAATCGCTACAATAGGATAGGTTGCGACAATTGGATACTATAATTAATCAAAAGAATACGCGTTATTGAAATACTATTCCAATACATTAATGAACTGCAATCTAGGCCTCCAATAATAATTAAAGTCAAGAATGGTGTGTTATATTTCATTTATAGTATGTAAAACATTCCAAATGACGATAGCTATTCAAATAACAATCAATTAAGAAACAAAAACAAACCCACCTTCGAACGCTAATGGCCGCTTCGAAAGATATTTTGTTGTGTATTGTAAGCCGAGGATGCGAGCGTGAGGCAAAGTACGTTCGAACTTTGGTTACAAAATAGGCACCGGCAATTGTTTTCGAAGTATTACCCACAATTCAGCGGGAATGATTCTAACGGTCGAAGGTTAAGTTATAAAATCGGCCCCCTGATTTCATGTCATACGTTCAATGTCGTTATTCTCGTTGACAACCGATATTGCTTCAATTTAACACATAAATAGCAACGCAAGGGAAGGAATATGAGAGGACATTTCGTCCAAGGGATTGAAAAAGACTGTGATATCGCGTGAGGAGTCGAATGCACCGTAATATTTTTCATAGCCCGAGCATCGAGTGTTAGAACATAGACTGGCGGAGCTGGCGGGTTTATCGCGGAGTTGATGAACTATCGTAGCGAAAGTGATCGATTCGTGACACGACTTTTGAAAGATATAGTACACACAAGATTATTACTCAGGGTTGAGGCTTTCCACTCTAACCTGACCAAAAAATCAGTTTTTACGCACGTTTTCTGGAATTATCGACTTTTTAAGGGTTTTTCCTCCATATTTCTTGAAATAATTTTTTAAATCCATGATGGTGGCACGAAGTTGCTGAAACCAGGGTCGCATGTATAATAAACTGGATTGAAACAAAATTGTTTTAATCATGGATGGCACGCACTTCCACAGTTACACAAGTATGGTATGGAAATGATTAGGAAAAGGAAGGAGAGAAGGAATTGGAAAAACTTCAAATTCCACAAGTTAAGCCGGAGACAATTACTCCATTTTTTTACATTTATACTCTCACTAGGAGTAAAATAAAATAGTTCATTTAACACATTTCAGTTGATATTTTGGGAATATATGATGTAAAATTTTTATTTCAGAGTATTTAAGGTCGATTTTTCACTCATTTCTAAGCATTTTTCACGAGTTTTCGAAATTGAGCCAAAATCCATATTGGGAAAAAACGTCAATAGAAAATGTAAGGCCACATTTTCGTTTATGGTTTAATTCATTAAATGCGCGTGCATACTTGTATGGTCATATACTGAAATGCACCATTCGATCATCAAACTAACCTTAAGTCCGACAGAAATCAGCTGTATAAATTCAAAAATCCAAAAGTCACCCATGGTGACAATTGGGGTCCCCACTGCCTGCCCCCATGGGGATCCCCTTGACCCATATGGGGCTCCCCTACTGGGACCTGGCCTGGGACCTACAGGCGCCGAGTGCTGGGGGCCCGAGCGGGTGTACGCGGCAACACAGCACCGATTCGGCTAGGCGTTTCGCCTAACGGAACCTCTCACTTCGTCCATTATAAATATCACTCGATTTAAATTAAACGCGCTTATCTATGTTTTGGACAATAACATACTGGAAACGTTCAAGGCATGCGAATTGCAACGAGACCAAGAACGACATCTTACGATGCCTCAGTTTTGAAATGCAATAACTTTAAAAAATTAATAAATACTTAATTTCTATGAAACATTCAAAGCTCCAACTCGTACAATCTATAGCAAACATATCTATCCTCCATTTACATAGATATAGTTGACATTGAAAATCTTGTGTTTGAGTTACAAAGTATCAAAGTCGGAGCTTTTCCCGCGCGCCGTAAATAACTGGCACTTTTTACGTTATAACTGTAGTAAAAAATATAAAAATTCATCAAAAAAATTAAAATTTACTATTACATAACGTAGAAATGAATGAGAAAAATGGTGTCATTAGTTTCTCTGTAAGTCTTTTTGTTAACTTTTTATTTGTACCCAAACTCGAGTGTACATAATTTCTGCGCCGACAGCAGTCCCTTATGGGATCCCCTTGAACCAAAGGGGGCACCCCATGTCCCTTTGGGGACACCCAATATCCCCTTGGGGACATTTCCAGCAGGGCTTCGAATGGTGTCGAAACAACGTGTTAGTTTTGATAAAATCGATGTTCATAGTTGAAGAATTTCAAGTAAAAGATAATATTTTTAGAGTTAAACTTACGTTCCAAGCATGGAAGATCTTCTCCGCGTCACGCAAAATACTGTAACCTTCTGGAGTGTATGTTTTAAACAAAGAATGTCATAAATTTTTCCTTCTTATCTCTAAGCTTTTCCTAAATAAAGTTTTATTTATCAGGTGATACTTTGTAGATATATAGTATGGATTACATAATCGCAAACTTAATAATATTATATAAGTTTCCACACTATTTCATTACACCGGCCTAGGTTTCGACGAACTTTTGGCATTATCAGGGTAATTAATCGGTTACCTTTATAAAGGCATTAACTTGTCGGATACTAATTTGGTGTCATAAAACTGTGAGGAAATTGAAAAAGTATCTTTTATTTTGTGATAATGTTATTCCTGCCAGATTCCTCCGTTTCCCCGATGCGCTAACATATTTTCTATCACGTAAGTGATTCCTTTTCGGGTAAATAATACGTGTATATAACGACTGTCTCCATTCATAGAACAGTTGTCCTAAGATGTTGCTCCACTTCTATTTAAATTCCTCTCGTGACATTATAGAGCAATTTTTTTACGAACTTATGGTTCTCTTGACTTTATTCAAAGAAATGAAGCCTGTATATAAAAGTCCTTATGCCAGGGAAATCCCTCATAAACACTTTATCTTATCTTTTAAATTTACCTTTTAGAAGTTACATGAAACTATGCACATGCAGTGAGGGAACTCGTACAGTTTCCGGTAGAATTTTCAGTTTCGAACTGCGCAGCCTGCAAGTTTAGATGCCACTTCTGTTAGACAAGTATATACACAGAAAATGGCTATCGTCAACAGAAGTGGAAGCCATTAGATGATGTATGGATGTCCGTGTCCATAATTCTACGCTCTTACAACAGAAATTATGCATCACAAATATTGACTCTGGGTATTCAGTTTTCAAGGACCGCTGGCATGGGAGACAGGAACGCCAATGGACCGTTTTCCACGGCGAACATTCCTAAGATATCTCAAGGGGTGGAGACGGGCCTCTAAAGAGTTGACTTTCGTAGACTCAAGTGGCGCGAGGAATCCTCGAGGATAAAGGACGACCCAGGAGACTAGGATTCATTAGTCTGGGGAGAACAAAGTTATGCAGCGGAGCTCGCTCTCGTGGACTCGCATCATATGGGCCGGCCGGCGAAAAATTTGTCCATGGTGCTTCCTACGTAGCATTTGTACATGTTAATGAACATTTATTACAGTGACGGGAGTTAATCACAACCTTTCCCGTTAAAAGCGTCACAAACTGATTTCCTTTTTTCGTTGAGCCAATCTTTCATTAATCTTCTAATAAATTTGGAATTTTTTCATTATTTTCACAAACTGTTGAGGCGATCAGAATTATTTTGGAACAGATATGAATAAAATATACGGCTTTATTTAAATCTGGTGATATTCAAAAAGGTATGTTGGGTACCTAAATTGGTAAACATGAAGGAGTCTGTTTAACTAAGTTCTCAAGTAAACTCAGTCCACATAAATATGCCAACTAAGATCGTTGAAATAATATTGCAGAAGAATGTAGAATAGAGAATAGAGACCAAGTAAGGAGAGCATCCTCAATTTCATATTTACTCTTGAGATATTTGTGCTGATAAATCATTCTTAAGTTCAAAATCGTCCAAGTTGTGTTAATGATGCTAGGTTCAATCATTCTGCATATTTTCAGCCTTCTTCTTTTTGCGGGCAATAAAAATTCCTGATCCAGCATTCTTCTGCCACCATCGCGTGAGATTTGAGCAAGGCTAGAAGGGGGAAGAAGGACTAATGAATATGCCTCAATATAGAGAATCGAGACGATGCCACGATAAGAAGCGTAGTCACTCTGATTCGGGTGCAAGGGGTCAAGGCCAGCGATGTTGCAGAATTAATGGGAAGATTGCGGGAAGTCAACATCGTCGCGAAATCGCAAAGACAAAGAGGAAATGATCAATCTGACACTTAGATGAGTTAAAAGTGACCAAAAGTGCATTTAAACTAAACGCACGTCTTGCTGAAGAGTAACTGTTATATGTTGAGAAGGATATTTATCTCCCAAGGAGAGAAAATGGTAGGGAGTTAAATGAGCACCCCTTGATTACAACTATTGTTTCGGGACGCACCACCATGTTCAAAAACTCTTTCTCATATCTGAAGAGGGAATGGAATTCACAGGGTTTGAGTTTGACGTAGTTGTTTCTAAAGCAAATGATGACTAAGTATGATTAACTGAAAAATTCATCGATTACTTACTATATTACTCCCTTTCCGCAACAACAGATGAATCACGTCGATGGTTATAACTCCTGGAAATTGGCAAAATATTACCTCTAAATAGAAATATATTTTCCCGTATAATATATAACATTACCCACCAAATTTTAGCAATTTATCGGCATAAATAATAAGTCAAATATCCAACCGTCAAGTTGTAAACGTCAAAATGCGTTCGTGTCCATTTGCTCGCAGGAAAAATGGGGCAAGAGTGCTCGCGTCAAAGATTTGAACGAAGCGATTTGCCTCGTGATTTTCGGCCGCTATTCTTTGAGATGATGAACGATCCAATTTGAGCCGATCAAGCCAGAAATGTTCAGCACGTCACGTGAAAATAGTGGATACAGGGTATTTCCATGAATAATGGGCCAATCAAGAGTTGTATCTGGATTGTTCGAAGGATGACTGGTCGAAAATCTATCGCTCAACTGCACGTGAGAAATATCTAGAAAATGTCCTCTAATGTCTACAGATGATTGTACGTATTTTTGCGTTACTTTGAGATAGATAATGGTTCATAAGAGAACTACATTTCCGTTACTCGCTCCATGCATTTAGTTCCAGTTAGTACAGCTGATTAAGGATAAAATTTCCTTTCGTTTTAAGGAGATACAGTTCTAATTTTTTTTCCAGTTTGTCATTTGGGTCACATTCCAAATGTTTCAAAATTGCATTTAGCAAATATTGGTGGATGTGATGAGTTAAATGATATAAAACATGACTTTAACTCATTATTATTTCTGTAATATGTTACACATCACTTCACTAGCCACAGTAACTTCGTGTAGGAACGTGGAGACGTGAGGAAACAAGCACAAGGTAAACTTATATTCTTACATGTATTCGACACTGAATTTCGCGTTATCCGTTTGCTTTTATTTCTCTTTTATGAGTAGTTTTATTCTTTCTATCTTTGCTTCGTAAATAGAAATGTTATTGTATCATTAGAGATATCTTGATCCGCAAATGAATTCACGCATTTTGCCTCCATTTTCCCCTTTAAAACCAAGAATCGAAGGCACTTCCCCAGGCGTCCTCCCCGTCAACACCACATTTTTTTCTGCCATTCAAAAACTCAAGGCCGCGCCCTCAAAGACTTATTCTCTTTTATAGAAACTAATAGATCATCATCATTGTTGTTATCCAATTTGTCCATAGTATTCATCTGACGTCCAGCAATCCTAGCTAACCTCATCTGATCCTATTCATATCTCCAATTGAGCATTGATGACGCTCCCCGCTCAACCACTATGCGATGCCAGAAGCCGCGCTGCAAAATGTGTAAAATCTTTCTACTGATCTCCATCCTCTTCCCCAACATTGGAGCCCAATTCAGCCACCGGCTCGAGCGACAGTCCAACTGAGTGAAATCCTTAAAATGTAGCCATAGCCCTACGTCTACGTCTACGTGATACCCTGCGAGCCACCACGAGGGTGTGTGGCAGGGGGTGAAGATCACCAAACATGCACTATTGACATGCAACTAGGATATTTAATGTAGACATTCTAAATAATAGGGTCACATGCAGCTAGATAGTTAGTATCTACACAATAAGATAGGGATTATTGGTTGTTATTACATGCGTCATGCACTACAGACTACTCTAACTATATTTCAACCACCTATCCCTTTGCTACGCTGCCTATTGTTCTCTCTTATGGTACGAGGGAAAAATGACATTTTAAATCTATCGGTACGAAAATCTATCTCTCTAATCTTGTTAATACGATCAAACCTTGCATAATACGCAGGGGTTCTCAATATATATCTAACGTCATCTGTGAACAAATCGGTTTCGAATTTACTTAAAAGGTTTAATCTAAATTTTAACCTGCGTTCTGATAGTAATTCCCATCCTAGTTCTTCTACTAAGCTCGTAACACTTATACATTTATCATAACGGCCATTAACAAACCTAGCAGATCTCCTTTGCACGCGCTCTAATTCTTTTATCATACCTTCCTCGTACGGATCCCATATACTAGCGGCATATTCTAAATGAGGCCTGACAAGTGTAAAATAGCTTCTCTCTCGTACTCTCTCATCGCAGTTGCCTAGAACCCTTTTTACGAATCCTAATCTACGGTTTGCTACACTAGCTATTTCCCTGATGTGTTTCCCCCATGATATGTCTTCAGTGATGGTGACACCTAAGTATTTAATTAGCCCTACGTACATTCTTCATCAGTGATTGCATCTGTGCAGTCTGTGACTGTTTCCGTGGCTATTCTGAACGTCCCACCCCCTGATGCCTGAGAATATTTTGGGAAATATGCTGGTGAAAACTAAGAAGTAGCTTCAGAGAAATAAACGTATCAATATGTTATAATATTTTGTAATCTGGACTTCCTCGGAGGTTTAATCTTATTCCATCAATTTTGATCAACAGTAATCGTTTGTCTCAGACCGTTGAGCATCAGAAATCGAGCTGTAAATATTTTTATCGGCAATAAGCCAAATTATGAGCCTATTTCACGTAGATATTTAGGCTACCTTTTTCTTTATTTCACGTGTCTAAATGTCCTCACCTGATTGGAAACTAATAGTTTGAATTTGTTATTACAGGCAAAGGGTGGAAAGTGCCGTTTTCGCGATATTTTGGGATGATTTTTGTTGCTCATCGCGGAGTAAGATAAAATATGAATTTTGAAGGTAATTATTAGCGTTCCGGAATCACTTCCATGTTTAAACTGGTATTATTTATAGATTATTTTCAATATTATATTATTTACGGTCATTTTTCAATCATGTCAATGCTGCGGGAAAGGAGAACCAATTCTGAGGATGCTTGTGGCGGCATGTACTGTTGGGGAAATTCATGGGCTTCACGAGCGAGGTTTTTGGCGACCACGGGCAGTGACTCATTTGAAATGCCGCCCTTACTCGTGCGACTTCTTTTGCTAAAGTGTTCGAGGAGAAGAGAGACGGGGAGGGGGGGGGGACGAGGAGTAGCAAAAAAGCCGAAGTATGGCGTAAACATGTCCTTCTCGCCACACATCACAATCATGAAAACAAAAAAGCGACAGTGAGGGAGAGGAAGGGGAAGAAGGGGAGGGAAGCAGGGAGGGGAGGGGGAGGCGCAGCTGCCACCTTTCCCAGGCAGGGTGTGGATGAGTGACTGGGCGAACTGGGTTCGATCCTCGGAAGCGACTCTTGTAGGGGCAAAAATTATGTAGACTCGAGTTTGGAAACTGGTTAAAAATGAACCTTAGTACACACATGAATGCAAGATACATCAAACTTTAGCTAATTTTATCTTTTGTTTTACCATGGTTGTTGAATTTTTTCACAATACACCTCCGATTTTTCATCGCGATGAGAACAGAGTGCTGCTTTTTGTCGTTTTCAAACGGAACGCTCTCTTTGGCATGTAGTAATGAAGAAATTTTACGTTTTATCGACATAAAACTGTTATTCTGTGTCGGAAAAATATATTTAAATGTATCCCCAAACTTTTAGTTCTTTCAAATTTGCCATAAAATGTTATCAATTTTATTAAATGAATTTTTCTTGGTTATGAATAGCGCTAAAAGCAACATATTAGTACTGAAAGAAAGTCTTGTTTTGATTCTCTTTTCAATGGTATTAAAAACAATTACCATAATTAACCCTTCATTGAGACGTCGATTTTTAACGATTTATTAAACGAACAAGTATTTTAGCGGACTTAAGCTGGCGCTGAGGCGCAAACAATGGACAAACTTTCACCATCCCTCTCGCAAAGACGGGCGCAATGGATTGGCATGTAATGGAAACGGAGAGATGTCTATTAATACTATGAGGAATGAAGAAAATAGGAAAAGGCCTGAAAGAGGAACGAGAGCAAGGTGGAAAGGTTTTGCGCAAAACAAAGCAGAGTATATGGGAAGGGGGTGGAGGCTCGAGGAGAAGAAGCAGAGTGGAAGTAATACAGTCTCATCATCGTCTTAGTCTTTCTTCAAATTCGCGATAGGCTAGCATTCTTACGATTTGTTTTGGACACCTCAGTATACTTGGTTATTATTATTCAGCTCATTATTTATTTTTCATTCATCATTTCATTCATTATTTACCTCGGCCAAATATTTGGTCATTTTTTTCTTAAAAGAAGAGACACACGAAGCGTTAACGATAATTAATTACTGGGATGGATAGCTGTGTTCACAGTGACTTTATATACTTGTCAACTATGTCTTCGCGGCTATTTACATCTACGTAATACCCTGCGAGCCACCACGAGGGTGTGTGGCAGGGGGTGAAGATCACCAGACATGCACTATTGACATGCAACTTGGATATTTAATGAAGGCATGCTAGATAATAGGGGCACATGCAGCTAGATGGTTAGTATCTACTTAATAAGGAAGGCATTATTGGTTGTTATTACATGCATCATGCACTACAAACTACTCTAACTATATTTCACCTACCTATCCCTTTACTACGCTGCCTATTGTTCTCTCTTATAGTACGCGGAAAAAATGACATTTTAAATTTATCGGTACCAAAATCTATCTCTCTAATCTTGTTAATATGATCAAACCCAGCATAATACGCTGGGGTTCTTAATATATATCTAACGTCATCTGTGAACAACTCGGTTTCGAATTTACTTAAAAGGTTTAATCTAAATTTTAACCTGCGTTCTGATAGTAATTCCCAACCGAGTTCTTCTATTAAACTCGTTACACTTATGCAATTATCATAACGGCCTTTAACAAACCTAGCGGATCTCCTTTGCACGCGCTCTAATTCTTTTATCATACCTTCCTCGTACGGATCCCATATACTAGCGGCATATTCGAAATGAGGCCTGACAAGTGTAAAATAGCTTCTTTCTCGTACTCTCTCATCGAATTTGCCTAGAACCCTTTTTACTAATCCTAATCTACGGTTTGCTACACTAGTTATTTCCCTGATGTGTTTCCTCCATGACATGTCTTCAGTGATGGTGACGCCTAGGTATTTAATAGATTCTACGTTAGAGATTTTATTTTCTTTGATGCAATAATTATTCCGGGGAAAGCCATTCTTTTTCCAAAACTTCATTATCGCGTATTTTTCAAATTTGATTGTAGCTGCCAACTATCACAACAATCATCAATCGCATCTAAATCCTTAGCTAAAGACTGGATGTCCTCTTCATTTCTAATTTCCTTATACACTACCACATCATCGGCAAAAAGACGGAGCTTGCTATTTTTTACTACTGTATTCAAGTCATTTATGTAGAGAAGATATAAAATTGGGCCTATCATGCTTCCCTGGGGAACACCCGATGTGTGCTATGGCGCTTATTTTCTGATATATTTTTTCTCAGCATCAGCAAGACTAGGACTCTTGATCTCGACCAAAAATGCCTTTTTCTTATCAATATATTCATCATAAACGATACCTGCTATCCCCACTTTGGACTCAAAAGATGCTCGTCATTTTTCACCCATCCAATTCAACCTCACGACACATTCCACAACTAGCAGCTGGATAAATAAATGTTCCTTGCGCACCTCCGCATTTGCTTTATTTCGGATCGCATGACGTCACGCGGCGGCACAGGCTTCGTCGCTAATGACGCAAATACAACGGAGGTTGAACGCACGATGTGAACTTCACACGTGCTGCGGGTGACGCATTCACCAGCGACAAATTACAATATCGCACGTGTCGACATCGTGCCGGGAGGAACAGGGCTGCTCATATCGAGGAAGAAGTGTACCTATCGAAATGTAGACGCCGCACAGTGGGCTGCAATCGAAAAAATCGGCAAAATTCCAAAAATAGATTTTTTTCAATCTGGGAGTTGAAATTTGGCATTGTAACTCTCCTTTTATTGAAGCATAAGATGTGAGGTTTCATCTTTTCTTGCTCTAGCGAATTATCACTTTGCAAGGGCCTAAAGTTGAGCAAAATATGCAAAAATAGCCTGAATTCAGTTTTATCTGAAAACCTCCAAAAATACGAGGTTGCAGAAGCTTGTTTAGAAGCTTAATAGAATAAAAAGTTATACCTTTTCAAAGGACAAACCTAATTCTTTGACATGTTACATTTTTAAATGGCGTAGAACAGGGGTTGCCAATCAAAATGATCTTGCGGGCCACTTTGGAAATGCATCATAACTCCGCGGGCCGCATATAAAATTATATATCCCCATATTAGATTTAGACACACTTTAGACATTTTTGGAATGAAGAATTGAAACATAATGAGTCAATATTATTGTGTTAAAGTTATTGTATTAAAATGTGATGAATCTTGCGGGCAGGAAAAATGTTCAAGGCATGCGGCCGTGGGTTGGCCACCCATGGCGTAGAGGGTTATTTGGCCATTTATTAGGACAAAATGACGGACCCTATATTACACCGATTGTCTGCTTTTGGCTAGAAATATAGTTAAGAAGGACACGGAAGAACCATAAGTAACATAAATCACTAGATGCACTGAAGCTTCTAGGATGCGAATCCGTTGAGAAAGTTTACTGTCATCCGCGACGCCGAAAATAAACTCGGTTCTACGATCGCGCTGCGTGGTCCAGCCTTGCACGCCAGCTAATGGGAATACAGTGACATGGCGAGTATCATCTCACGCTATTCAGCCATGAACTTCATCATGGCAATTTTCTAACTGAGTGTAGTGTAAAGTGTTGAGAAAGTGGTAATTTTTCATACTTTGTGTACCATGTGATTTCTCATACTCGTAGCGTCTGTACCTTATCTCAATGTGAATACTGTTATGTTTTTGTTTTATTTTGGCACTCTCCGGAGCTGGATATATATATATCGGACTTGTCTCGTCAACCGTGCATGAAGTAGGCTGTATACTTGTGTGTATAATTTGATAATATAATTAACTGAGACGTGTCTGCAAACCTGGAGTACTTATTTCCGAACGCCTTTGCACCTACATGAAATATGCTAAGGTTATGGGCCCAGGTGATCTCTGATAATAATAATAATTATTTTTCTTGCATTACAATTTTTTTGTGAGACTTATGTTTTACAGAGTGCCGGATACCTCGCCACGTGAGCGTGCGACTCGATTTGCTTATCCGTGTTATCGTTTCTGAAATGCTAAGTGTGGTCGAAGTTGGACCTTAAGTGGTGAAATTATTCCAAAAGGGAACGACAGGATAAACAAGTGTTGAACTGGTATTTCGTTCGGACCTGATCAATCCGATGTTACCACGTAAACACGTTGTTTGAACCAGGTCACCTAGTATTTACTAGAGTGTAAGGGCTTGTCATCAAGGAAGTTCCCACTGGTTAAAAAAAGTTTGTACGTACGAAAACGACTGAGCTGACCACTCGTATTTAGGAGTTTGACTACTCCGGACCGGCGCCCACTCAAATTTCATTTTGCTGTAAAAGAGGTTAGAAGGATCTAAACCTTACCAGGCTCGCCTGTTACATGAAATATCATCATAAAGAACCGCTAAAGGTTCTATAATAGTAGTTTGAAAAGCGAATCCATTCTCTTTCACTTGATCCGATAGCCCCAGTTGTCTCTCATCTGGTACAACCAAGGATCTAGACATGGTATTTAGTGTTAACATACAGACATGTGGAAGATTAGAGCAACACGCAGAACCCATTGAACATGCACACTTTTTTGTAACGTATCGGCTAGAAGCTGATGGTAAAACCATTCCGACGCCCCCTCTCCTCCACCCCCACTCCCCCCCAATTGTCTCTGTCCGATCGCCCCTGAGAATCGCACGCGGAACCCAAGGGCTTCGCGGAGTATGGTTTTGGAAACGCAGCTTTTCACTATTTACGTGAATTATTAAAAATATATTCTACTTATATGTGCCCGTAGCAGAAAGAAATACAAATTTACCCCTTACGTTACGTTAGGGTACCAAGTTAAGGATAATTAATTGAATACTAATAAAAATTAAATACTAAAAGGGGGTTACTCCACACGAATGAGACGTCTCATCTCATGTGTTATATATAAAGTTCATCTCCAAAGAACATTCATCCAACGAATTATATGCATGTATTCGGATGCTTTCCCTTTTTATGGAATCGAAAACTTAGGAGGATGACGAAAGTGTTATGGACTATCGCCACATCATCTACGCGTTCTCTTAGTATTCATCCCTCTCGCGTTTAATACTCCGTTTGCTTAAGACTAAGGATAAGTCGAATCCAAATGTCGATTCTCGATTCCACCGATTCTCCGGGTTAGAATCGGTATCGAGAATCGATCGCCTAAAGTCGATTCCGATTCCATCGATTCCAGATGGATAAATATTCAATTCAAATTTAATTTATCACATCATATTTGTCTCAGTAATTTTAGGTGTGGGCTATCAATTTGTACTTTTTATCTACCTCAATAAGCTGAGGATATATTTGCTATTTGTTAACAAATATACTTTTTGAGCGACTTAATTGTCTTTGTTATTTTATTTCAGCCAATGCCTGAATTTAAAAAATAGTCATAGGCTACTGGTATATCGATATCCCATCTGTTATTAGGAATAAGAATCGATGGAATCGGAATCGATGATCGGTAACCGATTAAAAAGAATCGGAATCGAAAAAAAGTGGGACTCATCCCTACTTAAGACAGTAAATAAAATAGCTAAAATCCAGATGTAATTATTAAATCAAAAATGCAAACATTAATTCTATCTAAATCTCAACAACCAGGAAAAATATCGAAATAATTTTTTAACGTGTAAAGCTCGAATAAATCAAATTTGAACGTGTAATCTATGTTAACGCTTACGGGTAGGATAAATATGCCGAAGAAAGACGGCAGAATAGAGGCATCGTATTATGTCAAGAGTGATAAAAAGAATCTCATGTCTTTCGTTGTTAGGAAGAGGTGGAAGATCCATCCGAATCGGAGTCATTCTCAAAATGTATCAAGTAAAAGCTAAAGCTAAATTGTCCGCGACGGGCTTGGAAATTCTATCACTCTGGAGATGTAAGACTGTATTCTTTCCTTTTGCTGCCCATACCCTGGAAGAAAACAGGGAAATAAACATAGATATTGACGTGACACTATCTTCTCGTGTCTGAGTATTGCTTAGAGCTGGCTGTTTCATCCTCGAGCTAAATAATGTAACCTTTCGAGAAGAATTGCAAACGCACGGTGGGAAATTGGGTCGATAGCCATAAGCGGAATTTCAAGTATATTTTGGAGGGCAGAGGATAGGCAAACAAATGAAATCTCAAAAAATATTCGTTTTCGAATACCTCTTACTAACTGCTTTGTCGTTTGGAACATCAAAATATATTAAAGTCACTGCCCGCTTGTTATTTTGTCACCTGGCATTGCTCAGCATATTAAGATACCTGCCACATAACCATTGGGATTGGACGACCCGGAGCGTAGCAACTGCCTAAGATCAACCCTCTTCAGTAAAAATATTAAGAATACGAACTCTAAGGCTTCCGCGGAGTCATTCAGATGATATCGAAGACTTTTCGGGTTATCTTCCGCGTGTTTCCATTGTCGAAGACGACAGTTTCGACAGCGTCGCAGCTGTCTTCTTCAGGTCAGGAAATGGAATGAATGGAAACACGCGGAAGAGAACCCGAAAAGTCTTCGATATCAAAAATATTAAGAGCTGTGATATTTAGTGTGATGTTCCTCTAAGCGTAGGTCGCAGTGACGAGCGGATATTGTCATTTTATTTTTCGCTCTCTGGCAGGTAAAGCTATAAAAATATTTCTAAATATCTCATAACACATTTTTTTATAGCTCCATTAAACGGGAGATTCCCATCCCAAAATTCCAGGCCGGCTGCTCTGCCAACCCACGGCGAGAATTCCAGATGTATATCCCCGGGGATGCTGGACAAGGAAATTAGGGAACACGTCGAATGCGGAACATTGGAGCCTTGAATGCGAGCACGTGCTTTGGGGAAGTGATTGCGGGCGCGGCGCCGCCCTTCGCTTCCCTTTTCACGCGCGCACCTGGCCTCTCCAATCTCCTCCACCGCGCCCACCCCCCCCCCATCCCCAACCCCCCCGCCCCGCCTCCTCCACGCCCTCCCATGCCTACGCCCACATTCATTGAAACCACGCCGAGGGAGAAGCGATACCCAAGAGGGGGCGAGGGATGGAAGGAGGGGGATGGGAATTGTTTCCCCGACCGATCGGAGGCTGCTAATGCCTCCCTACCTTCCCCCCCCCCCCCCCCCCGCTCAAAGCACCTCTCACGTCATGTTCTGCTTCTTTTCTCTCTCGCTCGCGTCGCAGCAAATGGGGTCGGCATTTGTTCTAAGGGCTCGAAAGGCATGCGGGTGTGCCTCTTCAAGAAATTTGGCCTTTTTTGGAGCCCTCTTCACGGGTGATTGGCGTTTTCCGGAGGGAAAACATCGAAGGCGTTCTCGTGGTTTCGTGGCCAATTGGGGGAAGGGGGCGGGGCGGGACTGAGAGGAGGACCGCTTGAGGTGCGAGATGGCTGGACCTCGAAGAAGATATTTTAGCGAAGTACGGGATCCGTTCTAACAATGGTCATCGCTTTTTCTGTACAAATTCTCTGTAATATTATCCAGATTCATTATTTCCTTGGCTCTCAATCTCAAGGCAAAGGCAGAGATTAGTTACCTTTTTTACCGCGTAATATGTCATTGCCTTCGTAAGTTGCCTCCCATATTTAAGACCAATGGCATTTGAAATATTCGTCCAATTTTACATTACTGATTCCTTAAAAATATTCAACTTATATCCTTTATATATTCATGGAACGTTTTTTAACATAAAAAAATATATTGCATGATAATTGAAGCTGATTATATTTTGGCCATTTGCCTTGAGTCAACCCAGATTAAGATTAAGAATTATTCATAAATACCGAAGGGAGGCTGTAATACGAATTAAGAAAGGCAATACTGAAATTTATTGAGAGTCAAATTGATGATTACATAACGAGTCCAATTATTCATCAGATTTCAGAGATAATGAAGAGAAATATATTTGTAAGAGGCCGAAAAATGGAAAATAATTTCAATATAACGTTGGAACTTGTTATTTAAGTTGATTCTTATGTCCATTATTAAGTTTCAAAGGCATAGAACTCCGGGCCCTTTGGAAACTTTTCAAAAGGGGAAATATCTCTTCAATATAACACGTTTTTCTCTCTGCATTCATTACAGATGTAACCTGATGCATTTTTCCAGGGTCAAAACAATTTTTTACAGATTACTGAATTATTTATTCCCAAGAATATTCTTGAAAATATGGCGCTATTATTTGACCCTAGATTATCATTCACTTGTATGGGGACAGGAAAAATAGCGCCACACGGTAGACTTTGAGGGGATTGACTCCGCCAGAGGAACTAATAGAGGACCTCTTGACTCCGCCCTACGAGTGGGAAATCTATCGACGCATCGAGTAAACGCCGAGAACAAACACCAAAACTGTGTTTTCGTTGCGGCTGCGAGGATTTCTAAGTCCTTAATAGGAAGACGTTTGTTCTTGTATTCCATATCGGCAGCTCGCACCAAAAGCAAACGACCCTTCGGAGGTAGATTACCGATGCGTTCCTCGGAGTAGATGAGAGGAGAGAAGCGTCAGGTGATGTGAGCGGGGAGACAAAGGGAGCGATTTATTTGTTCCGAGGAATTTTTTTCCCATCTCTCCGTCGCCATTTCGAGACTGCCGTGGGTCATCCTCGACTTCGTCCGCCCCGGAGCGAGAGGACAGCCCGCTCCATCCGTTTTTGGAGGACCAATCGAAAGTGCATTTCGGGTCTGTGCACACACATTTGGCCCCTTCGAGGGCATGGAGCGACGACGCCCACGGCAAATAACCCCGTCCATCCCCCCCCTTCAGGTCGATGGGTTCATGAGAGCGCTCGCGCTCCACGCCCCCGTCTGCAAACAGACGCTAGACCGTGCTCCCATCCATACGCCCCACTCAACGCACTCGACTCCTCACGGGCCCCTCGGCGGGCGCCCCGCCCTTAAAATCCCTTTATCGCCTCCGTTTCAAAACCCTCTCACTCACATTGCAACCCCACCGCCTCACCTCGCAAGCCGCCGCTCCCCGGGACTGTCCCCCGCCGGGGCAGAACCCCTGAAAGGTGGCTAAAATATGACACAAAATCGTAATATTGTAATGAAAATCTCATATTCATACTTGGTTACTGAGCCGTGCTTATCGACTCGGACTGCATTAGATCGGCCGCGCTACGACCTAGGTAGCGTGCTGCCCAAACTTCCGTTAAACATCCAAGCAGCAGTGGACTCATGTCGGCAGTTACAGAACTGGGTGAATCGTATATTAGCGAGACCCCAGCCGAATTTGCAAAACGGCTGGTTGTCAAACGGGGGAGTCCTGTTACTCCCCCCCCCCCCGTAAAATGCGTCGGCTGAAATATATATTGACCTGGGCAGAGGAACTCCGGGAGCATTGGGGTTCTCGCCGCGCCGGTGGATGGCTGACCAGTTGGAGATTCTCCTCGACGTCGCTTCGGCTCCGCTCTACCAGCTCACGTAAGCTTCGGTTCCTTTCCCCTCGTGTTTCCTTTTTAATTCTCCCCTACCTGAATTCTTTCCTTGCCTACCCTTCACCGGGTTTTCCTTCCGAGTGCCGTTGCTTATTTGTTTTTATTCATCCTCGTTGGTTTGATATTAAAGTGTTATTTTGCCTTACGCGGAGTTATTACTTCTTACTACTTCCATCCATACCCACCACCCGTTTAGGGTTAGTTCACGACTAAATACGACTCAAAATTATAATATTGTAATGAAAATCTCATATTCAAACTTTTTTACATTTTTTAAAACAACACTCTAGTTAAATTGGTAAAAAACGAATTTTTGCCAATTTTTCACAAAAGAAAATATTTTATTTCTTACTTATTCTAGAAATTGATAGCATTAATTCGGGATGCCCAAACTGATACTACACTCATCGACGAACAGCTCAAACTACTGATGACGAAAACATTGAAATTTAATGGGCACATTACCATTATGGAGTAGAAACGTACTAAGTAATGACTTCCTCGGAAATTATTTTACGGAGCAACTGTCAATGATCAACCTCTCTATTGAGGACATTAGGAACTGTGATATTTACTAACATTTTTCTCCTGAGGTGGCAATGACGAGCGGAACGTCGTGGATCATTTTTTCGCTCTCTGGAAGTCACTACGACAGAAATATTTCTAAATATGACAACGAAATATTAAAAAATAGACCAAAATATATATTTTTATAGTTCCAACAAACGGGAGACTTTTCTCGTAAATCTAGAAGTGGGCTACTCTACCAACCCAAGCAAGAGATTTCAATGTGCTTCCCCGGCGTCGCCACGGCAGCCGCCCCTCAGAGGCCCCTTCATCGTCGTCCGTCCCTTCGTGGTCCTCGATCCCGCCGACCCCCTTCGGTCAATTAGCGCCCTTCAGAACTTTCTCCCTAAGCACATCCGTCCCCTCCTCGTTCACACACCCTCCCTCCATGTCCTCCATCTAAAACCCTCGGCATTTCCCCGGCGACGCCCATATTTTCCAGAGAGAAGCAAGAGGTCACACAGTCTGAGAGAATGTGGGAATGTCAATCTTTGGTCTCTGGAAGTGAACTTGGGGAATGGAGATGGAAAGTGTGACTGTGAGAATGCGTTTTTCGTTTTACGCATATACAATCGTTTAAGGAGGTAAATATAGGATGAGTCAGTGTGTGAATTAAGGAATCCACATTTGACCACGAAAGAAGGATATATATTAAATGCCAGCGGCGTGTAAGGTGGTAGCGAAAGCAAAGAGGATATTTGTACAACAACACATTGCATGGGGGACATAATAAGGGCCTTCAGAAAATTGTACTCCTGCATCCATCAGATAAAACCGACTCTTCGACTCAAGCATAAATATATAGTAATTAGGGAATTGCTTGGAAGGGTGGGAAGGTTTCTCTTCTGCACAAATCGGTTTCAATAAACACTGCAAAAGGACAATTTTTCTTCTCTTTCCGATTAGGTTATTTTAACGCACATACATCATATGACTCCTCATTTGTAACTCCCTCTTCCCGGATCACTCCGCAGTATCGGTCGCTCTAGGTAGAGAACGGATATCATCTAATCAATTAATTTCGCCATTTACACTCAGCACTGTGGAATCTCTCCACCAGAGCAATCGTTTCCACGTAAAGATATCGGGGCACATTCCTTACCACTGAGCATTCACGACGCGTCTTCGTTTTAATCAAACGATTCTGCGAATAGTTACAGTCCAGTATGTCCATATTTTTTTACTGAATCAGTACATCGGACTCGATTATCGGATGATGCGATTTTTCGATTTCTATGAAATATGCCCTTCCCTTTTCCTATACCACATTCTACAAGATGCGTTGGTGCTTCGAGTCACATGTGGTTGATTAGGCTTCACCTTAAGTTAATAGAAATTGAAGCAAATGTCGTTTAATAAAGGTTGTTTTGGAATTTTATTCGCACTTCATTTCAAGGATACAAATGGGAATTTTGGTCATAGAGAAAGGGTTTCCCCGATGAAAGCTACTTTGTTACTCTATACCGATACATTTTGTATTGATTCCGTTCGAATATCCGGTATCGATTCGCATATATTTTCGATTTCGGTATCATCCGAATCTATTTTTCGATTTGGATCTGTAAACCCTACCCGCCGAGGTATGTTTTTTTCTAGCGATAATGGTTAAGTAATCAAGAAAGGGCACGCAAGAATTTTTCGATGTAAAGTCATCTATTTACAGCCTCGAGGGTAATTTTACTAATTTTTGACTCGGCTCAGGGGAGCTCTTCCGAGGGAACGAGAACAGATTCCAACGCCCGAAATGGGAAAGAAGAGGGTCACTGGAGAGCTCAACGCTCGGTTTACAATTATTATTCATAAGGGAAACGGAGCCCACATATGCTATTCTATTTAAATGTAATACGGATACCCTTCGATTTGCAATGGGCGGAATTTATACACACGGCGTCTCAATGAACACATGAAATAGACGACTTTTTTGTTTTAACTCCACGCACTTCCTCTCCCATTCAACAGATTCGAACAAAATAGGGCAAAGTTATTCTTATGAACCCAGAGGAATCAACGCGTAACATTGGAAAAGTTCTCGGGGCTAAAAAGACCCCTAAATGGATCATTTGGGGGTTATTTAGTACCGCTGAACTAGAATTCTGCTGAATGTGATTCATATATGCACTAAACATACTGAGTTCTGGGAGCTCGGAATGGTGCCCTAATAGGCTCTGAGGTTCGAAATGTGATTTATTTAACGATTCTACTGATTTACCAATTACTCTGAAATTAAGCACGTAAATACGTTTTGGTTGATAGCAAAATCATGAAATTGACCCATAGCCCAACCCACCCATCAAAGACCTCGAAGTTGACGCTCATTGGTGTCGATTACGAGCGAAGGGGTTGCATTTTGTATATTCTTGTCGACTCCAGATTTGCCGACTTTTGCAATCATTACGGATTATATTGCTTTGATAAATTATTCACATTAATTTTATAAGTTTACAATATCACATAAATGAAAGTATGAAGTTTTAATTAACTTATTTCTTCCCATTTTGTCCCATTGTTTTTGTTTGATGTCTGAATTTTTCGGCTGCAGAAACGCCCATTTTTTAACTATTTCAATAATATATAATAACTTTCCTTGTAAACCGCAGGATTGTCTCTAAATAGGAAGTTGTGCGCGTAATTAACCCCTTTGTATATACACCAGGGTTGAAATTCGCTATGAAAAAATCATTTGACATGACCGGGATTTGAACCCGGATCTCCTAATTGCCGGTTAGGTGTGTTAGCCAGTTACACCACCAAGACATCTTCCTTCAAGGCGACTTTCGAGGGGGGTTTATGCGAACTAGATGTTAGAATGTAGATGAACCCCCTCGAAATTCGCCTTGAAGGAAGATGGCTTGGTGGTGTAACTGGCTAATACACCTGACCGGCAATTGGGAGATCCGGGTTCGAATCCCGATCAAGTCAAATGATTTTTTTCATAGCGAATTTCAACCCTGGTGTATATGCACCCGTGCGAGTGACTTCGTACCACATCATTTGTTACATGCAATGTTTGGAAATTTCCCTTTGTATGTGTTTTCCACGAAAATAACTCTTTGTATATACGCACGATAACTGATTGCCGACCGTGGCTTCAACGCAACAGCGTCATTTTGAAGACTACAGCTGTCAAGACAATAGTTGTCTTGAAAATGACGGATTTTATCCCATATTTATTTATTTATCCGATAATTTCTCGAAGAAGTGTACGGATTTTGAAGACTACAGCTGTCAAGACAATCGTTGTCTTGAAAATGACGTTACAACGTCGAAACCGCGGGCGAAAATAAATTATCGTGCAGAAATATGAGGTAGACTATTTTCAAAATTCTTCAATTTCACGAGGTAATCACTGTAATTTATAGTATACTCTGCGTGTGGTTGATGACTGCCGCATAAATATAAATTTTGTACTAAGATTAATTCAATAATCAACAATATTCTGATTTCTTCCTTCTTACCGTGGAATTCCAGCAGGAAAACAATAAAATATAAGTACATAAAGCTACTCTAAGGGAACTTTGATGCGTCCTCCTTACTTTCTTTCCCACCTGTGTATTTTTAATTCTGTCACTCTCTGTAGCACTACATTACAGATGTCTGGGCTGAATTCTGCCAAATGCCGCTTGATTTATCAAATGTTTCAGCTATTGTAGGATTTTAAATGAAACCCACTGGACATCGTAATTTATAACTGATGACCAAACCAAGAGAGGAATTACGTACGGAATTACATAATTAGCCATCAAAGTGAATCTAAGGAATGACTGTGAAATGACTTTCATCCGGCCGCGGGGATAAATAATCTCTCAAATTTAACTAATTTCCCTTCCCAGTCACCCTATTACGCGGTGTGAATCGCCGCTTCATGTTGAAGTTGATGAGCTCCCATAGTTAACTCTGTCCATTTGTCGTCGGTCACATTTCTCATTCCCACCGGGCAGACGCATCGGAGGGAAATTAAAATGTCACCCAGCGTGAGAGTCCAAGAGTGGCGATTGGAGCGCCGCTTGTGGGAGGAGGGGGGTGTTACTGAATGCGATGGGTGGGGGAAGGGGCGAGGAGCTCGTGGGGTGGGGGGATGTTAACTCATTGAGTGATGGGCGGGGGAACGTCGCGGCTGAAGCTCACACTATTACCTCAATACAACTCCGCACTAACACTCTACTTTTTCTATTATTTTTAAAACTGTGAAATAAACTGACACCTCGGGAATTAAAAAACTGAAATTGTGGATGGCTTAAAAATATAAAGTACTTATATTGTTTATTCCAAATCATACATATTATTTCTCAAAGGTGTTTTTTTGTCGCAACGCCATAAATCCCATAATTCTTCATCAAAATTAATGATTCAAACATCGTTTTAAAGCTTATGTCCCCCGCTATTGACGAAAAATAGAGAAATGGTTTAAATGTTAAAGTTTTTGTTAAAACATTTTTAAAAATGATCAAAAATTAACAGTGCCATCTGTTGACAATATAATCAAATAATATGTTGGCAATGGTTACGTGCTTAAAAGACTGTAGGAGGCGCCATCTATTAACACATCGTTTAGTTATATTGTTCTCATTCTACATGCAATCAGTGTGACCATTTGCCGTTTACGTTATGTATCTTTAACACAAACATAAATAACATATAATTGTCCATGAGAAGAAACAGGTAGAAGAACAGGAAGAAATAAGGAAGAAACAGGAAGATGTTGCACACTGTGCGAAATATTCGCACGGGTCAGCTAGTACTTAAATAATGAGAAGCACATAAATGGTTATAGTGGATCCAAGATAATAGCTCAGTTGAAATTTACAGACTTAGATAAGAAATAAATTAAGTAAACAATTTTTTCATAATTTCATGGTTTATGAAATGGCCAATACTATGGATTCTTCGGTCCTGCGATTCCCTTCCCCAAACGGCGTTGGACTGGTTTACTAATTGGCTACATTTAAAACTTTTAAAATGCGCTGTTATCTTGGATGGACACTACATATGTACGCATTGTTTACTTAGGTACTAAATGCTCCCCGATGCTCCAAGGATATCTTGAAAACCAAATAAATTAAGTACCACGCCATACATTATTGAAGATTTATTCTAAATTCTGGTTTTGAGTCTATATGTATTGAAATTTTTAAAATAAAGATCCCAAAATACTAAGGATAGAGATAGGTATCGATACTAAATTGTTTTTTGTTAAAAAAAATACAATCACCGGCACCCATTACTTGAATACTGTCCAGATTGAATGCTCGGAAGCTGCTGCTTAAAATGGGCTTCGTGAATGATGGAAAAAATTGGCTATGCTACGGACGGAGGAATTTAACGAGAGTGAATGTTTTTACAACCTCAAGCACCTTTAGAAATTTTCCAAAATGTGGGCGCTATTTTGTGGATGGATACTTACTGCGTAGTTTTATGGGAACTGTGAAAATTGCAAGAGTGCCGCAATGCAATCGAAATATGCTGGACCCAATATAGTACGTACCAGCATCTCTTTCTTAAGGACTCGAAACTTCTTTACTTTTTGTTATGTGTATGTCTCTTCGTTGTGGCGAAAATCAGTCCAACTGATACGATTTTTTCACAATGAGTGTGACTTATTTAATGTATTGTATCGCTTAGTGAAATAAGTAATAGGGTAGTTGTTTAAGTTACAAGATTAAACTAAACTGAAATATTTATGCAGTTTTTATCCTTTTTGGGACGTTGAATGGCAATCTTAGTTATCACTGAGGAAGCCAATGGTGAGTTTATAGCTTCACATTGTCTCCATCTGGTAGCTCAAACTGGTAAGGCCTGATCAGTCCAGCGGATGCTTCCACAGCCACATCACAAAGCCCGCGTGTGCCTTGAAATTATTAACGCCTAGCTTTTGCAAAGAATAATACGCCATCTATAATAATAATATTGCATCAACATTACAGCAATGAAGAATTTTAATAATTTTTTAATGCCATTTTAAACTAAACATTTGTAGAACTAAAACGCAAAAATATTTAATATACTTCCTCTTTGCTTGAGGTTACAGCAAAAATTATCCATATCGACTTTTGACACAATCTGTGAGAACAGCACCTTATGATGGTAAATGCCATTTCCTGGGCTTTCAAATGAAAAGCAAGTTATTGGAAACAGATTTTGACTTAACGACAGAGGACTCATCTTCCCGAATCTTATTCAAAATCATATCTCAAGCTATTAAGTTATTTAGGTTATTTAGTGTAACAAAATGGTACTTGTTGTGTACGGATAAGGAAATCCTTGCCTACAGTAATCTTGAGGTACTACGTACTAATTTGGAAAGGCGCGCTAAAAAACGTCATGCATTTCGGCTGCGGTTAACTTCGATAAACGGAGGGCTCCACCGTAGGTGTTTGACGGTTTTCTCTTATTTGCAGGCATTTTGTTGTTTTACTGGCAGAAAAACATGTCAAAACCTGGTTATACTGAGACTGCCCCGAGACATTTTTTCCTCGAACTCCTTTTTTTCTCCAAACCAAGCAGAATGTGAGCCTTTCGGCTAAAGAAGATATCGATTAAAGCATGACACTTCTGTATGTGTTTACTATTATTACTTTCACTATTATTTTGTGTTCCTTGCAGAAAAAATAATCGTACCGGTTGTAATGAGACTCTGATCAATGAGTTGTTTTCCACGAAGAGGTTAATCATTCATTTGTTTGCCAAACCGAGCTCAGTCTCAATAAGTCACCATTCGTTATGTTTTTGTTATAAGTATGCCTCTTCATTGTAGCGATAATCAGTCCAACTGATACATTTTTTCATAATGAGTGTAACTTATTTAATGGCCCGTTTAGTTAAATGAGTTATTGGGTAGTAGTTTAAGTTGCAAGATTAAACTAAACTGAAATATTCATGCAGTTTTTAGCCTTTTTTTCGGTTGGAGACGAGGTTGGTTAGGTTGGAGGAGCCACCTTAATATCGGGAGACGTCTATGCTCTCTCGAACATTTGCATTCGGTGAGTCCGTTGACGGAGTGCTATCTCTGGCACGGTGGCGCCGCCGGTTGACCGTTTGGAGCGGGGGCGGTGGGGGCGGGGGGGGGCAGTGGGGAGGATTTCGCTCACGACTCGGCGACCCCCTCCACCTCCGCGGTCCCCTCTCGGGGGCGGAAGGGGGCCGCGAGTGAAAGATGAAAGCGAGGCGGCGCACCATTTGCCACAGCCGGTCGCGCACCTCCCCCCTCCCACGCGCCCACACCGCCCTCGGTGCACGACGGGGCAACACCCTCTTCCCCTTGCGAGGCGAGGTTACTCGCCGTCCGTGCACGTTCCCACTCCTCCTTTTGCAGGCGACGAAAAAAAAGAAAGCCCCGGCGACACTCCTTTCTCCAAAAGGCGACTTAACCGAGTGTCTGCCGCGGTCTTTCTGTTGATGCGTGAAATTTGGTATGCGTGTTTTCATCGGTAACATCTTTACGTGAAAGTGAAAACAACTATACAAGGTCTATTTGGTTTTTGACTGTTCAATGTTATATTAACACTACAGATGTTATTCTAAACGCAGAATTATACACATCTTATTATTATAATGGTTGCTAATAAATTGGATTGGATATTTGGGGAGGCGACCGACGGCTAAGGTCATTTGCGCCATAGGGAGGGTAAGGGAGGAAGGGTGGATTGAAACCCGGCGTCGGCATTAGCCTATTCTTAACGAAAGGCGCCAAGGGGACCAAGGTTTTAACGTCTCATCCGACAGACGGAGTACTCTACTTGAAGTGCCCTCCACAAGACACTCAAGTAGGGATTGGGTTTCTTCTGAAAAACATCCGCCTCTGCAGGGATTTGAACCCTGTCCGCCCGTGTGGTTAGCCAGTACTCTAGCCACCACACCAACCCGATCCCCTCGCTAAGAAATACCGAGGAGTCACTCAGGGTGCTATATTCGATCAAAACATATATCAATACAATTAAATTTAAATTTTGAGCGCCGCAACGACAATTCAATTCATAACAATTGTTAATTAAGAAAAGCAGTATAAAACACACTTCGTGTATTGTTTCTATCGTTGTCTGGTTGGTGAGCTCCAATACGTAAAATATGCACTTAGATAAATTTTGATCCTGAAATTCTTTTCGTGTTACATAAAAAAATACCAAAATGTGCTCTCAATGACCCACGATTACCTTTCCATCTCCCTTAAACGTGCTGCGACGGCTAAGGTCATCTCATTAATTGTCTACCCCTTGCATTCATATGGAACAGCACGTGTACGAATAAGAGAATCACCCCTCCTGACCAGAGCCGAACACAATGATGAACAGCATCGGTTGGAGGGTTGACTGGGGGGGGGGGTCGAGTTGATGGGAGGGAGGGAGGGAGGAAGAGAGGGGCGATCGGTGGGTTCATCGCCCGGCGTGGGGCGGAAGGAGAAAGGGGAGAAAGGCGAGTGAGCGAGTGCGGTCCCCTTATCTCGCCTCCTCCCCATATACCTAACTCTTGAGGATGGGGGTGGTTGGCGTGGCGGGAGAGAGTCAGGGCGTGGCGGAGGCGGACGAGAGTGCCCCCCTCCCCCTAATCGCTTTCCCTCCATCATACACACACCCTACATACCCACCCACTCGTGCGCTGCTCGTCCGCCCAGATGGCGCGCGGGGTGGCGCAGCGGGTCGAATGGGAAGGCGTGGTGGCGGATGGGACGCGTGCGCGACTGAACTGGGGTTGGCAACTCGTGCATGGGATGTTACTTGGTAAATTTATGGCATCTCCGCTTGTGTCACACACCTCGCAAACACTTATCCCGAGAAATTGGTGTATTTTAGGGCTATGGCAGTGGCATTGCTTTGTTCTAGGAATATCACAGTACCAAACAATTTTCACAGGAAAGTTGTGAAACCACTGGTTTTTGAGATATTCACCTAAGAAAATGACCAATTTTCGACATTTTTTCCGACTTTTTCGACGTCATTTTCCCAGTTTCACCGAAGCTCCGACAGAGGGATCTCACTAACTTCATATCTGCAATATGCCCTTTATTTCCCCAGCCAACAAGGGGCCTGTGGAGTGATGGGGTGGGACGGAACGCTGGCCGTAAATGGGGATATTGGTATTTAAAAAAGCATTTATGGCAATTTATGAAACCATTTTCGTGATTTTCGGAAGGTTGAAAGTGACGAAAAGGACACTTTGGAGTGTTCATGGATTTGAAGTTCGCCATTAATGTCGATGCATATATTTTAAATATTCCCCCCTCCCCTCACCCATCGACTGATGCGTTAATGACGAAGAGTTTGGAGTGTTCATGGATTTTGAAATTCGCCATAAATGTCGATGCATATATTTTAAAGATGCCCCCTCCCCTCGCCCACCGACCTTACCTCGTCTCGTAAATGGGGATTTATGGTACTAAAAAACGCATTAATTACAATTAGTGAAACAGTTTTCCTGATTTTTGGAAGGATGAAAGGGAGGAAAAATTATTATAAATGCTTTTTTGCAGTACCAAAAATTCCCAAAAACGCACCGAGGTTGGGTTGGTGGGCGAGGGGTGGGAGGAATCTTATAATATATAATGAAAAAATAGCGTAAGGGCAGTGGAATGATTTGTGAAGTTAGTGTGGAAAGGCCACTCGTCGACCGCCACGTCACGACGGGGTCTAATGTGGAAGCAGTGCAACGGCGGACGGGAGAAACCTCACCTAAAAGATTTGAAAATTTCCTATTTCTCGTAGATTTGTAATTCATCCAAAGTAAAACTGTCACAAGATACTAGTAAGTTTGCAGTTTATGAGGCAAATTTTGTACCGATGCGCTAAGTGGAAAAGGTCGAAATAAGTCTTTGCAAGATGTGTAATACAATGAAAGATTTACCTGTTATTTCAACTGCTGGACATCAATCTCATGTCCAAAACAGTTGCTTTTCATGATAGAGTTCTGTGATATTCATTGGTATTCCATGCATGTTTGAAAAACATATTATTACGACCACCATAATGCTATACGAACTTTAGTCATCTCAGGTCCGTCAGCTTTAGCGAAGGTATACCAGCAACCTTTGCAACAGTTGATGAAAACAAGTAACCCATTATCATGATCTTTTTCACAGTTTCCAGCCACTTCCCGGGTCTGCTTTGTTTACGAGCATTTTACTTCTTCCTAGCCTCCCAGCATATCTCTTCTCTCTCTATGTTCTCCAATCCTCCTTCTGTTTCTCCACGCTCTCTTCCGCCCCTCTCCCTCATTCATCTCGAAGTCATTCTTTGGCCGTTTCCCTTGAACTTCCATTTCATCTATCTTCCTCGGCATTCTGCCAGTTTCCATTCCCATTATATGCCCTAACCATTTCAGCATATATTTCACAATCCTTTCCTCAAGCGGTTCTACTCGTACTCTCATCCTACTTTGGAATAAAACTTAGCGGATTGTACCTGCAACTTTTGCAATAGGTGATGGAAATTTGGACGAGAGAACCATTATCCTTCATTGGAATAAAAATAAGTGGAGTTTGCCGCCAACCTTTACAACTGCTGATGAACATTTATAAACGTGAACAATTGTTCTTCAGTGAAATTTTAAAAACAGTCCTGGCTAAATTGTTTCAGAATCACATGTTTTTGTATTGAAAATAAGAGAATAATGGTACCTCAAAATCTGATAAACAGTATCTTGGCGCCGATACCGTGTTTTCTTTCGAACTAAATACCGAAAAAGTATGCGCAAGGCAATAAATATAGTGCAAGTCATATCAATAAACGTAGAAAAGATCGATCTATCAGAAGTCCTTAATTTTATCAAATGTTTTCACATTACATGAAGTCTGAGCCTACTGGGGGCTCGACTTCTTGTAGGGCTGTAAACATTTCTGCTAGTATCTCGTCACGCCATCTGACTTGGATAACATAGCGCTCTTAGGGGTTGCGATCAGTCCTTTTTAGGTGGAAATATTTGTAGAAAAAAATTGCAATAAAAAAAAGTAATTGTCCTACTGCTTTATATGTAAATATGACGCAGATATAGTATTAGGAAGAGAGAGCTGGCTTGCAGAGGATATTGACGATAGCGAAAATTTTCCAACAGGATATAAAATCTATAATCGTGATCGACCAGATAGGACTGGCGGCGAAGTATTCATAGCAGTTAAATCGTATTTGAGTAGTGCCGCACACACATTAGACGACAATGAATTAGAGAGCGTTTGGTGTACTGCTAAGCAGCAAAGCAAAAGAAATATGCATATATGCTCATTACCACTAGACCACTAGATTCCAAAATAGACTTTTTGTACAAATTAGAAACTTAATTAACATCATTCACTTCGAAAGATAACAAAGGCGTGATAATTATTGGTGGAGATTTCAGCCTCCCGGCTATATATTGGAAAAGCAATAGCGTTTAAACCAGTTCAAGGAAGCATGATATAAGACTGGCCCTACTTAACACTTTCACACCACTCTCTTACTCAAGTAGTAAACGAACCTGCAAGAGGTAATAAAAGATTAGACCTTTTAGTTGTTAATCACCTTACAATCACTAAACACGTCGATATTTTCAAAGGCATGAGTGACCATACAATAATTTTTACGACTTTAAAAACAACAATAGAGTCCACTGTAAAACTTAAACGTAAAGTCTAATTATTTGAGAAATGCGGTTACGTAACATTTGGAGAGACGTTAGAAGCTCCATTCACTAAATACGTAGCCACAATGAAGGACGCGAGCACTGACGTATCATGGAGATATTTTTTGGAAATACTACTTAAAGGAATCGAAGAATATATTCGGTACAAATTCAAACGGGAGAGTAAAGAACCTCGTTGGTGTAACCACGAAGCGAGGCGAGAGCTCAGGAGACAAAGACAACTTCACAATCTATATAAACATTTTATTAAGTTAAGTAGGAAAACAATGGTACTTGCGGCGAGAGAAATTTACGTTGCATAACGCTCAAAAACGAAGAAAATAAGGCGCACTACTCTACGAAACTTCAAGACAAAAATCCTCGGTGAATTACTAGATGAAAACATTAAGTCTTTCTGGTCTTACGCGAGAGAGCTCCAAGGCGAATCTTCGACAGTAGAGTCTTTGTTGGACACAAACGGTAAAGTGGTCACCAACAATATCGACAAAGCCAATTAACTAAACCACTACTTCGAAAGTGTATTCACTAAGGATGACACAGTACACAATTTAGACATTCCTGACCTGATACGACCCGATGGCTGACACAACAATTCAGCGTGATGGAATAATTAAACAACTGCGTTCGATTAAAAGTAACAAGTCCCCAGGTCCAGAAGGAATACCTGCTCGCGTGTTTAAGAAGTTAGCGCTACAGATTGCACCATTCTTAGAAATTATATTTAGCAAATCATTATCCGAAGGCAAGGTGCCCCAAGACTGGAAAATAGCCAACGTCAATATTTCAAAAAACGTCGATATTTCAAAAAAAGGAAATGGAAGTGACCCAGTAAATTACCGGCCTATATCGTTAACATCACTTTTATGCAAGATCCTCGAACACATTGTCGTTAGTAATATTAGGACATTCCTGGATAATCGTGGTTACTTCTTACATGGCAGTCAGCTCGGCTTCCGTAAGGGCAGGTTCTGTGAAACACAGCTTGAGCTCTTCATGTTATTCTAAAATCAGGTGATTCGATTGAGCAATTCGACGCGATATTCCTTGATCTCAAGAAGGCATTCGACAAGGTTCCTCACAAAAAACTCATATATAAATTGCAACCATGCAGAGTTAATAGAAAAGTAGTGAATTGGATTAGAGACATTCTCAGTGTTCGAAAACAAAAAGTAGTCATTGATGGTCTTAGCTCTGATATGGTCGAAGTCATATCAAGTTAGAAATAAATATCAGTAGATGCACCTGGACGAAAATTGAATATAAGAATAACGGAACATTTTAAATCCAGAGTGTCAGTGGTGACAAAAAGTCAAATTTTGCAGAGCATCTAATTGATGAGGGTCACTGATCCAATTTTACCCCTAAGCTGTTACACGTTTGTGACAAGGGGGGGAAGTTGGACTTCCTGGAAAATTTTGAAATTCTGTCATATTACAATGTGCGCGGCGATAAACTACCCAATGACATAATCCCTTCAACCGCCTCACCCTTGTTCTCTGTGTCAGTAGTGTGCGAGTGTGGGGAACTTGATTGCGAGTGTACGAGGGTGTCCTTGTGGAAGTTGGAGGGTTGATGAGAGCCGCGGCTTGCGTGGGGAGGTAGAGTGCCTACTTGCTGCGGACATTGGCTGTGGCTTGAGCATCATGAGGTGGTGCTCATGAATACGATAGTTTTCCTGGAACAACACCGCGACCATTTCAGTGACATTGATTTGTGCCTCTTCGCTGGGATTTGGATTATCTTGTCGACCGCAACTGAGAAAGAACAGCAACCTATTCTACTTAAGTGAATGCGATTGGAAGATGTTCGTTGAAATTCATCCATGCTGAACCTCTTATGCTTATTTTACCCCTTCGGACGAGCTCGAGGTTCCCAGGGATTAAGCCCAAAGTATCTTTTCTAGAAAAAAACACCCTGTCATCCTTTTCGCTCGCAATTCACTCATCATCCGGGTAAAAAAAACAAGAATTGTGCTTCCGTATGGAGGCACTGCAAGGATTTCATGCATAATAATTAAACCCTTGCTTCTTTCATAATACCACAATCACATTTTGTTCTTTGATTTCGTGATATTTTAGCCTGAAATATGCATGATTCTACGAGTTCCTTGAACGGAGGGCATATACATTTGCAAGAACAGGTCATTTTTTAGGCAATTCTTGAGACTGATTCGGTTTCCTGTTCTTCCAGTCACTGGATAAAGCATTCATTGGAGTGTTTCTTCCCCTCAAAGCGAATACAAAACAGGGCATACATGTGCTTGTATTATTAAGAAAAGTATCTGGGAGCACCTAACTTTTGGTATCAAAATATTACAATTATATTCTACGCCGAAGTTCGTCCAGATAATAGTGCAGTCGAAATACCTATACGAAATATACTCATTGAATTAGTAAGGAAATAAATTTCAACCATTTTCAAACAGTCATATGACAGAAACAAAAGCCACCATCATGGATTCTTTGGTCACGCGATTCCCTTCCCCAAACCGCACTGGTCGAGTATACAAATTGGCTGCATTGATAACTGATAACAGCACTATTATCTTGGACTCACTCTTGGGGCCTTAGATTTAAAACATATGAAAAGATATAGGTTGAGTTTGGCTCATAACGCCAAAGCATCAGGTTTTACGAGGTGTCCATGGAGAATTAATCACATCGCAAATCTAATGCGGCAGTTTTACGCTCTAAAGGAAGAAGGACGGAGGCTGTTACCGAAGATATTCCTGGAAAAATTGGAAACTGTCAATGACCCTTAATATGTAAAGTACTTTCATTAATCACTCATATTCAGTCGTATCTAACATGCACCTCTATATTGCCGTTTCGTTACCATAAGTATTTTCACTTCAAAATGTTACTCCTAACTACTTCCATAAGTAGTTTCCTTTTGCTTTATTCCCTTCTCACTTTTGTCCAAAACTTCTTCCGGTCCACCTCTCATCACATATTTTTAAGGCCTCACATTGTTTATTCCCACTTAATAAAACTACTATTACTTTATGAAGCTACTTTTTCCGGTCTATTGTTAGTTTTACGGGTGGTTTTTATTCTCTTCAGTACTCAATACAATCTGGGAAATATGGAAGCTTTCATTAGAAACCTGAAAATACAGTGAGCCTTCGATAATTACAGCTTGACAGCCAACATAAAAAAAGGTTTGCTTCTATCATGTTCAACAGTGTACAAAGACTGGAGAGTACATTTCACCGCTAGAGAGCGCGTTTACTGCATGGGATTTTTTTTCAGTTTTTCACTGTGTCGTTTGACCTCATTTATCACCCCCTCTACTCCAACATACAACTGCTACCCATTTTAAAAGTTTCAGCCTTTACTTTGTGGAAAAGTGTTACATGAAATAAAATATTGTTTTTTTTTATTGTCCACAAAGGCTTATTAATACTGACGAAGGTTTCGATAAATTAATGACCTTGATGAAGACATAATTTTGTCTCAACTATGGTTGGTATCAATAAACCAGGGTGGAAAGTACAACGAGTAATTAAATTTCAATGCTCCTCAACATTAACGTCCAGACTGCTATTAACGTGAAACATCATAACATTTACTTAACAGGATTTCAGAAGAGGACAAAAACTTTTTCACAGGTTATATATTTTCATTTGCGCCTGAAAACGTTGGCGCAAGTTATGATTCATAATATTTATTTTAACCTCGACATACCCTTCGGCTGAGACTTTTCGCCATTCCACAGGAGATAAATCGGCCGTGACAGAGCCGAAGACAGCTCTCCCAGGCCCGCATCATAGGCCTAAAATAAGGAACTATATGAGTTGTTCTCCGGACTCCCACAGGGTCTTGTTGGTCTCCAATGGCGGCCGACGTTTCGATGGGAGGATTTCCAATTGTCTACGGAGCGAAACGTCAGCCGCCGTAGAAGACGTGTCCCGGTTTGACGCCCGTAAACAATTCATATCAGTCGCTTGCCGGGTAAGCATCGAATCTCCCAAATGAGAAATAATCTGTCCGTGGCCGGTCAAGCGCAGTCCGCGAAACCCTCTGGAGCAGCCGCATTTCCCATGCACGAGCTGCCCTTTCACCCCCCCCCCCCTCCACCCCCCCCGCCTCTGTTCACATTCGCCGTCATCGCCACTCGGCCACATCCCGGTCCTCTTCGGCGCGCCATTTCATTGGATTTTTAACTTAACCTCTTGTTTTTTTTACTTCAGATTACTTAATGTAATTGTTAGTTGTTACCAAGGGTAGACGAGGAGTATTGAGATGACGGAAGTACCCACGCTTTGACCAGAATTGGTCCGAATCGACCCTCCGTGGTCTCTGATTCGATGATGTACTTCGGCAGACGGCACGATGCCTATCCGTAAAGGGAGTCCGTAAAGGGAATACCCAATCCCAATTTTTTGGGCAACGGGCTCCTCCGGTTCTCATAAGATGTGCGGTAAGTTTTCGCAAAAGCGAAACTGACGGGGACTCGTCTGACGTTGTTGGGGGAACCCAACAGATACGAGGGCTGTGGAGAGGCGGAGGCCCCCGTGTCGTCCTTTTGATGTCAATCCGCCTCATGGTGTCGGCCTCGCAGGGGTTGTGTGTTTCGCTAGCCCTTTCCCTCTCCCATTATCCCTTTCCCACTGTTCACCTACCCTTGCGATGAGCTGGTAGCTTCTAGACCGGGGGGTGGACTTTAAACCTACAAGAGGAGACTCGAAACAGATGTTAGTCGTTCCCGTGCTCCTGACATATCATTTTTATGAATAGTACTTTTCCAAAAAAGACCCTATAAAATCGTTGTAAATCGGAAGGATATGTCAATCATTTATTTTTTGTCGTTTAAAAAAAATTAAATTTTATCTTAGTTTTCCATATTAGTACTCCCAATAGCTTATTTTGCGATGTGTTAAATGTCTAACGCATCTTTATAAATAATTTTTATGCCAAATTTTAACCTTTGATGTCTTTCCGCAAACGCGAATGTTTTTCATTCTTGTGTATAAGCGATTAAATAAATAATTTCATTTCAAATTTCTGCCGAACTTTCGTTTTTTTATGTTATTTTGTTACTTTGTGCCTTCCTTTCGAAAAATGTATTAAAATAGTGGATGGAAACTTCAAATTATCCACCCCACGAATTTCGTCCGGCTCATGTATAATAGGATGTAGTAGTTATACCTTATTTTCCTTCAGATTTAAATTTAAAAAAAATGTTTTCTCTTAAGGTAGCGGCATTTCCCCACTCTCCCCTACTGTTTTCATAATTGACGTTGCTATGCCGAAGGCAAACATTTCTACATATAAATATACGTCATACCCTGTAAGCCACCCAACGGGTGTGTGGCAGGGGGTGCTTCCACACCAGGCATGCATGAATTATACGGCAGAACACCGAAACTACATTGAAACCAGCGTACCACACATGCAACGCGACCATTAAAATCTACTAACCAAGAAACATTCTATGGTCAATCGTTCCAACATGCAAGGGGTACAAGGACTACTACTACAGATTCAAAATCTCATGCATAAATAAGAACATCATGCATAAATAAGAACGTAGAAAATATAAAGAAAGAGATCTACAATCTACTAGCTAATCTAGTTACTAATACTAGCTAAAGAGATCTACAATCTAGTAGCTAATGTCACTATTTGCACAATTCATGACGACGATCACAGCTGTTATGGTCCCGATTGGTACGCGGAGAAAATGACATTTTATACCTATCGGTTCTACAATCTAGCTCTCGAATTTTATTGGCGCGATCTAATCTGCCGTAGCATGAGGGGGTTAATAGTATGTTTTTCATTTGAATGGTGTTGAGTGGTAATTTTTATTTATCCAGCTATATCTGGCAGAAATAATGTATATTTTTTTAAAAACAGGCATTGATGATTCACTCAAATCCAATTTCAGTTTAACTTGGGGAAACAACATATTTATCAAGTGATCCTTTTTAAAAAACGAAACTGATTCAGGCGTTACGTTGAGGAAGTTTTTAATATTCATAATGAAAAGATAAAACTTGGTTTATTCCACACTAATTTATTAAAACCGACCCAGGTTTCAGCAACTGAGTGCCATTTTCAAGAAATGAAATTTGAAATGTCACTCATTGAAAATGAACCTTGAAAACCCACTCCTTTGAAATGAACCTTGAAAATGGCTCTCAGTTGCTGAAACCTGGGTCGGTTTTTATAAATTAACGTGTAATTAACCAAGTTTTATCTTTTCATTATGATCCTTTTTGGATCATTATGACCACTGTGCGGCGACGGCAGCGGGTGATGGGGTGGAGACGGGCGGTCCAGCGTCGTCCCGTCATCCCGGCACATATCTCCCGGTGGGAAGGGAAGCTCGGAATATTTCACAGCGGTGGCGAAAGTTTTGATCCCCGCCCTACTCCGTCCCGGACATCCTCCTCTCCCCCCTCTCCTTCCCGGCTTCCCCATCCCCCTCCCCGCAATCGCCGCGATGACTACCACATCTATTTTCGTCATCCATCCCCTTCTGAGCCGGCACGCTGGACCACCCCTCAAGCAAAACTCTCCAAGTCCCTTTCCTCCTCCACCACCCCTTCCTCCGCCGTCATCCCATTCACGCCCGTCTGCCTTCGTCACCAAACAACTGCGGAAGTGCGACGAGTACGTCACCGGAGTGGGGAGGGGGGCGGGGGGTGGCCGTTTATAATTTTTTTTCGGTTTGCTGGAAGGGGACGAAATAATTTCGTTTCTTCTTTCTTCCGCCCGCACAAATTCTCGTCACTCGCGTCCGGGATACTGAATGAGTTCCTCTCTCGGCCCTTCGCTCGCACGAACGCATATCTACGACCGCACGCACAGAGGCAGTCGTTCAGAGGCGGACAGCCGTTTCGGCAAAAAAATTCTCTCTGGGGAAGTAATTAATACGCGCCCATCTCCGGGACGAATGACATCTCCATACGACTTCTTTTTTTTCACTACGTGACTATTTTAAACTACAGTATATGCTTTTCTACCTATCGTTTTCGTCGGATACGGTTTTAAAAATCAATCGATAGATTTAATGACATCTGACGCAACCTTTCAAAATTTCGCTATTATTCTAAAATAATTCCCTTTGTATTCTACAAAAAAAATCCTTAGGCTTTTTATCGACCTCTGTGGAAACGTAAAGAAAAAAAAGAGCAAACACCAGTCGCAATCGATTTAAAGAGAAGTCTAGGTTTTTAGCGTACTTAGGAACAGATGTTTAGCTATTCGGTACTAGCCACGGAGTTCCACTTTTACGGAGTCACCCGCAATGCAAAATTGTGCGAAATTCCACAGAGAAAAAAATCATACGCCTTGATCGGGATTCGAACCTGGATCCGTCATCTTCCGGCCGAGTCCTTAGCCAGTTAAGCTACCGTGGCATCCTCGTTCACAGTCTCGGTAGCTTCAAAAAATATACAGCTTAGCTTAATTGGCTAAAGCACTCGGCCGGAAAATGAGGTATCCGGGTTCGAATCACGGTCAAGGCGGATGATTTTTTTCTCTGTGGAATTTCTCTGGAATTTCGCACAAGTACGTGCGTAGTTTGAAGAAATTATTGTCTGCCGCTAATACGGCGTTAAAATGCGTAGATATTGCCACGGGAAAACAGCGGGAATGCGCCGAGAATGAAACCACGGATCTTTGACTCGCCAAGCCGATGCACAAACCCTACTGAGGCTTCCTTTTTCCTGCGGTATTATTTTCCCTCGTGTCAATTTCTGCTCACATGCTTGGTTCTCTCAAATTGTCCACAAAGCAGACTCCCCGTGTTGATATTATTTCACAGTCCCCTCTTCATTCGATTTTCCGAAACTTCGTCGAGATTCAGTCCTTCACCCTTTTGAAATTCGCTTTCCTTTCCCTCCAAAAGGCTGTGGGCGCCTCTATTTGAACTTTATGAACGGACCCATTCCCTTTCGGACGATGACGTAAGGTTCGCGAATCTCAAACGCCATCATTCAGAAACGTGGAGTCGGTGTTTGTTCATTTCCTCGGCTCCTCTTTTGCTCTTTTCCGCCCGGCCAACCCTTCTTGCTCTTAGGCAAACGAATCTCCTCTACGAGGGAAATGGCCGGACGGAAGGGGGACTGATGAATACACAAACGCATATGCGCTTCCGCTGCTTCTCACTTCTTTTTTTTTTGAGCAAATCGAACCCCTCCGACCGCACAATCACTGACGGGAGTCGCCAAGGTCCGTCCCCTAAGAGGAAGATGGCCTATCGCTCCAAACGCATTTATTTACTCTCTCATTGAGACTGCCAGTTAGGTGAGCATAATGACACGCGCAATATCTGTGCCTTGTTCATTCATGCGAACTCCGGCGACTCATCTCCAGCATCGTCTCTTTACTCTCGTATTCCATCACTGATCGCCAGAGGCTAGTCACCCTATAACGTTAAAAACGTGAAAAAAAAATTAAAGTGATGTTTATTGGAGTTCGTTCGAATTTCTAAGCCTTTTAGATGGCCGTACATACAATGTTAGATATAGTTTGGAGCATATCTTTCAACGGTAAGTGTGAAGTATGAATTATATTACAAGATGGAGTCAAGAGTGTCCGCTAAGGCGTCTGCAGCAGACAAGATTCAAGAGTCTGAGATACAGATGGTGGGGATCAACTCTTGCTAATTCATTCGGCCACGCGAATAGTCGTTGAAGAGAACTCTAGCGCATATTAGAATTACGAAATGTTTCCTAAAGACTAGAGTTGGCCGGTAAAAGATCATTTTATACATGCCGGCTTCCAAAATACCGTTTGCATAGTTCTATAATATTCTGGAGTATGTCAACATCTCAAAAAATACATGAATAAATTTACGTGCGACCTGCGAGTACTAGTAGTAGCGTAGAAGAAGTTTATGTGTATTTCGTTGAATACATTTGGTCATCACGAGCTACAAGCCATAAAACATTATTATGATTGTCTTTTCTCCGTGAAATTCCTTGAGAATCATATTCTAACAGACATCACATTATCACGACTTTTGCTCTACCAATTATCACACTTGGCAGAGGAGGACCTAGGCATTTTGATTTTAACAAATTCTTAATTAACACTTAAGAGTGAATCAAATACAACGAGGCAATAACTTTGAAGGAACTGGAATAATGAAATATGCAGCGTTAGTTTTACTGCCATCACTGGCATATGATCATCACCGACACTGTTATTTAATTAGAGTTTGGCCTGAGGAAAGGTTTTAATAGTTTCCTGAATAAAACTTAGGCATTTCGTTTGGAAACCGAGGCATTTCTCAATGAATTAACATTTTGACTATTTATTTAGCAGGGCCAACAACAACAAATGCTCCCCTTGCTTGCAGAACAATGCTCGAAGATCAGCTGGAAATTTTAGCGGGTGAATTGCTTGTCACCCGGCCACCCGTTTGGTCGACCGCCCATAATTTCTTTTCTCTATCCACACTTGGCCCATTCCTTACCTCTCTCTCTCCCTTTCCCATATCCTTTCACCCATCTTCCACGGGGGTTCGCGAAGTGCAAGCGCACTCGACGTCCGGGACTCTTGGCCGCGCGCGCGGGTTTCAGAGGCTACTATTAGTTCCGTATTCTTCCGAGTGGCGCTTTTACCAGAGGACATCTGTAGGAAGGGTAGGAAGCGTCACGGTCCTAATACCCAGGTCATGACACGCACTTGTCTAATCACGGGGTAGAATACTACTCCGTGTGTCTAATGTAATCTACCGAATCTACCATATAATATTTGTAATCTACCATCTTGGATCGAATTTTAGGCGGGGTTCAAATTTTGCATGCAGATGAATGGGTGTTATCGGTACAAAGATCCACGAATATTTCCTTGAATAATTTAACCTATGCCATAAAACTTTTTAAATTGATAAGCAATGCTAAGCAGCTTTTGAATCCGTTCGGATTTCCGGCCTGAGGCCTCCCGTTCGACTCCAGGAAAGTTATAAACATTACTTCCGACTCCGTAATTGAACACTGGTCATAGGCACAAAGATTAACGAATATCTCCCTGAATAATTTAGCCTATGCTGTGAAACTTTTTGAGTTGATAAACAATGCTAAGCGGCTTTAGAACCCGTTTGAATTTCCGGCCTGAGGCCTCCCTTTCGACTCCAGGAAAGTTATAAACATTACTTCCGGCTCCGTAATTGAAAACTGGTCATAGGCACAAAGATCCGCAAATATCTCCCTGAATAATTTAGCCTATGCTATTAAACTTACGTGTAAGGACCTTAGGAAGCGTAGGAAGGAAGCGCTGTCCTCCAGCTCCCTTTCTCTCTTGCGGTATTTTCACTTCGCGGAGTGAGTTTTGCCGTGGTGGATGCGAAGGCGAGAAAAACTTAAATCGGGAGTGAATAATCCGAGTGTGGAGTTTGAAAAGAAATCCGCCAGTTAGAAACCGGCGACGATCGAGTAATGTCCGCGTTATCTAGTCGACTGAACGTGGGTTAAGAAGTCCTCGAATGCAGTTGGGAAATTGAAATTAGTTTGCAGATGTTGTACGGACGACAGAGATTTGAAGGGGCTTTGTCCGGAGCAAAAGCAGAGACCATGAAGCTGTGAGATGCTTGAATCAGGGAAATTACCCAACGACATGAAAAACACCAGATTGATCGACATTGAAAGATATTATCTCAGGGAAATGGAGGAGGAAAGCTGTCTAACCATCTATTATGGATGAACTACGGGAAAAATGGTACACACAGATTTAATGGCTGTGGAACTTCATTCCGGCTACCCAACATTAGGTCTCCGCTGTTGTTTGAGTTGGGACATATAACGTACATTTATTCTCCATCAATTTTGCATGTGAAATATTTTTACGGGTAAATTGCTACGCTAGGACTTTATAATGCCTTTTTATTGCTTGGTATTTAAAATCGTTTTCTTTTCTCCTAGAAATCGCATTAAGTTTGCTATAATAACCAGTATCCCATGTATATGGTATTCGTTTTAAATTGCAAATTACACGGGTGCTGTCTCTGGGAATGGCAGACTGGCTAACTAATGCTCGGTCATCCGCAAGTCTGAACGAATTCATCATCTGCTCGCCCACTGTCATTCCCGCGTAAAGTGCGCCGCCCTCTCAACTTGTTATTTCTTCGGCAAGGATAATCAACTGGCAGTCCTCCCTGCTTTACGCCTCTCTCCGCAACTGCTCGTCTGGTCCCACGCCAGCGGCTAGCCGCTCCTCTCCTTCGCTGCTCCCTTGGATTCGGTCGCCCAATGTTTAAAAAGTCCGATGGGAATCGCTAAGGCGTCGCCTCGACAGCTGCTGGGTACGACACCCTCCTCGGTGGGCTTAGTTGCCAGGATTCGCTATTGCGCTCAAGGTGCCTTCGCGAAGATAACCAAGTTGTTTTCCATTTGTCTTCCTTATCAGTAACACCATCATTAATATGAACTCTTCGCTGTGGTCCAACATTTTTTTGCCGAAACTGTGGAACAGGTGCAACATGTCAGCTCCAACTTTAGGTCGGGATATAAATCTTCTGTCTTTGCAAATGCCCGCGCTGATTTATCCGCAAATCTCAACGAGAAGAATTAGCCAAGAAAGTAATCCTTGCGGAAATTTCATCAATTGAGGATGGAAAATATTATTTTTTGTTATTCATAAAACTGGAAATTTTCTAGTTATTTGCTCTGTTATACAGCGTAGGAGTATGTATTTTATTTGGTCAACCAAAAACTTTCCTTCCATTAAATATCTCTTATTAAATATTCTTTTCCTTCCATTAAATAAAATTAAATAATGAAGCCATTTATGTTAAAACATTTTACGCATGCCTATGCTTTACCTTCCCATATTTTTTCCTTAAGTGCTCGGCGTCTAGCTCCATACTATATCGTCCTCTATAGTTTATAGTTTAAACGGCGTCTAAATTTTGTCTTGTGGTCATTATCACCAGTTGTTAGAATATAAAGCAGTATTGTCGAATCTGTTGAAAACTTTATTTATCAGATCTGTGTCAAATCCTCGTATTTGACGACCTTCGCTCATAGTTTAATTGTGATTCATTTCGACCAGGATATGAAACGATCGAGAAATCTCTTCTCATCATCACTTGAGGCGATTGACGGGATTTGATAGTATAGCTCATCTCAATTGGAAATCTTTAATTTTTCAAATTGAGCGAACGGTAAAGTATTTCGGTATTTCATGTTACTGGTTAATTTGAGTCAAAGACGCTAAATTTCGCTCGAGATTGCTCGCTAAAATAGACGTAAGTGACTTCAGTCAGTTTGGTCGACAATTTTTGAGTATTTGTTTGAATGTTTTGCAAGGGCTAAAATTCTTGAATAGCATGGATGTTATAATTGGCCCAATAAAAGTCTGAGATAGCCATGCCGTTTACAGTCTCTGGTTGCTGAATGATCATCCCTCCTTTCAAGATTTTGTAGGCACCTGTTAGTTCTTATTATTGGAAGGATGATTACAATATTTTTGACAAATATTCATCGTTGGCTAAAGTTTTTGATAAAAACATGGAAAAATTATAATCTCCTCGCAAGGCCTATTAAAATGAGTCGGCCACTACCTCCCTAATCTTCCCCGGCTGAATTGATGTTAACACTGTACGTCTTCCCTGAGTTATTCCTCAAGTACAGGACTTTTAGGATATTCCTGTAAAGTAACACTTCAATGAGGGTTCATTGGCAATGACAGAAGTATGCACTTTTCGAGACCATAAACAGGTAGTGCAGGTCCATACGCTTAATGTGAAGCTTGAAGTCACTGGAGGTCAAGATGGTCATTCGTATTTTCCACAGTGGAATCAACTAATTTTGCTGGGAATCCATAGTTTCTATTTACAACCCCTTTTATTTTCCAAGCTTTTCTGTCCTTTTGTTTCTCTCCAAAAGCTGTTCGTTTCTCATGTCATCCGAGTCCACTTCCAGACCATATTCATCCATCACATTCCTCTGTTGTATATATTCATTCCAGACACTCCCCCTTATGTCAGCCACATCCATCGACGAGTGTTTGCTTAAACTGCTGCCATGTGAACGACTTGAATTTCTCCAGGTCGGCGTCAAATAAATCCATGCCTTGGCAAATTCAGGAGGGGAGCAAATTCATCTTTACATTTCAGCCTTTAGTTTAAAAAAAGGGTTCTTTAGGAGATTCGTTTTCGCGTAAATATCGGTAAAACTGGAGTTGCGATGTTGCAAGAAGCGACAGGAAATTCCGCATCATGCTACGAATCATAAACTGTCGTTTCCTGAAGCAGACAGAGGCTTTGCATCTAATGTTGTCATTGATTTTTGCGTTATCATTATAACAAATGTTGGAAAAATATTTCTAGGACGTCCAGCGAATAATGTGGCTTTTCTAAATTTTTCCTCCAGCAAACTGTAGTAGTTCTAGCTAAATATTTTAGGGAAAGTTTTAACGAATTAATAATTACATCGGGAGCATAAGTTTCAGAGTTCCGAAGTTAAAAGCTGTCGCCTGCAAATTCCGTAAATTTTTGTACCCCACCCCTCTAATGTCCTCACACTGCGAACGGATCACGATCTCCCCCACTTTCTTTCCCATCTCTCCCCTTCCTCCCTTCTTCTCTCCATCTTCCCCATTCACCACCAAATCTCCCTCCCTTCCCCCCGATGCCCCCCTCTTTCTTCCCCCACCCCCTTCCCCGCCAATCCCCATTCCATTTCCACTCGTTGGAAGGCAGGCGGTCAGGCAGGGTGACCATGCAAACGACTCCTCTAGCGCTTGCCCCGGCGGCGGCCGAATGCGTACCTACCCAGTAGGGGTTTTATGTAACTCGATAGGGCATTGTCGATAACGGGTTGTTAACGAAAGTCCTCTCTTGTATCGACACCCTCTTATCGAAAGTGCGTTTCTCTAGCTCACCTTAACGACAATTCATCGATTCAAAACATGACTCGACTTGGACGAATCTCGGAGATTCCGGGCAACCGTACCGTATAGTTCCCCTGGTCCCTATTCGGTATGGACCTGGACATTCCGAGCCTTGACAATGACGAAATTTTGACGTCACAGCCTAAAACATTTCTAGTATGGCCAATCAAAAGATGAGATTTGTCAGGGGCTGCGACATCACATCCACGGAAGTTCGTTCCAAGGCTCGACCGTGTCGACTCCTGACTGAATAAGACTCCAGAAACCTTATGGAGCTAGTTGAAGAGGGAGCTTCATATTGTAAGTAATACCAACCTGTATGGCTTCGTAACAATGCTAAAATATAATTAGTAGGTAGTGAATATAACGCAATGGAATCGAAACGCCATTGTGAATAACAATTTGTAACCTATGAACAAATCTGTCTACCCGCTTAAAACCACGAGCCTCACTGGTGTAATAGTTCCTAAATATTAAGCTGCTGTAAGATCTGAATTGTGAGTCGTATTATACTTTGCCTTTGTTTTCTAATAAATTAACAATAAAATTAAGCAATGCGAGGAAAAGCTCACTTTGCAATCACTTAGACAAACCATAGCATCCAACTCACGTCCTAACTTGCCGGAATGGATGTAAAGGGAACGGTTACAACCAATGTGGAAGAAGGTGGCCACATTGGTTTTATCCTTGTTGAACTGATGCCCCCTCCATCTACAGTTCATTGTCTTACGGCATGAATTCCTTGCCAGTCAAGAGTTTCGATAATACAAGTGACTCTCGGAAGGCAAAAACCTGCCTGCGGTCAATAGCACACGCTTCGAAGAAAATCAGATCCATGATGCTTACTTAAAGGGAACTATCAATGATGTGAAAATTGGATACCCTACGAGTACAACCGGATAAATAAATAAGCGCGTTGGATTATTATGGGAGCATCGTATTTGGTGATCTGATGAATGTAATAGATTTGCAAAAAACAAGCAAATTAAGAGCGATGATTCCTCTCTTACCGGTGCCAAGAACAGTAGCCAAAGCGGAAGATAGCGAGAGATCCGGTGACGTTGACTCAAAATTGAATCTACCGGAAGTCCTACTATCATAGTAGGTACATTGCATCCTCCAAAGAGAAGCTGCCACTCTTCCAACACGAAGCAGATTAACGTGAAGAAGTAAAGCTGGCATGAGCTGTCATACGAATATATACAAGAAAATAGAGAAAAATTGAAATACGATACTCAATCTGCACCTTCAATTGTGTGGTCTCTGTATTAATTTAAATAACTTGCTGCTATGTAGCTCTCTGAAATAATTCAGAAGTTTAATTACCTGGATAAATATTTCGATAAAAAATTTATACTTTGTTTTATTTCCACAATAATTTTGATATCTTACGACCATGGTTTCGACGGCTCCAGAAAGATGACGCGAACCGCCGAAACCATGGTCGTAAGACATTAAAATTATTGTGGAAAAAAACAAAGTATAAATTCTTTTTCAAAATGTTTAAGAATTCCATAAAGTCACGCCGGAAACCACCAAATTAATCTGTATAGAATACATATTTTAAACAATAATTTATGAATTACATTTGAAGTTATGTAATTACTTTATTCACCGTTTTAAGCTGATAAGAGTATACTGAATTCTTTTGTCACTTAAATGTGTCTTGGTTTTTTAAAAATAATTTTTACATATATCGGCCCCGGTGGCGGCGGGGTTAGGCCAATCCGAGGGTCGCGGGTTCGAGTCCCGCCTAAATGGTTTTTCACCACTCAGGACATGGTCGTTGGTGTTTCGTCTTATGTTAATGTTGATCACCCGATGTAAAAGGCCTTTGATGTGCTGTTTTCGGGATCTTGAACATAAATAAAATAAATAAAAACATACTGTGGATGAGACGGGCGATGCGATTCTCGAGAGCAAAGTGGCGGATAGTCTTTGAATGAAGAGTGGAACGGGGGGGGGGAGGGGAGGGATGGGGTGGAGTGGGGGGTTAAACAAATGAGGTGGCGAGGGAGAGGGAGGGTGGGAGGGGCGAGGGAAAGAGGTTCTCCAGGTCGCCGCCGAGCACTCGCTGACTGAGAGAACAAGGGAGAGTGGAGTGCGTAAATGTTTGCTTGGAATCCGATGGGTGCGCAGGAAACAAGTGAATGCTAATGAAGTGAAGACGGAGCTGTTCCCGTTCTGTTGAGGGCGCGAGCCGACGCTTCGGAGGACGGACAGACAGACGTGGAGGGGGGAAGTGGGGTCGGATGAGGGGGCGTCGCGGTGCCTTTAAGGCGGTTGGAGCGATTTTCGTCTAAGTACAGATTTGCATGAATTTGCATACGTGTACTTATAATGAGTGATATGATTAGACAAAAGTGAAAAAGCATTGCACTTAACCTATTAGGCTCCTTGGCAGTTTAACACTAGAATGCTCAAGGTAGTCTTAGTAGGTACTTATCTTTGGGGTAACCTAAAGCTTCTAGAATGTTTTTTTGTTCTGTACTTTTGTTTTCTGAAGGATAGAAGGTTTTCATCGCCGACCCCGGTGGCGGCGGGGTAAAGTTCTCGCCTGATAAACCGAGGGTCGCGGGTTCGAGTCCAGCCTGGGTGGGTTGTGCACCACCCAGGGCATGGAGGTATGTCAAGTTCTGTTGATCCGGTCCCTGGAAAACCTGATGACAGACTCAGCAGTCTATCGGGATTCCGGGGACATACGGGCCAACAGAATCGTCCGGCAGCAATAAACAAGCAATAAACATATATTCCATATATTCTTTTCGACAACTTCTGGCATCTTATATTCCCTCACATTCACATTTTTCATAACAGTCAAATCCGCTCGTGACTTTTATTAATTCATCATGCACGTTAAGTAAACGTGGTCACTGTTGATCTTAATTAAATTTTTCATCCCACTTAAAAATGACTCGAATCCCCGAGGTAGTCTTCTTGACTAACTCTATAATGAGGACTTATTTACTCAATACATCTTCAGTTTTATCAATGATTTTAAAAGTTTTAGACTTTAATTGTTTAACTTATAACTAGTTGAAAGATTTACAATTTTATTTCAAACGTTTCATGATAAATCTCTGGTTTTATCAACATTTTATTGTCATGACGGCCCCGGTGGCGGCGGCGTAAAGTCCTCGCCAGCTAAACTGAGAGTCGCGGTTTCGAGTCCCGCCTGGGTGGGTTTTTCACCACGCAGGCGAGACTCGAACCCGCGACTCTCAGTTCAAGATCTAAAGTTCCAGTTCTGTTGGTCCGGTCCCTGGAAAACCTGATGACAGGCTTAGCAGCCTATCGGGATTCCAGGGACGAATAACCTGTACGAACCAACAGAATCGTCCGGCAGACAAAAAACTTTTCAAATGTTGTAGATCGCCTCATTTAAGGTGATGTGTCATATATGTAATTATGCATGGACCGGATGATATGGAATGAAAACTGGTGAGTGTCATTTTGCAAGACAAACATGTCTAGAAATAGATTTTCCGATATTTTACGATAGTATAGAATTGACAAGAAATCAACCAAACAGTACGTTTGCAGACGGACAAATTTGCTCCCTTTTTTGTAGAATGGAATAGGCATATCCATTGGCATTTGTATTGCTTGCCACAGGCTAGGGGCTCCCCTTACTCTTGAAAAATAGCAATTTCCTGGCAAAGCCAGATATCCATTTGCTCAAACAATGGCGATCAAACCCGATATAGTTGCGGAAAAAAGTTTTGGTTTCCTGTAAACAATGAGGGTAACTTTACATAAGTAAAGGCCATATTCGTTCCGAGAGTGATCGTCTTGCCAATCATCTGGTGATGAAACTAATGAAGCACTACCTACACAAAGGTCGCTACATAACTGCAGACTATTTTTTCACATAAGTAACGCTTGCAAAGCAATTCAAGGATCCTGGTACTATGTTGTTGGGAATGTTGGGATGTGTGAGCCGAATAAGAAGTTTCACATGAAGTAAAAGAAAAATTGTATTCGATAAAAGTTTGTAGAAATGAAGGCGATGAAATTACACTTACTGTGAATCAAGGAAAACATGACTATACTCAGCTCCTTACATAACGATGAGAATATCACTGATAGCGATAAAAAAAACACGTGTAACTGTTATGAAATACAATGAGACAAAAATATGTAGTAGATAATCTAGGCCGGTGGCAGGGAAGTACGCTGTCAGGACAGTCACTAAACGATGGCCTGTTCATTCTTTTAACGACCCATTAGATATGACAGCCATAAATGAACAATGAATGTTTGTGAACAATGATGTAACCCCTCCTGAAATATCACGAATGGAGTAAATAGAGGAGTTAGCAGAAGAGCTTGTATCTTGTATCTCGTCATCTAGATGTTTTCCCCTTCGTAACGTATTCTTCGTGACGTAACGATCTCACCTTATTACAAACTTTGCCACACCTGAACGGAAAGTTCCTTTTTCTGCCCTGTTTAGCGAATAAGTGGTGGCGCTTTGGTTGCCTGTTTTATTCACCCAACATCGTGTTTGGTCATCCCAACAACGACTCACTCACACTACTGAAATTCTGAAAGTATTTAAATAGTTTATTTAAATTGAAATTCCAGATTAGCATTATAAATTAAGTGAACCATATCTACACGAAACCATCACAAGATTCTAGCTATGGCGGTAAAGAATTCTATGGAGGATTCGGCGATTTTGGTATGGAAGGTCCAAATATTTTAAATCATTAGTCACAAAAAATATTTGAATTCTCCTTCGGATAGGGGAAAAATCGTATGCGTTAATGGGGAAGAGGTCGGCCATGGCAACCGGCGTATTTAACCACTCGAGCCGAAGGCTATACGTCATACGGGTTGCCAAGTCCTACTTTCCCTCCCACTTATAACGCAATTTACTAATATCTCAGCGAGTCTTGCGCAAGCCTCGGTTTTGGCCGTTTCCTCCTTAACCTCATCCTTGGATTTTCAAATCTTCCCCCGCTAATGGACCAGACTGATGCTGCGAGTTGAAATCATTATTTTCCCAGTCACGAGGAGAGAGAAAAGGGAGACGAGGCGTGGCACGCAGACAGGAGAAATTAAGAGGCACGCCTCCGCGAGCGGAGTCTTCTTCCTTATAACGAGATCGTGCATTCGTCCCGTCATTTCCTCTCTTTCGGAATCCAGCCAAGTCGTTTTCTTAAAGGCGCGCGAGGGCGCTCTCGTAAGCAACCGCACCACGGGGCTTCCTCGAAAGGAGAGCCGTGCCCTGCTGAAAAATTCTGTTTAGTTTCCTTATAAATACTTCAACAGAATTTCTTAAAAAGCTCTGTAGATATTCCTTAAAGTATTGAAACGCCATTTTACGGAATTCCCTACGACGTTCTGCAGATTACCTTAGGATGTTCTGCAGAATACCTTAGGACGTTCTGCAGAATTCCTCAGGACTTTCTGCGGAAATCCCCACGATTTTCCACATAGGTCCTTAGAAAACGAACTGGGTCAACGGAAACCTCGCATATTTCCGTAGCGGAGGGTCGGAGCTCTACATGGAGTACGCCGCTAGTATATTGGACCCTTATGAAGTAGGACTAGTTTCAGATATAGATCCAATAAAGTGGAGGGCAGCTAGATTTGTTAAAAATTGTTATGATAAACATAGTAGTGTTACATATTTGTTAAAAGAATTAGGGTGGGAACCTATATCCAATCGAAGGCACAGTTTAAACCTTTTACGAACGTTTGATTGAGACTGTTTTTTGCCGGACGTTTAAAATATTTTGCTAGAGCCAAACTGCTATGGTAGGAACGATCACAGGAATAAAAATCAAGGAAATAGACTGCAGAACCGACATATTTAAGATATCATTTTTTCTACGTACAATAAGGGACTATAATAGTTGCGATAGATCAGTTCTAGGATACTGACTAGGTTAAATAGGTTTTTTTCAGTAGTGCTCAGTATCTTAACATGATTTATAGATACTAACTTTGCATGCAATCTCAGGCATGATATATTCTTGCATATCTTAGTACCTTGTGGTGCTATTTATTTGTCGCATTAATAATACTGACCAATAGTTATATCTTGAGTAGTATACTGCATGGTAGCATGTACTTCTACGTATCACTCTCCTGGTTTCTAGTCTGACTGAGCACCGTTGTCCTGACTGCATTTGGCCTGCGCCTGGCATTCGGGGGAACGTGCGCGGTTCTAATTTGAACTGGGATGAGTGCTGCAGGCCTGGTGTGGAATCACCCCGTGCCACTCACCCTAGTGGTGGCTTGCACGGTATTTTGTAGATGTAGATGTAGGTGTAGACCTCTTGACCCTTTGGAGAGGATTTTTGAGGACAGGAGGAGCGGGGGCGGAGACAGAAGGGGCAGCTGGCAAATACCCGCGTAATTCATATTCAAAGGTGCTAATTTATAAAAGTTTTTATTCTAGCTCTTTAAATCAGTGGTTGCCTGTTCTTTTATACCCCATCCCCTTAAAAAATAGTTGTTCTCGCAACCCTTAAATTATTAATCCATTTAAGAATTAATGTGAAGTTAACAAAAACAAATCTGTAAAGTAAGAGAACACGCCATAAATTTGAAAATTATGGATTCCACCTCTCGTTCTGCCAAGAATTTTATTAGAACAATCATGCGAGCGATTTTACCCCATAAATCCTATTTATCTTTCTTATCATGCTAAAAATGGATTCTCTCGAGCGAATGGATAGTATTAGTAGCTCCAACAACAGTTGTGGCGAGCTATTATTTCCGCACCCACCCCACTCCTTTCCAATAACATTGCCTTGTTGAATAATAACCTTCCCCACCTAGCCAGCACATAATCTACGTTCCACTGCACTTTTTTACGCCAGAGGTGTAGTCCTGCAAGACTAGCCCACGATACACTTGAAGGACTACACCTCCAGCGTAAGAGAGATGTGAATCTTCCCTTAAACAAGAGACATGTGTATGAGGCATGTGCTGAGTGCTTTTCGCCACAGCTGGATGCCATTGGCCTTTTGAGGTGAACCTCACTGACGATCCGACCGACTGGTCATTCTTACCACTGCTCTCCTACTTTTGGGAAACACGCGGCCATTGCTTGGAGACTGGCTCATGGAAGATGGGACGACCTTTTTTTTCTACATCGGGCCGGAATGAAGGAGGATAAAAAATGTTCTGTCTGTGGGTGCAGGGGAGCTGATTCTTGGTATTCCGCTTACACGCGCGAAAATTTTAATTTTTGTTGGAAAAGCCTGACGCCAACATTACGAAGATTGAAGGAAAGCCAAAATTTTGACGTAAAAGATATACACTCTGGGGTGGTCATGAGAGGCAAGCAGGAAGTCGGAAGAATTTATCACATTTAATAACGACGGTTGAAAAATATTACTTCTGCAAAATATCCGCGTTCGCCTCAAAGGATGAGGTACAAGCCATCGTCATTTATATAGAGAAGTAAGTTTTAAGCCATACGGGACTAGCCACGGAGTTCTACTTTGACGTAGTCACCCGCAATGCACAATTGTGCGAAATTCCACGGAGAAAAAAATCATACGCCTTAACCGGGATTCGAATCCGAATCCGTCGATTTCCGGCCGAGTGCTTTAGCCAGTTAAGCTACCGAGGCGTCCTATTGAGGGATCCGGGTTCGAATCCCGGTCAAGGCCGATGATTTTTTTCTCTGCGGAATTTCGCACATAGAGAAGCTAAAAATGATCATGAGTTGGCGCATACCACAAAGGAATTAGCATCTCAAAAGGCGAATGGAGGACTGAATAATTTCATATGAATGTCACAGAAGAGTTTTGCCAGAAGAAGTCACTGAGAAATTCGCCTTCAAGGGGATTTTATGTTTGGATTAGGTCGCACATTGTATGTAGGAAGAACAGAGAATATAGGAGACAAATAGAAAAAAGATGAAGAAAATACATCTACTCGGAAAATGAGTGCACAGCATTATGGATAGGTATGTACATCAAAAGGTTTACGAAGTGAGGCCTGCTACTAACAAGATAATTGTAGAAATCCGCACTTGTTCGCAGCAATTACAGAGCTTTCCTAACTGACTCTGCGCACCGAACAACCTCACGGCAGGATTTCGCAAGTTCAGGAGCCCATTACCCAAAACCGTCCACTCTCCAGAAACTTTTGCGAAAGCTTACACCCGTCGTTCGCGTTTCCTCACTCCACAGCCTCTGTCCCTCGACCCCTCAAAGGGAGCTTTCCTAGAAAATTCGCTATTACCCGCCCCTTCGCCCCGCTGCCCAAAAAGACATTGCCCCCTCTCGCCCGTCTTTTCTTGAGGAAACGAAGGGATTAAGTCTCCTCTCATCGCGCGAGTGGGTCGACTCTATAATCAGGAAGCTCTCCTTCTTGATGGCCTCCATTCCTTCCAAGGCGACCGACTCCTCGCCCCAACAAGACGCTCAGCGGTCGCAGCGCCTCACCCACGTGCCTCCAAATCGCATCCTTTGCCCTCCCGCCCCCCGACTTTTCTTCTTCCCTCTGCCCCCATCCTATCCCTCCCCTCCGATCCCTCGGCATGGCAATAAGCTTATTGTATCGTGTGCGATACGGAGACAGTCGCAAGGGCCACGGAAAACACGCCCTCGAAAGTGGCCACGCAATAGTGAAATGGATATTGATTATATTCTGTGGTTTCAGGCTTGATGGAGTGGAATTGGAACATAACTAAGTAAGAAAAAATAGGCAACTTCCACTGTGATAAAATTAAAATTTATTCCCACCACCCGCCTGCCGATATATACTTAAGCACACTTGATATTTCTCACCTGAAGATGCTGTAAAAAGCGAAACCGGTCGGAATAAATTTTATCACCGTGGAAGTTGCCTATTTTTTCATGCTTAGTGGATATTGATTGCTACATCTACACCAGTGATTCCCAAAGTGGGGGGTGGCGCCCCCTTGGGGGCCGTGCCTTTCTTCTATCGGGGCGAAAAATTACAAAGAGGGGCGGGGGGGGGCGCTGAAGTCAGGGTCCTGACCGAAGTGTACTATAAATAAATAACCTGGAATGAATAAACTACTTATCCATCGGATTTAAAATAAACATTAATTTAAATCGGATTATTATTTTAACTTAATGTTCACCGTCTGCCTGACTTGAATATCCATTCTATGATATTCAAGCTTACGGTTTGAGGTGTTGGGTATAAGTTTGTATTACATCTACATACAACCCAGCGAGCCGCTGAATGGGCGTGTGGCAGGGGGTGTTAGGTCACCAGCCGCGTAAAGATGTTGGTGCTAATGTTTTTGGAGGAGAAATGGTGTCGCGTATTATGAGAGTGTATTTAGAAGAGCTCAGTTTTTATTGTGGTCGCTTATTGTCCGTGGAAAGAACGAGTTTTTGTACCTATCTGTTCGGCAGTGTATCGTAGTTTCTTATCGCTTCTGTCAGACCTAGAGATGTAGTGAGGAGTCATGATAATATTATTTGTGTCGCTCTGAAATACACCAGTTTTGAATTTCTCAAGCAGCTTAAGCCTAGCGTGTAGCCTCCGAGTCTCTAGGGGCTCCCACCTTAATCCCTCTAAAAGTTGTGAAACACTACATGTTCGCTCGTGGCAATTTTTAACGAAGCGTCCTGCTTTCCTTTGTATTTTTATTAATGTTTTGGTTAAATTTTATGACCAGTGTCCCAAATGCTCGCGGCGTATTCGAGGTGTGGCCTAACCAGAGCGAAGTAGCATCTCTCATAGACTTTTTCATCCGAGGACCTTCCTATTCTACGCTTAACAAAACCTAGTTTCTTTAATGCTGTGCCTCATATGTTTTGCATGGTTGTTCCCCCCGATATATCAGAAGTTAAGGTAATTCCAATATATATTACTGTATCTAAAGATTTTATGTTTACTCCTACCACAGTATGGTATGCAAGTATAACATTCGTGTGATGACTTTCGCAGGAAGTGAACTGTGGTGCATTTACTGATATTCTAACCCCCGCTTTATTAATTCTAACCCCCGCTCCTGACCCCACGGATGAACGTTGTTAAGGTCAGATGAGAGAACTTCTAAGTCTGCGTCTTCACTTATTTCACAATAGATAACTGCAGGGGTCCCATCCCCCCCAATGCTGATGGCGCATTTCCCCCCAAAACCAACATTTCTCTCCCCCTCACCCTCCCCCCACCCCCGGTATATAGCTACTTACCAGGCCATAATTTATACCCTGACCAAGGTAGTATGGAGTAACGCTGAGGGGAACGGAGGATTCGGGAAGTTTTTTAATTATTAGCCTCCCAAAATCATTTTTTAACACTTTTCTGTCGATAAAATCTTAAATCATCATACACGTTGTCGACCACTGTGATATCCATATTTTTAGAGTTAGTTTTGAGGGTTTGGCTACAATGGTTTATGACGAGACCCTCAGAAACTAACTCTAAAAAATAGAAATAAAATATTAAGAAAACTATTGCTCGTATATAGGGGAACTAATTAAAACTTAATACAATGCAACTCAAAACGATAAGGATGTGAGAGCTTATTTTTTACGATAGCATTTTTAAAAAAGGAATAACTTGTAAAAATGAGAATTATTTATTTCTTATATTTTATTAAAGTAACTGAAGGCTTCTTTCATATTTCGAATTGAGAAAAATAAGGGAAATATATAGCATATTGTGCTCCTAAAGCTACACAGTTGGATCCAGTATCTAACAAAATTGATGGTCAACTTTCTGCCAAGACACTATTATGGTACTTTATACCACACCTTACAGCTATACACAGCTCTCGCGAAAGCTTATGGCGTTCGGATGCGCAGCGTTTGTGTTGTCCGCATCATACAAATTCCATTTTTTGAAATGCACTCATGCGTGGCACAAATGCCATGTCTTCGCTTTCCCCTACGTCCCTTTTCCCTACCCCTTCCACCAAACATTACTCCCCCACGACGTCTTCTTCTGCGCATCCGAACACCGTAAGCTTTCGCGAGAGCTGAACCAGTTAAATGTGCAAAAGATAATGATTTCTAAATAGACTAATAGTTTTAAATTAAGATTTGTCTTTAACTAAATGGGACCCGTTTACATCATTATTCATAGCTCTTATTTACAAGTTAAACGTAAAAAAACTTGAATATTTATTAAAAAATAATACAGATGAAATTAGTACTGGTGTTGGTGGTACCATTTTGACTACCCTTCCCTTGATGTCCTTTATACGGTAGTAGTTTTTTTCTTTGCTCACTCGACAAAGCAAATTTTTCTATAACTTCACTGTTATGAATAGATTTTAAAATGTCTTTTTCGGAAGAAAGGACAAGCATGTCGGAGAGCCACACATCTCCTATGCTGTTTCTCAGCCTATTTTTTTTACAATTCTTAATCTGCTCATAACCCTCTCTGCTGAGGAACTTGTTGCTAGCAATGCCAGAAGTATCTGGTATACCATCGTTAGGTAAGGAGTTCTAGAAATATTTAATAAACACCTATAAGGCCCTATGAATCCTTTCTTGACCCATTGATCCATAAGTCTTGGTTCTGCTATATTAGGACCATCTATATACTTGGACCATCAGGCTTGTCGTCACAAGAATCTTGGGTGCCACTTTCGTCATTATTTTGGCTCAGACTCTCGTCACTCAAGCTCAGCACATCTGATAAATCAATGCTTGGGTATCTAACTTTGTACATTTGACTAAATACATTAACTTGGTTGTTGGTGGGAGGGGGCGGGAATAAGACTGGAGGGATGCTGAGTCACTTATGGTACTGGGTTGGGTTCGGGAATCTTAAGGTGGCCTCGACGACGCACAGCGGGCTGAAATCGAAAAAAGCTGGCCAAAATTCAAAAAGTGATTTTTCCAAGCCAGGAAGCTGAAACTTTGAATAAATATTCTCAAAAGATCTGTGCATGCGATGACGTAAGGAATTTTCCTTAGTACTCAACAATTAACAATTTGCATGAGGTCAAAGTTTCTTCGATTAGAAGAGACAATAATCCTGTGTGGCTCGCATGCTGTCTCCGTTAAAATTGCACTTATTCGTCAGTGGGCGATGTCAAGTTGGTGAGAAGAGAAACGCCCGCGGTGAACCCGAAGAAAGCAGTCGTTCAGCACCTCCTAGACCTCTACCCCATGTGATAAAATGCGCAATTTTTTCCACGATTTCTTTAAAATAGGCTCTTTTCAATGTTTGTATCTCGAAAATCTCCATAGCGGGGTGGATGCGGCTGCAATCCATTCCACAATCTTGCCGCGCCACCTTACTCCCGGCGTTGCAGGCGGGTTGGACCAGACTCGACCGCGCAATCGAAAAACTGATGTGAAATTCGGCGTCGCAAACGGTCGCAGTATAGCTCATCGGATTCGCACTGTAGAATTTTTCCATATCAATTACTCCATGATGTTCGGCGGTGCAATTACCTGTTTCTCTATATACAGGTATACCTATTTTCAAAATTGACCGAAAATGAGGGTCCGCTATTTTGTGTAATATCATTGGTAAATAATTAGAAAAATGTAAGTCGACTACATTAAAATAAATACAAAAAAATTTTCCATCTATGTAAATCACTTTTTATTTCAATTCTTTACCCATAAAGGTTTAGGAAGGGCTTGATTTTGAAGATTTCGTAAGAAAAAAGACTGAAGACCATTTTTGCGAAATTCGTGCACCTCATGACCTCATGCAAATTGTTAATTTTTGAGTAATAAGGAAAATTCCTGACGTCATCGGATGCACAGATCTTTTGAGAATATTTATGCAAATTTTCAGCTTCCTGGCTTGAAGAAATCACTTTTTGAATTTTGGCCAGCTCTTTTCGATTTCAGCCCACTGTGCGACGGCGCAGTGCGGCAGTCAAGGAAGAGTATAGAGAGACGCGACCTAAATTAAAGAAGCTTTAGGCTGGCTGAATGATTCCCTATAACTGCACGATGTTTTACTGTACTACACTTAACGTTTGACATTCATTTATCGTTATAACCTTTTGATACGTATATAAATTACCGTAGACGGATAAAAATATTTACATTTAACGAATTTCTTTATACATTTGAAAAATCCCCCCAAATTTTTTTTCCATGGCGCAACTTGCGCCATACATCGCCCCTGTGGGCGGCCTTGGATAACTGAATCGTCTTCAAATAGTTTTAATTTACTGCCAACTCGAGAACTTAGGTCATTAATATACATAATGAATAAAAGAGGGCCGATCACCCTTTCTTGAGGAAAGAGACGATATCATGGAAAACTAAAAAACAAGCAGTTACATGATATCTCATACTGCACCAAATGAAATTCCTCTTAACATATAAATAAGGCCCAAGTTCCCACTAGCAACAAAGATATAACATATATGTGTTAGAAGCTGAAGCCGTCACCAGCTGTTTACTGCTGTTTACGCGGCGAAACTTCCGTTTTCGTGGCCCAGACTCATTGCGTAAACTCAACCGCGAAAGTTTCGCGTCGGAAATTTCGTGAAGCACCTGGTGGATCGCACATTTCGAGATTGTGACGTCATTTCGTGATTCGGCCGCGAATCTTTCGCGGCTTTCGTGGCTTGCGGAATAGGGCTGCAGGTCACATGCATCCTCAACTTCCCATGCGCCCTTAGGATTTCTTGTTCTTGGTGCAGTGGACGAACTGGAAACATGCTAGGGTGGGTGGAGAGAGGGAACGCGAAGTGGAGGGAGTGGACCGGAAAGGGAGAGGAGGGGGAGGGTTAAGAGTTGGGAAGATGACTGCTGGGGGAAGGGAGGGGAGGGGACCGGAAAGGGGGTTGATGGAGGATACGAGAGAGGGGGCGTAATGGAGATTACGCGAAAGGAGCGGAGAGAGATTTATGGCAGGAGTTGGGGAGATGGCCGCTGTAGGTGGGGGATATGGTGCGAGTAGGGTTGCCAGGTCACCCGTATTTCCCGGGTTTTCACGTACTTTGACCTTATTTTTTTCAGTCTCCTATCTCACGTATTTAAGAACATTTCTCCCGTATTTCATTCTAATATGATCCTTTGCATCCTTTATGATCCACCAATTATGAGTCACCAACCTTCACTTTTACTTTCAATATTTATATGCAATATCTATGAAGTAAATTACATGATGCAGGGAAAGTACTTGGGATGATTAAACCAGGAAATTCAATCGAGAATATTAATCACTAATCAACGAGGGAAGTTACCTACAGAATAAAAGTGCCTTTGATCTACCCACTCACATCTCCATTAATCTGGGATAATAGTGAAATTACAAGTTCAGAGATTGAGTAAATGTGCTGCCACATCCTCCCCTCGGCTCCATGACTACCGGCTTTTCCATGTAAATCCTCCTTCCGAACACTTCCACAGTTCCTTGTGTGGTTCAAGTTCCAAATATTTTTGATTTTTAACGATTCAACTTTGATTATCGAAATATTCGGAGCGATATATCGAACTTTACGCAACATAGCTGCCAATATTAAATTATTTTTACAAGCATATACTCAAATGTGCATGTAGTTTTATGTTGGTACTAGGTTCTAGAACCGGAAGTTGAAGATACAGAAATGGTCATGTTTCTCGAACTCGCCTCGAACTTTCTTTTGCTTTTGTGTTTTCGAGGCGGCTGGATGTTTGTCTGTTCTTTCTTGTACGGTTACGGTACGTCTGTTACACAAGCGTTCGACGCTATGGGTGGCGAAAGTGATGAGGAGTACCATAAAACACCACCAAAGGAGAAATCTCGATATATGTGTGTTTATATATCAACGTGGTAGCAAATTTCAGTCTCTCCCTTATTTTCAGTTAGAAAACCTGGCAACTCTAGGTGCGAGGGATGGGATGGAATTGGCAATAGGTCAGAAGGTAAGAGAAGAGGGGAGAGATAGATGGTGGGTCAAGCGTGCGAAGATTGGGGATCGCCGAGGGAGTGAAGAAATGGGATAGCGGGGGAGAGAACCTCGAAGTATCTGTACTCCAAGAATCGGCCCAACCATTTGCAAAAGGATTAACATGTACTTTGACGGCCGACGGCTGATTCCACGCTGTACATTCTCTATGAACACATAGGTATATACATAATTGCCATTATCATGCAACTCTTCTCGCGAGCCAATTCCCCCAGTAACCAATACGAGAGAAAATGTTCAATTCAGTCGATAATGATTATGCAAATGAAAATTTTAGTATCTACAGAGAACCTAACATTATCGAAAATCGGCCCATAAGATACACATGATTCTCTGTCCAATGATAACTGTGTGCACTCGCCGCAAAATAATGAAAAGTTGGTAGTCCCTAGTTGTACCTCTGTATGGTACTATATTTGTTAAAAATTGTTGTGATAAACACAGTAGTGTTACATAGTTGTTGAGGGAATTAGGGTGGGAACCTCTATCCGATCGAAGGGAGAAATATAGGTTAAATCTTTTACGAAAGTTTGGTGTAGACTATTTTTTGCCGGACGTTCAAAATATTTTGCTAGAGTCAAACTATTATGGTAGGATCGATCACAGGAATTAAAATCAGAGAAATAGACTGCAGTACCGATAATTTCAAAATGTCATCTTTTCCACTCAAAATAAGGGACTATAATAGTTGTGATAGATCAGTTCTAGGGTACTGACTAGGTTAAATAGGTTTTTGTAGTAGTGCTAAATATCCTAACCTGAATTGTCGATACCAACCTCGCATGCAATCTCCGGCATGATATACTCTTGCATGTTTTAGTACCTTGTAGCGCTATTTATTTGTCGCATTAATAATACTAAACAGTAGTTGTATCTTGAGTAGTATACTGTATGGTAGCATGTACTTCTACGTATCACTCTCCTGGTTTCTGGTCTGCGTATCGTTCGTTGTCCTGACTGCTTTTGGCCTGCGCCTGGCATGCGGGGGTAATGTGCGCGGTTCTGGTTTGAACTGGGATGAGTGCTGAATGCCTGGTATGGAATACCCCGTGCCACACACCCTAGTGGTGGCTTGCACGGTATTTTATAGATGTAGATAGAATTAGATATTTATCATAAATTTTCTTAAGTTCCTCGTCGGATAGATCCTGATGGGCGTTCTTCATTTTCGCGTGCAAGTTTCGTTGTCGCTTGAGAGATTTCCCGACGTCTGCATTATACCACCTGGGTTCCGTGAAGACTTTTTTCACTTTACTTGGTATTGCGTTATTAATAGCTTGTCGCGTGATGTTACGAAAAGTATTCCATGCGTAGAACAGAGAGATCCATCAGCGTTCTCCGTGAGCCGACTTTCCTCGGCGACCGAATCAGCCCAGACGAACCGGAAAACGCCTGTATGGAGACCCGCTAATGGGGCGTCTTAACGCCGTGGACGCTGAAGGAGAAGAAAGGGCGAAGAGCTCCGACGTGGAAGTGATGGGATTCGCGAGGCCATTAATTGGGATGGGAGGTCCATTGTCTTCCACGCGTGTGAAGTATTGCCTCGCGGAGATGTGACCCGAGGCTTGAGCAAACAATGGCACCGGGAGGTCAGCGAAGGGCGCCAATTTTGCCCCCTCTCGCCCTCCGAGGGTCAGAGAGGGACAAAAAAACGTTTTCCCCCGATTGAGTCGTGCGCGGCGGCGCCACGGTCGGCGATTGCACGTTCGCGCTCTGAGCACAGAGGCCGACAGGCAGAAGTCATCCCCGAACGGTGAATCCTTCCGAATCCTCCTATTCTCTGATTGAGAGCTCTCTTAATTTCGAATAGGTTTTGTTTTGAGAGAGGGTGCTTGTATCCCTATCTGCTCCCTGGTAATGAAGGCTCGTGATGCATGTTTCACAAATAACTCTCGCATCTCTGTCCGTTTATGTAGTTGCAAAATGCATGAACACAAAGAGTCAATCTAATTTTCAGGGCATGCCCAGAGTGAATGCATGCTGGTAAAATGTCAGCTATTGACAATTATTTGCGTGTTAGCTTTTCTCATGCAATAGTGGTAGCTTTTATAACTTAATTGTAGTACGTGAAAGATCTAATGTTTGCCCGGCGATCTGCTGGATAAATGTTTCTCGGGTGTTGCACCGGGTAAGAGGGTCCACAGGTCCTTAGTTCGACCCCACCCCGACGGGTTAGGACCGACACAATAGACCCAACCAACCCTCACCCCACCACAGAAATAATCCCTTACAGGTCAAAATTTTTCGCCGAGGGGTGTTCCCTCTCGTCAAGTCCGTTCGGAAGAAGGTTTCTCTTCCTTTCCGAACGTTTATTGCTCTCCCGCGCAAGGGGGCGGGGTTCGGGCTTGTCACATCGACGCCAACTCGGGACTTAGAAATTTTTCGGCACTGAGGTGCTAAGTTTTTTTGGACAGGAGTATACATGTGTTTAAAGCATTTGCATTTGTGTATTTAGAATCATTCATAAGTTGTGGCTGTCAGTTGATTAGGTATGGCAGTTGGCTATCGGTATGAGTGATTGTTACAGAGGAAGATAGGTGAGGGTCAGCTTCCTTATCTCTTATAGCTTGCATAAGCTGGAGTATTTTCACTAACATTTGCCAGTTGTAAAATTTCAACTATTATTTTTTCTCTTGAATAATGCCAATTAGGGATTTCAAAGTCTCTTCCAGTTATCCGACATGGGTAAAATTTGTACAGTATGATTTGTAATCTAGGGAGAAGTATTCAGTGCTCTTATGGACTGTGACAACTGGTTCGACCTTTGCCGAGGCAGAATTATGTATTAAGGAAGCGTGGAATCTATAAGATATCTAAATATAGATATCAATAGACTAGCTGTCAATTTGACAATAATATATCTAATAGATCTCTACCACAGACGTTTATTAGACATCTTTTCATCTAACCAGCAATATCTAATCTACATCTCGCTATAACTATAGAGCTATATATAGTGAGTAACTATGTTTATTCACTATATATAGTTCTATTGTAATTTTTTTCTGAGGGAAAGTTTGACGATTGCCACATTTACTTATCAATCTGAACTCAGAAGAACCTGAAATTTCTAAGGGGAAATGATTCAGGCTCATCAATTTACCAACATTGTCTGGAAATACAGTATCGAATGGTGAAATCCCATTAGAATTGTTTGTACTTTCTCGCTCCTTTCAGCCACACCTCTCATTTGTTCTCAATACAAAGTACACCATGAATGATATTTTTAATATGTAGTATTATATTTAATCAAAGCTCTTACTGTAAAATCCCTTGCTTGTTTTTATAGAGGCAGGGAAGTGATGTGTTAATAATAATAATAATAATAATAATAAATAAAGTCTTAATACAAATAGATAACTCTCCCTTACAACTAAGCAAAAGAAATACAGTGATACAAAAAGATTCTGACAGTTCGAAGCTTGAGAGGTGGAGAGCCAAAACGCTACATGGGACGCATGCTAACCATCTTCTGCAACCACACATTGACAAAAAGGCATCAAATAAATGGTTAACATCAGATATCTTTGCAGAAACAGAAGGATTTATGATTGCCATACAAGATAGAATAATTAAAACAAAAAACTACAGTAAATTCATAATTAAAGAACCCAACGTGAATGACAAATGCCGAAAATGCAATAGCAAGTCAGAAACAATAGAACACATCACAAGTGGATGCAGTGTACTAGCAAGCGTGGAATACACGCAACGACATGATAATATATGCAAACAAATATATCTTGCATTAGTTAATAAGTACAATGTATCCCATGAAACTAAACCATGGTACCTAATGACTCCACTGCCTGTAATAGAAAATGAAGCTGTCAAAATATATTACAATAGAAGTATTATAACGGACCGCCCTCGCCCAAACAATAGACCGGATATAACTCTTCAATAAAAACAAGACCGAAGAACATACTTAATAGATGTATCCATTCCAAATACAGAAAATTTAGAGGCTAAATACAATGAAAAAATACAGAAATATATTCCTCTGGCTGAAGAAATAAAAGAAATATGGAACCAAAAAACAGTTAAAATTGTACCAATAATAATATCCGCGACTGGTGTAATACCAAAAAGCTTGCACAAAAGCTTGGAAATAATAGGAATAGAAAAGCATTTGTACATGAAAATTCAAAAAACCGCAATAATTAACACGTGCTCCATAGTACGAAGATTTTTAAATGAACATTAAAATAGTACTTGAGCCTAATCCCTTTGGTGCCTTGCACCCGGGATAGGTGAATATTTCCCAGCCCTTAAAAAGGCTGAGAAGTGAAGAATTCAAATAATAATAATAATAAATTACGGTACGTACGGGGTACGAAATCGGACCACCAGCCTCCTCGTGGCGTATCTGGCAACGGCTTTGCCGGCTAATGGTGGACGTCTATGTGGCGGGCTAACCACCCGCCATGTAGCATAATCTGGTTCCTATGCTGAATTCAGATAAGGCCACCCACAACCGGCCCCTTTCGGATGGGGGCCCCAGTAGAGTTGGGCGTGGCCAAGGAAAAAGAAGACCTCAGATGGGAGCTCGCATGGAGTGGACGGAAACCTTAAGGGGCGACCTCCTCGCCTGCTATGCTGCCAGCGAGCCCGAACGCAGGGGTTACATGGCCAGGATGCACTCTTTGTGGTGTGAGATGCATCCGGAACACGACCACTTGTCGCAGCAGAACCTGCGCGACCAGGCCAACCATCTGCAAAAAAAGGAAAATATCCACCAACCGCAGGTTCAGAGTAACACACCACCAGCCGAACCACCCTCTCCGTCACAGGCAGCGCCTCCACCTGCTGACGTGAGTACCGCACGTTTGTCGGTATCTCCTACTAAGAGGGAGGATGTAGGTCAGACTGACTCTGAACTATTACGATCGCGGTTAAGAAGCACAATTAGCTATGACGAAGGACACACTAGGCAGAGAAGCATCATCGCAAGATCTCTCTGCGGGGTAACCACCTGCCCCAAATGAATGGACTCATCGACGAGATCCTGACAGAGACGTCAGATCTCTGGACGGTGAATTGCGTGGTCTACGCTGCGGCCAAGGTTTTGGCAACCCCCCGAAAGGACTCCTCTCGGGAGGATAAAGCAGCAGCAAGGCTGAAAAAGCTGGATGCCAAGATCACGCTGGCGCGACAGCAGGCGTCGCAGATTCAGTGTGTGATTGAGTACATCACTGCCGGGCGAACCTTTACATCCAAAGTTCGGCGCATTGCGCGCAGCCTCAGGTTCAACCATCACACACTGAACAAAAACGTGTTGCTTACTATTAAGCAGCACGAGGTCGATAGGGTACGGGCGCTTACCTCGGCCAAGAAAAAACTCCTGAAAAGGAGTAAAGCCGTAAGGGAGAATTCCACCTTTCTCCTTCAGCCGTCCCGTCTCTTTCGGCCTCCTCCGCCTGCTGTTGAATCCCCGCCACCCGTTCATGAGGTCGAGCGTTTCTGGAAGGATATCTACGAAACGACGAGGCCATTCAATGGAGACACTCCGGCCATCGCACTCTTTAGAGAGTTCTGCGACCGCCACCTACACAATGTGGATGGACCCCTTTCAGTCACGGAAAGTGACGTGAAGCACGCTTTCTCTGGCAAGAAGAATTTCGCGGCTCCAGGAATGGATGCCGTGAATAGCTTCTGGTGGAAGAAGTTCACTTCTACCCACAAACATCTGGCCAGAATCTTCACGTCCCTCATCACAGGTAGAGAACCATTTCCACCTTGGCTGACTGAGGGACGCACGGTTCTCATTCCGAAAAAGGGAGACTTGTCCAATCCGAAGAACTATCGCCCAATAACCTGTCTAAACACTGTATACAAGGCGTTCACCACGATCTTGAGCGACCTTATCCTCCGGCAGATCCAGCCTGTGTGGGAGGAGGTGTACGAGCAAAGGGGGTGCAAACGAGGAGTCGCGGGATGCAAGGACAACCTGCTCATTGACAGGATCATATGTCAGGATGCCGCCCGACATAAGCGAAACCTATCAATGGTATGGGTGGACTATCGCAAGGCTTTCGACACCACTTCGCATGAGCTTCTCATTGCCGTGCTGAAGTTGATGAAAGTCCACCCAGAGGTGGTGTCCTGCATCCAACGCCTGTTACCACTCTGGAGAACGCGCTTTGTCTTGACATCGGGCAAACGAACCGTCTCCACTGAGTTGGTAACATACCACCGTGGCGTTTTTCAAGGCGACAGCTTGATCCCCCTCCTGTTCTGTATTTCCCTCCTCCCCCTCTCCTTCAAGCTGAGACGAGGCCGAGGATACATGTGCGGTGTTCCTGGTGACAGGAAGCACAAGGTCACCCATTTGTTTTACATGGATGACCTTAAACTGTATGCTTCCAACGCCAAAGAACTGCGCGTTGCACTGGACACCGTACATCAATACAGTGAGGATATAGGGATGGAATTCGGATTGGACAAGTGTGCATCCATCCACCTGGCGAAAGGAAGAATATCGGAGGACAAGGAAGACTCGCAACTCGTTGACGGGAACGTCGTTCGTCATCTGTAAGATGACGAATGCTACGAATACCTCGGCGTCCCCCAGCGTCGAATGCAGGAGGTAGCAGCAGTGAAGGAAAGACTCACCGCCAAGTACAGACAGACTCTCAGAAAAATCTGGAGTTCTGAGCTGTCTAGCAAGAACAAGGTTCTTGCCACGAACATGTTCGCGGTTCCGACACTGCTGTACACCTTCGGATGCATGAAATGGAATGTCAACGAGTTGCAAAACCTCGACCGGGGAACGAGGAAGATGCTGACCATCTATAGAAGTCTTCATCCGAAATCTTCCGTCGCCAGATTGTATCTCCCTCGCAGTGTAGGCGGTAGAGGTCTGTTGAGCCTGGAGTGTCTACATAACAGAGTTGTTTTGGGTACAGTTTGCCGTGTGTTCAACAGCACGGACCCCCTGCTCACTCTCGTAAGGGAGCACGAAGGTGCCGGGGGCGTTCCTCGTCCAGGCGGCGAAGAGGGCAGCGGACGAAATCGGTCTGGACTTTGACCTGTCATCCGACGGTAACGACAGTGGCACGTCAATCGTGTCACTGAGGGCAGACGTCTTAAAGCTCGAGGTCAAAAAGGCTGAGCAGAAGACCTTGCTCAAGACGCACACCGATAAGCCCATGCATGGAGGTTTCTACCGAAACATGGAAAAACATGGGCTATCGAAGGAGCTGACGTTTGCCTTCCTTCGTTCCGCGGGTCTCAGGTCCGAAACAGAGGGTTTCGTTCTCGCGTGCCAGGATGGTGTCATCAACACTCTCGTGTACCGCCGAATGATATTCAAGGCGGAGGTGACGGACACGAGATGCAGAGCGTGCCGAGCCAAGCCGGAGACTTTGAGTCACCTTCTCTCCGGCTGCAGTTATTACGCGCAATCAGCGTATTTAACTAGGCACAATGCAGCTCTGCGAGTGTTGTATTTCCACCTTCGACATCATTACGGCATCGACGAAGTTTATGTGCTGCCCTATGCCCCTGGAGATATTGAGTCCGTCGTGGAGAACGACAAAATAAAAATCTGGTGGAATTACTCATTCCCCACCACCAGGCAGTTAGAGGCGAACAAGCCTGACATCGTTCTCCTCGACCGCCAATCTCGTTCCATGTTCGTAATCGAGTTTTCGGCTCCGGCCGAAACGAACTTGGACGCGAAAGAGGCGGAAAAACGGACGAAATATCAAGACCTGCTGTTCGAACTTCGGCAGATGTACCCGGGACACTCTGTAAAACTAGTAGTCCTAGTCATAGGTGTGCTCGGTGGAATCAAGGGCTCGCTGATACAGAGCATCAAGTGTATTCCTGCTTGCGTGGCACAGGCGGAATCACTTGCAGCCCGCATGCAGAAGGCCGTCCTCTTGGGGTCGCTCCGTCTGCTCCGTGCGCACGACCCGAACGCAGCGTAGCCACTGATCCGATGGGTTAATCGGAAGCGGCTACGAACTCTGCACCCCCCCTCTCGAGTTCTCGGCCATTATGACGGCAACGAAACCCGATGTTAGCCGGGGACTCGGAGGGGAAAGTTACAGAAGTAAAAAACATAATAATAATAATAATAATAATAATGTCGTCTTTATTTATTTGAGCGATATTAGGCCTATACAGTCCTCTCTTCCATATAACTCATTTCACAAACACCCATGTCCTGGGCAGATAATTTTCTACCCAATAGTTATTAAGGGATTACCCAAAAATTAATAAGGGATAGTCTGATGTAATGAAGGGGAAATATTATTGATGGGTTGCCATTTACAAAAAGAAGAATGAAGTACATCGGAGGCTGATCTGTCTTCAGATCAATCCATCAATTGGCTGGATCATCTACGATTGGCTGGAAAAGCAGTCCTGACTCTGCTTGCTTCTCATATCCAACTGCCCTGCCCATTTCATTTACCACTCCCAGCTGAGTCTGGTCGATCTTAGATTGATTGGCAAATGTGAGTATAATATCAGCCTATAACTGATATGGTCCATATCAGTTATAAGCTGCTATAAGCTAAGAGAGCAGTTCCAGACCAGATTCCATGGCAGTGTACAGACCAGTTCCAGACCAGATTGCCCTCACCCTGTGTCCAGACCAGACCAGACCACTGGTCTGGAACGGTATTTCAATTCCAACCCAGTTACAGACCACTCGGTCCAGACCATCCAGATCAGTTACTCGGAACAGACCAGTTCCAGATTAGTTACAGACTAGATATGTTTACCTGGGTAGAGAGACGCGACTGAAAGGAACAAAGCTCTCGGCTGGCTGAATGATTCTCTATAACTGCACGATGTTTTACTAGACTACACTTAACATTCTTTTATCATTTTAACCTTCTGATACGAGTATAAATTACTGTAAACAGGTAAAAATATTTACATTTGGTGAATTTCTTTATACATTTTAAAAATCCCCCCAAATTTTTTATTCCCCCCAAAATTATTTTCTATGGAGCGACTTGCTGCGCCATACATCCCCCCTGTGGGCGGCCCTGGATAGAGGGAAGCAAGCAAGCTGGGCAAGCAAGGAAGAGGAAGGAGGATCATAGGTTTCAAGGACAGGATGAAGAATTGTGGATCGTATGCTGAGGCGAAAAAGGTTCTAATGGAGTGAAATAGGCCCCTGAAAAAGTAGAAAATGGGAGAAAATGCTCTGACATTCAATAAAACCTACCTTAACTTGTAGGACACTTTAAAAAAAATTATATTTGAAAAGTATTTTAAAACACCTACTTCTTTGATTATTAGCAGTATCCAGTTGAAGCAAACTATCTGATAATAGCATTTTATTTTCACTTTTAATTACAGCTGGTTGTTCTAAATCTCAAGGATAAATTTCTGCCAGGATAAGGGTGTCATATTTGGTGAGGAGTTTAAAACAAAGGTTTACTGTGTGCTTAAATGGCAGTATTTATTGTGGCATACCAGTGATTAAAGTTGTTAATTATGCACTGTCATGGATTACGTGTGTACTTGTGGTGATGCTTTAACATATTAAGGTTGATTGGAGCTATGCTCCATCTCTTGACCTTGTGTGTTGTGAATTACAAATACGTACCAAATGTCAGAGATGACACACAATTATTACTATTATTACAATACATCAATTTTTACGTTGCTTCCACTACTGTCTTATTTGAGATTAGGAATCTATGTCAGTTGAAATGAAGTTGGTCACTATGGATAGGTATTGAGTAGTAAGTGTGATTGTTTACGACATTAATAAAGGCTAAAGATTGTAGTGTTTCTAATGCTCAATTCAGTAACTTGCCATATCAAGAGTCTTGTTTGTATTGCATTGAAATTTCATGTACGGAATGGGTTTTTGCTGAACTGCATCAGAAAAAAAGTTTCATCAGCATCCTTAACATCCATCAAGCTATTGTCTCCTTGTGAATTAGAGTGCATGATGTAAAGATTCCAAAATATGTAAAGGGTCATCCCGACAATTTAATTAGTGTTACAAGCCCAATAAAATAACTAGAGTGGGGACTGGTATGAGACATTTGATTAAAATTCAGATGGATTCTTAACTTTTTTTTAGTAATTTCTAAGCCAATGTATTGCATAACAACTTCAAAAATATTTTTCAAATTCTTACATGCTGTGCTGTGTTAAATTAAGAGCATAAAATCACGGACTTATTTAAAATGACACTTTTTCTAAGAACAAATAAGAGACATGAGAGCTGCAATAACAACTTTATTATAAGATTTTAATTACTAGACTTGATATTTGTGTATTTCAATGCTACTTTTGTCTTTGTTTCCTCCGAAGTTCTAACAGCACTCCTCTCAGGCTTCCTGTATAATTTTCTGCACTACGCATCAATATCATCAATTTCATAAAACTGGTAGAATATTATGAGGGCCTGACAGTAAAATTTCACTTCCTAAGAGGTAACTGAAGATTGTTGCTAATGCATCATAAGTCTTAGTGTCATTTACTTGAGTAAGATACAGATAAATGAACATTGATAAAAATTCACCCACAGCCACAGACTGTTGAGGTGTCTTACTGAGTTCCCTGAAGATATTCTGGTCAGCACCATTATCTTAGGATGAGAGGCCAGTGAGGAAAAGTACTCACCACACTGCATTCATTCTTATGCAATGTAGTGTGGAATTTCACTCGAGAGCTTACACTACAGCTTCTATGGCCATGTTGTGGCCCAGTTACTGGTGGCGCAAACCTTTAAGTATGATTGTATTGTTTTTCCTCTATTCTTCCCCGTGCAGTCCGCTGTCTTCATATATCTATGTGCCGATATTTTGGCTCAGCTCAGAAATTTGAAACAAGGAAAGACTTCACTTTCGTTGACGTTTAAGTAGCAAATCAGAGTATTAAAAGCGTGTAGACATGTGGGGATGCGTTTTCAACCATGGTATACAGCTCCCTTAAACTCAGGTGAAAGGCATCCGGAATTTCCCTGGTGTCAACTTGCAATTTTTCAATTGACTACAATTTGCTGACTTGGTCCACAGATTTGCTTTGAATCCCCGAGTTTGGATGATTGACTGCCTGAATAAGAGGCTCTAGAAATTATATGTGAGCATGGTTCAGAATTTGTGGGTCTTCGTTCAGTCCTCGGATCCCACTGGCCTCCCTCCAACCATTATCGGGGGCATACTCAAGCAAGTCGTTTAGCTTAGGAGCAGTATTGAAATTTTTTGTGTTAAATAAATGAATTCATGATAAAAAAATAGGTGAGCTCCGATTTGGTTGATTCCCTCATTTCAACATCAAATATACACGTAGCATGTTTAATGGGAATCCTTATGGGCTTTTTGAAAGCTATGGTGTGTATACTGCTAGCCATGAGCAGTCCCGCGAAACAATATTGGATATTCAGCACCAACATGGAGAACTTACCTACACGTTCCAGAAAATTCCATCATTATCCAGCTTTACGTTGAAATATGTAATCGAATGGAATACTCAAAGTCAATACATAAGACATAAGTCAAAAATGATAATCTACGTCTTGAATGGGTCAGAATGAAAAAGTCGTCAACCTAGCTCCATAAGGATTTTAGAGCCATTCTTGGAGTATTCCCCCTGCCAAACACCCTTGAGGTGGTTTGCAGGGCAATATGTAGATGTGTAACTGTAGATTCCAGTGTTCTCCAGGCTTTCCATGGTTACTCTGCCATCCCTCAAGGGAGTTCGAGGAACTTCATTCAAATCATTGTATTGATTCAACTCAAAATATTTATTTTCATATTTCTCATGCTTTTGACTGCAGTTGTTGTGAATGATCCTGCATCCATGTAAGCAATGGCTATATCCCTGTAAAGCCTGCCATTTTCAACCACATACATGGATATTTGCGAAAAAAGTATACGATTTTTGAAGTGGACCCCCTGTATTTTTAGTCACGTGCCGCTACTGGATTGCTATGAGGTAAAAACATAAGTAGCAGTCTAAGAAGACACTGAAATAAACTGCAACATCTCAAGTCATAGTCTCATGTCAATTTTCTGAACTGTCACAATTCCAATCCCACCATATGGCTGTGAAGCCAAGGGTGGGATATTGTTCCACAGTTAATTAAGCTCAAGCTTGTGGAGATGAGCTAGCAACTGTGAGTAATCTGGTGCTGCAAAACCAGGTGCAATGATGCACTAACTCCGATTGCTTGCCAACCACAGCTAGTCTACAAGATTCCGGAGAAAAGAACAGAATCAGACTTTTGAAGAAATGGCACCGCAGTATTTTGGAATGGAAGTGGACCCAAATAAAATTTCAGCACCAACAGCTGGAGTAATGGATTAGTGGCAAGAAGAATGGGAGAATTCAGCAAAGGGAATGACCATCCATGAGTTCATCCCAAAAGTAAAAGGTCAACTGGAAATGAATACCAGATTCAGCCAAAAAATAGCAGAATCACTCTCTGGGCACAGTATTCTACTGACACCGTTAAAAATCAGCGGCATATACGTACCTAGAAGAGAGCAACCTGGCAACCCTGGCACAGCATCACACATCAAATTGATGTTACTTAATTACAAATGGATTTCAGAATGACATTTTTCCCCAATTCAATGCACTTCCAGTGTCAATTTTGGTTTCATTTTAAAATGTAACGTTAATTTAGCCATAAGTTCAGTTATGGAACAAATTTCAAATTTTACACATCCAAATTTCATAATATGAACAACAATCAAGTTCCAACATATAATACTTCTTTTCTTTTCAGATATTAAATACAATGACATAAGCACACCAGAAAAAAATTAAGAGGGGCAGGAGAAAGAAATACAAGATGAAGGATATGTGAGGAAGAATTCTAACAGCATTTTTGAGAAGAGGAAAAGATTCGAACTCATCCACATCAAAATCAGGTGAGGATATAATGTCACACATTACTGGTTCCTACTAAAAACCTTGAACAAGAAGACTTAACGAGAGGCACAGTACTGATGCCGATTCAAGACAGCCATATTCAGATCAAATGGAATACCTAGGTTCATCAAATTCTGATGATCTGTGTAGTAACTCACAGAACTTTGTAAAACTCAATTTAATGACTTAATATCAATGATACAAAACGATACATTTTCGTACATCAGGCATGGCTTCTAGCACCGCTGATAGCGTCCCGGAAGTGATGCTTGTTTCCAAAAATGACGATCAAAAACATCAAAAAGATACACAAACAAAAGAACATCAATATATCACAATACCCCCACACATATTTCCCAAAAAAAATAGAAACACAAAACAAGCATACATTATACAACACTGAACAAAACTTTCTCAGCACCTATCATTTAATTACAAATTCAGCCTTTCAGGGGCTTTTCTTACTCTTTTCGGTCTTTCTTTTGCTTGTACCAGCTTACCTTCTTCCAAACCTAAGTGTCCTGGCCTGGTGATGGGAGAATGCAAGCCTTCATCTGCAGCCCTACTCTCCTCCTGTGGTGGCTCGTCCACCCCATGATCTGTTCCATACGGGCTAGGCAGAGGTTCTTCCCACACCCCACTTGAAAAACTCCCTGTGGAGCCCCCAGAGTAATGCCCACACTCTGCACTTCCCAACTCCTCATATTGGCTGTTATAAAAACTACCAACTCAAGTAATTTGGTCAGTATGCCTAATCCATAGCTGACCACTATCAAAAATCCTACAGTGGTAATTCCTTTGTCCCAAAACTGTTTCTATCTCCCCCTTCTTCCATTTCTTTTTATTGGGAGTAGTATAATCCCGGACATATACTTGCTCACCCAACTCAAACTGGTCTTCCCGCTTCCTGTTAAAACCATTAACCTGCCCACTATGTGATTCCTGTCTCTTGTCTTTACTCGCATGGATCAAATCCAGTCTAGTTTTGGGGTTTCTGCCAAACATCAAACTAGCCGGGGACTTCCCTGAGGTACAACGGGGTGTAGCTCAATACGAAAGCAAATACCTTGCCACCAGAGCATCCCACTTGCATCCCCTATTTGCTGGGTCCCCCAATAATTTCTTTAATCCTGCCTTGAATGACCGGACTGCATTTTCTGCTGCCCCATTCGTAGCTGGATGAAAAGGTGGAGATGTGGAATGGACTATTCCATTATTAAGAGCGTGCTGGAGAGGAAGCTGGTCGCAACCTTTTCTCCAGAGATGTCTCTGCGGGCAAGCCGTTCAGGGCCACATAGTTTACTTCGCCGCCGCATAGAGGGTGATAGTGCCGTTTCGAAGCTCCGCCCCTTGTAGGTCCTAAGAAACCTCATCTCCGATTTAATACACATACGCGAGGGAATGGGGAAGGTAGGGGAAATGGATGGGTAAGAAATGAGGGGAGGCCGCTATGTCAGACGGCCAGAGGCTTCTGAAGACAATTCGAAATTCGGAGAGTTTGGCTGCGTGTGAGGTACTCGATTCGTGGTGCGCAGAACTCCTCAATGTTCATTCTGCGCCGATCCGACTTTTAAAAGGGTGGCTTTCTTCCTCAACGGTTGCCTAGCGGGAGAGGTCCAGTCGCACCGCTATCAGTCGGTCAGGATTGACAAATTCGTGGACGACTCAGAAGTGGGGCTCCAGAGTGAAACTCTAGGCCTCTCGCGGCATTCGTCGACGCCTCGCGCCGGTTTACTATCCAAGCTACCTTCACTTCGGGAACAATAACCGAAATCACGCATGACGCCAAGGATGTACATGCTTACAATATTACCCGACCGAGTCCTCATGCACAGAGATCATGAATGACCAGCCTAAGTATGCATATTGGTAGCTCCTTGTCCTAGCAACCCTAAGGCCTGCCGCAGGAAGAACGCATCCTAGCACAGGACAGTTTTGTAACCAATATTTATGAATGGGATCACAGAAGAGGCAGAATGGAGGAATTCCTCTGTGGGCCTACGTCCCTTCTGCGGTCGTACGACAGTGTCTTGCGGCCTCTGTCGCTTACGCGGGCCAGGAGTCCAAGGAAGCAATATTTGAAGTCGGTCTAAATTTTACAACAACATTTTTGGATTGACCAAAAATTTCCGAATTCACTGTAAAATTTTTTCCCATGAATATGTCAGATTTTCTTATAAATTAAGAAACAAATGAAAAATGAGTTGTTTGACGGGGTCAAAACTTAGAGATTAAAACTGCTTTTTTGATTTTTAGCCAAGTAAAACAATATTCGTAGGACTTGTGCCCTGAAGTTTGTTTATGAAGAAAATATTATTAAAAATCATATTCATAAAAGTTTGATTCATTTTAAGAGAAACGCTTTCGAAAACTTTGAGATCGGGAGCCGGAATTTTCATTATGTTGACAAGTCCCGTCCTATGGGAAACATAGAGGTGATATCAGCAATGGAAATGATCCTTAATATACAAAAACTAAGTTTTTTTGGTAAATTTGGAGCCACTTACTACCAATACTTTTAGAGGGAGAGACTGTTACCTGTGAAGCCGCTGTCGGTTCGGCTATCCCCAGCCATGCGCTTCGCGTAGACCAGTCGAGAGCTTTCGGCTGGCTCATCTCAGCAGGCCTCCTGCCTTTTTTGACGTAGCAAATATCGATTTTCGATATCGATATTTGCTACCGATATATCTATATTTTTCTTCTCAGAGGGCATATAATATATAAGAGAAACTCGCCTGAAGTCAGGATTAATGGTGAGGGCACACATGCATTTCGCTCCGGGGCGGTTGAGTCTTCAACTCTCGAGCTTGTGAGCACAAGCTAACTTCATCTATTTTTGTTTTCTTTTATATCTGATTCCACAATTAACCCTAACCTAAACCAAAGATGTTAGATTGTTCAGCCATGAAAGGAAGTGGAATATTTTACCGCTTACATACGAAATGATTAACCTCTGAGGAATATTTTAAACGGCAATACAATCATTACATGAAGAATTAATCCAACCATCGGCAGGATACTAATATTATATATACACATAATAAATACAGGGAGTGCATTTGTGGGACTACTTTTCATTGTCCAACCGGTTATCCAAAATCCACTGAAACTGGAATCGTCTAAAGTATTCCTTGCAAACAGTTGGGTTAACACGATGGAAAATCCGGACGTAAACTTCTTGTATACCACCACCCGCGGTGTACTTCCAGTAGGTTCACTATCCCTCTCCATTCCGGATATGCTAGGGTGCTCCATCAACTTGCACGGAATCGGTTTCCCAGGATTCGACGATCCCTAAGTTTCTTGTAAAATAGTGAATATAGAAGACACAGCATAATGGACGATGCAATTATAATTTACAAGTTTGTAAATATGTTCACATTTCCAAAATATGAGTGTAATATCTCATTTATCTTCACATTTCCCACCTCTGATCTTCCGTCAATTTCATGCGAAATTTGCCGAAGCAACTGTGTTTGAAAATTCGTCAAGTCTTTTACGAAACCCTTTGAATCTCACTGAGTTTTATTCTCCCTTGAGGAAACTAATGAAAGACATTGATTAATATAGTTAAAAGCCATAAAACAATCTTTCTTCACCTGAGGTATCGCTAATTTTCGGTTTCATTCAAACATTTTATCCGGGAATTTAATGGCCATCCGTTTTTTTTTTAAATTCCTCCATCCTCACAGTTCAAAACAGAGGTCACCTACTCCTCGGCTGGGCTACGTTCATCTTGCGCACACGTCTATTTCAGGCCTCCACCTTTGCGAAGGAGAGATCGATAAGTCGAAATCTGATCATCTCCGATTTCGGGAAGTTTTTTTCAATTCAAAGATCAATACCCTGAAGAGGTAATTACCACACAAGAGGTCAACGATCCCACCATAGGTCAATGACCACAGAAGGGGTCAATGACCCCACCTGAAGTCACTTACCCCACAAGAGGTGAATGCCCCCACCATATCTCAATGACTTCAAGAGTCCAATGACCACACTAGAGGTCAATGACCCCACCAGAGGTCAATGAACCGCAAAGGAAGTCAATGACCCCACCAGAGATCAACGACCTCTCCAGAAGCCAAGGTCTCACAAGAGGTCAATGACCTTACCAAAGGTCAATGACTCTATCAGAGGTCATTGACCCAACATAAGGTTGTTGACCCCACCATAGGTAAATTATGCGATCAGATAATAATGACCACACCAGAGGTCCATGACCACACCATAAGTCAGGGATCCAACCAGAGGTCAATGACCCCACAAATGTCAATGACCCCACCAAAGGATAAAGATAGCACCAGAGGTCAATGACCCCACAAGGGGTCAATGACCCCATCTCAGGGCAATGACCCGTAACAGATGTCAATGACCCCTTCAGAGGTCAATGACCCAACCAGAGACCAACGACCCCATCAGAAATCAATGACCAATCTAAGTGTCAATGACACCATCAGGGGTCAATGACCCACAACAGAGGTTAATGACCCCTTCAGAGGTCAATGACACCACTAGAGGTCAAAGACCTTATCAGAGGTAAATGACCCACACCAGAGGTGCATGACCCCACCAGAGGTCAATGACCCTTCAAGAGGTCAATGAAACCCTTCAGAGGTCAATTACTCCACCAGAGGTTAATGACCCGCAACAGAGGTCTATGATCCCTTCAGAGGTCAATGACCCTACCAATGGTATATGACCCTACCAGAGGCCAATGACCCATAGGGAGGTCAATGACTCCTTAATATTTCAACGACATCGCCAGAGGTCAATGACCTCCTAGAGGTCAATGACCCCACCAGAGGTCATTGACATCACCAGAGGTTATTGACATCACGAAAGGTCATTAACCCACCCAGAAGTCAATTACCGTACCAATGTCAATGTACGCACCAGCGGTCTATATCCGCACCAAAGTCAATGACCCCTGTCCCAGAGTTCAATGACCCCTTAATAGGTAAAATTTTAAAAATTATTTTCCATCTTTATTTCAATTCCTGTGAGTACAACAAATATATGCGCTCATGACTGAAAAATTATTTTTATTTGATGCTGGAAAGATATTCAGGAAATCAAATATTGATTATGATATATATATTTAATAAGAACATTGGGCGTTTCATAGTGATTTTCCATCTTTTATTAAATTCCTGTGACAGAAAGCAAATATACGTAAAGCAAATATAGCTTACGTCTGAAAAATTATTATTTGATGCAGAAAAGATATTCTAGACATGCAAATATTGATTATGGTATATGAAATAATAGAAGGCTCTTCAATGAAACTTACACTGTGCAATCTAAATTTATGAGAAAAAACGAATATATGCGTTCACGTCCAAAAAATGATTATAATTTATGGAGAAAAGGCACTTAAAAAATGCAAATATTAATTTTGATATCTCGAATTAAAATTGAATTGTATGGCTTATAGTTGTGATTATCACTTTGCTACTCTAATCCTTTGACAATGACATTGGTACGGAAATTGACTTTTTGGTGGGTGATTGACCTCTGGTGATGTCAATGACCTCTGATGGGGTCATTGACCTCTGGTGGGTCATTTACTTCTGGGAGGTCATTGACCTTTACGTATTTGTTGACCTCTGAAGGGGTCATTGACTTCCCTATGGGTCATTGACCATTAGTAGGGTCATACACCTTTGGTGGGGCCATTGACCTCCGAAGGGATCATTGACCTCTTTGCGGGTCATAATCTATGGAGGGGTAATTGACCTCCGTAGGGTGTGTATGACCTCTTGCAGTGTCATTGACCTCTGGTGGGGTCATACACCTCTGGTGGGGGTCAATTACTTCTGGTAAGGTCTTTGACCTCTGGTGGTGTGATTGACCTCTGAAGGGGTTATTGTCCTCTGTTGTGGGTCATTGACATCTGATGGGGTCATTGACACTGAGAATGGTCATTTACCTCCGATGGTATCGCGCTGAAGGGGTCATTGACCTCTGTTACGAGTCATTGACTTCTGGTGTGTTCATTGATCTCAGGTGGGGTCATTGACTCCATGTTTGGTTATTGACCTTCGGTGGTATCACTGACCTTTGGTGGGGTCATTGACATTTGTGGGGTCACTGGCCTCCGGTGGGGTCATTGATCTCTGGTGTGGTCATTGACCTCTGGTGTGGTCATTGACCTCTGTTTTGGTCATTGTTATCTGATAGATTAATTGACCTCTGGTGGGGTCAATGACCTCTTGTGGGGACATCGACATTTGATAGAGTCATTGACCTTTGGTAAGGTCATTGACCTCTGGTGGGATCAATGACCGCTAGTGTGGTGATTGGACTACAATAGTCTCTGAGATCTCGTGGGGACATTGACCTCTTGTGGGGTACGTGATCTATGGTGGGATCGCTGACTTCTGGCGTGATTATAGACCTTTTGTGTGGTCATTGGTGTCTGGTGGGGTCATTGACTTTTGGTGTGGTCATGGACCTCTGTTGGGGTCATTTTTATCTGATTAATTAATTGACCTCTGGTGGGGTCCATGACCTCTTGTGGGGACATTGACGTCTGATAGTCATTGAACTTATGTGAAGTCATTGACCTCTCCTGAGGTCATTGGCTTCTGGAGGGGTCGTTGATGTCTTGTGGAGTAGTTTTCCACTGAAGGGGTCATTGAGCTACTTTGCGGGTAATTGTCCTCTGGTAAAGTCTTTGACCTCTGGTGGTGTCATTGACCTCTAAACGGGTCAATGATTTCTGTTGTGGGTCATTAACCTCTGATGGAGTCATTAACACCTAGAGTGGCCATTGATTGCTGGTGGGGTCATTGACCGCTAGTGTGGTCATTGAACTCCGATAGTCATTGAAATCTGTTGGGGACATTGACCTCTTGTGGGGTAGGTGACCTCTTGTGCGGTCATTGATCTCTTTTGGGGTCATTGATCTCTTTTGGGGTCATTGATCATTGAGAAGTCGTTGATCTCTGATGATGTCGTTGATCTCTGGTGGGGTTATTGACCTCTTAAACGGTCATCGACCTCTGGTGGGGTTATTGACCCTTGATAAGGACATTGACCTCTGATGGGGTCATTGACGTCTGAAGGGATAATTGAACTCTGTAGGGGGCCATCGACTTCTCGTTTGGTCAATGATCTCTGATACAAACATTACCTCTGTTTGGGTATATGACCTCTTGCGGGGTCAATGAACTCATCAGAAGTCATTGGCCTTTGGTGGGGTCGTTGACCTCTGGTGGGGTCATTGACCTCTGTACGTCGTCATTGACCTCTGTAGGGTGTCATCGACCTCTTATGGGGTCATTGATCTTTGGTTTGAACATTAACCTCTGAAGGGGTCATTAACCTCTTGTGTGGTCCTTGACATCTGGTGGGTACGATAATCTATCCACTATAAAAGATCCATGTGCCCAAATATACTTAAAATACTCATTTTGTTAATTTATTGGTATTTTTGTGGTTCTCCCCTCGTTTCACCATTCTTGAGGAATACCATTTCGCCGGAATTCGGCTTCATCAGGTCGTAATGGACAAGACCGTTGTTTGCCGCAATATACAGGGCTCTGATCGGGTAAATACCCGTTGGGATCTAGTCCGGAAAGATCGAATTGTCTGGGGAGTCGAACAGTCTTGGCTGAAAATCCGTTTAAAAGTAAGGGAGAACATATATCCAAGTAATGCAAGGTTCACATAATTTGGAGTATATGTTCTTTATTACATCCAGTTATAATTATAAATATTAACATGGTTAGAATGATTTTTCTGCAACAAAAAAATCATTTTGCAGAGGTAGGCGCTTATTTTAGTTCTCTCTAACAGGCAATGGATGACACAGTGGAAATCACTTCAAATAGCATGACATTTAATTCCCGTAATGATTATCAATTAGTCATTTAAAAAATGAACTTTCTCCATCATACAATAATCGTTCTGAGCCGTGAGCGCAAATTCTCTTTCCTCTCACAGAATTGGCACTAAATAAAAGACATGAGCGTAAATATTTTCGTTTTCTCTCACTGGATTAATATTACAAAGTAAAAATATAATTGAAAGCATAATGATCTGATTTAAATTAAAATATCATTATCAATCAATTTGCCATTATAGAATGAATTTTCTCCTGATTAAAAGATATGATTTTCCAAGTTCAGCAAATACCATGGCTTCTCTCATGGGATTTAATATTCTCAGAGAAATTCACTTCGAGACGCCATATATTGTAAATTCATTCCAGTTGCTACAATCAATTCATGCACGTGTAGAATGTCTTTTCTCCAACAAATAATAATCATTTTTCAGACGTGAGTACATTAAATCGTTTCCTCTCAAATAAATTGAATTAAAAATGAAAAATCATTTAGAAAACCCAATGTTGATATTTAAAACCAGTTATCGTAATAAATAAATTTGCATTTATAGAATGACATTTCTAGAGAATAAAATACATTTTTTCAAACGACAGAAATAGCTATTGTTTCTCACACTGAATTTGAAATAATAGGAGAAAATCACTTCGAAACGCCATATTTTCTTATTTAATACCAGTTGCAAAAATAATTTTAAGCATATCTAGAGTGTCTTATTTCCAACATATAATAACCATTTTTTTGACGTGAGCGAAAAATTCGTTTTTACACGTTTTTACACAGGAATTGAACAAAAGATGGGAAATTAATCAGAAAAGTCAAATGTTCTTGAGAAATTTCAGATTAATAATCAACCTATTTCCAAACATAGAACTGCTTTCCCCAGGTTAAAATAAACATTTTGCTAACGTAAAGTAATATTTTCGTTTTCTCCCACAGGCTTTAAAACACTCGGGGAAAATCACTTCGGAACGCTAAATATAATATTTCAATTTTATTTGCAATTACAGAATGACTTTTCTCCAGATTAAAATAAACTTTTAGCTAACGTATATTTTCATTTTCTCTCACAGGCTTTGAAATACTCAGGGAAAAAAACTTCGAAACGCTAAATAATATTATTTAATTCCAATTACTATAATCAAATTTTGCATGTCTAGAATGCCTTTTCCCAAACAAATAAAAATTATTTTCAGACGTGGGCGCATATATTCGTTTTTTCTCACAGAAATACAATAAAAGATGGAAAATTATTTAGAAGATCCCTATGTTCATTAATCATTCCAGAATTATAGTAAATGAATTTGCATTTACAGAATGACTTTTTTCCAGATTAAAATAAACGTTTAGCTAAGGTAATGGCATATTTTCATTCGCTCTCACAGGCTTTTGAATTAATCAAGGAAAATGACTTTAAAAAGCCAATTATTATAATATAATTCCAGGTACTAAAATCAATTTTCGCATGTCTAAAATGATTTTTCATTAAAAATTAATAATCATTTTTCATCCGTGGGCGCATATATACGGTTTTTCTAACAGAAATTGAATTATTGATGAAAAGTAATTTAGAAAAGACCAGTGTTCATTTGAAATTCCAGATTTATAATCAATCATTTTAATTTTGAGGGTAGACTTTTCTCCAGATTAAAATAAATGTTTAGCTTACGTAAGCGCATATTTTAGCTTTCTCTTGCTGGCATTGAAATACTCAGGAAAATCATTTGGAAACGCCAAATATTATTATTTAATTCCAGGTAGTAAAATCAAATTTTGCATGTCTAGAATGTCTTTTCCAAAAACAAATAATAATCATTTATCAGACGTGGCCGCATACATTCGTTTTTTCTCACAGGAATTGAATTAAAGATGGGAAATTATTTAGAAGAGCCCTATGTTCATTTGAGTTTCCTTATTTCTAGTCAATAAATTGGAGAAATAAATTAGAGAATGACTCTTCTCCAGATTAAAATAAACGTTTAGCTAACGTAAAGGCCTATTATCATCTTCTCTCACAGGCTTCGCAATACTCAGGGAATATCACTTCGATACGCTAAATAATACAAAATAATTCCATTAACTAAAATCAAATTTTGCATATCTAGAATGTCTTTTCACAAACAAATAATAATAATCATTTATCAGACGTGAACGCATGTATTAATTTTTTCTCACAGGAATTGAATTACAGATGGGAAATTATTTAAAAAAGCCCTATGATCATTTGAAATTACAGATTTCTAGTCTATAAATTCGCATTTAGAGAATGACTTTTCTCCAGATTAAAATAAACGTTTAGCTATCGTAAATGCATATTTTCACATTCTCTCACAGGCTTTGAAATACTCAGGGAAAATCTCTTCTAAACGCTAAATAATATTATTTAATTCCAATAGTTAAAATCAAATTTTGCATATCTTGAATGTCGTTTCCCAAGAAAATGTCAATCATTTATCATAGGTGGCCGCATATATTCGTTTTTCACACAGGATTAGAATTAAAGATGGGGTATTATGTAGAAGTGCCCTATGTTCATATGAAATTTTTGATTTCTAGTCAATAAATTTGCATTAAGAGAATGACTTTTCTCTAGATTAAAATAAACGTTTAGCTAACGTAAAGGCATATTTTCATCCTCTCTCAAAGGCTTTGAAGTACTCAGGGAAAATCACTTCGAAACGCTAAATAATAATATTTAATTCCAATTATTAAAATCAAATTTTGCATATCAAGAATGTCATTTCCCAAACAAATTTTAATTATTAATAAATTATTTATTTATAGTGACTTTTAATAGGGATTTGCATTGGGGGCCACATATTGAAAAAATTACGACAAAAGCTTAAGTGTTATACTTTGTAATGAGGACCCTTGGAAAAAGTTGTAAGAAAACCAAGGAGTTCGCCTATAAGACATTTGTTAGGCCCATTTTAGAGTATGGGGCGTTAGTCTGGGATCCTTATTTGGGAGGGGAGATAAAGGAATTAGAAAAAGTTCAGTGTCTTGTCGCAAGATTTGTGATGCGAAATTTTAATAGGAAGGCTAGTGTAACGGAGATGATGAGGGTATTGGGCTAGACATCACTAGAATCGAGGAGGAGGAAACCACGTCTCAAGTGCATGCATAAGGCATACATTGGCGATCCTCCGTGGAGGGACATATGTGAAAGATTAAAAAAACCTAGTAATCTGGCGAGAAGAGATCACAAATAGAAGATAAGGCCTCCAAGGCAGATCTCAAACACACTGAAATATTCCTTCCTGCACTGGGGGATAAGAGATTGGAATGAGTTTCCCAAGAAAGTGCTAGAGCCCTTCCCAAAATAGACACTAACGTTAATGACGAGATTAAGGGCAGTTGTACTGTGAGGGTTTTCCCCCATATATTTCTAAGGTAATAACTTTGCTTTTTTAGTATTTTTGGTAATTTCATTGTCTAAATTATTAAATGTATGTATAATGGTATTTACTCAGTATCTGTGTTACCACTTGACCATATGGCCTACTTGTAGCAAATTCTTAACAATAATAATAAGAGGTGGCCGCATATATTCGTTTTACTCACAGGAATAGTATTAAAGATGGGGTATTATTTAGAAGAGCCCTATGTTCACCTGAAAATTTTGATTTCTAGTCAATAAATTTGCATTTAGAGAATGACTTTTCTCCAGATTAAAATAAACTTTTAGCTAACGTTAAGGCATATCTTCATCTTCTATTACTGGGTTTGAAAGACTAATGGAAAATCTCTTCGAAACGCTAAATAATATTATATAATTCCAATTACTAAAATCAAAATTTGCATATCCAGAATGTCTCTATCCCAATCAAAAAATAATCTCTCATCAGACGTAGCCGCATATATTCGTTTTTTCTCACAGGATAAGAATTGAAGATGAGGTATTATATAGAAGAGCCCTGTGTTCATTGGAAATTCCAGATTTCTAGTCAATAAATTTGCATTTAGTGAATGACTTTTCTCCAGATTAAAATAAACGTTTAGCTAACGTAAAGGCATATTTTCGTCTTCTCACACAGGCTTTGAAATACTCAGGGAAAATCACTTCAAAACGCTATATAATATCATTTTATCCCATTTACTAAAATCCAATTTTGCATATCTAGAATGTCTTTTCCCAAACAAATAATAATCGTTTATCAGACGAGGCCGCATATATTCGTTTTTTCTCACAAGAATTGAATTAAAGATGGCAAATTATTAAGAAGAGCCCTATGTTCATTTGAATTTCCTTATTTCTAGTCAATACATTTGCATTTAGAGAATGACTTTACTCCAGATTAAAATAAACTTATAGCTAACGTACAGGCATTGTATTCATCTTCACCTACAGGTATTGAAATATTCAGGGAAAGTCAATTCGAAACGCTAAATAATAATATTTAATTCCAAATACTAAACTTTAATGTTGCATGTCGAGAATGTCTTTTCCCAAACAACTAACAATCATGTATCACACGTCGCCGAAGAGATTCGTTTTTTCTCAAAGTTTTTCTCAAATTTAATTAAAGATGGGAAATCATTTAGAAGAGCCCTATGTTCATTTGATATTCATGATTTCTAGTAAATATATTTGCATTTAGAGAATGAATTTTCTCCAGATTAAAAAAAATTTAAGCGCCCGTAAAGGTATATTTTCATCTTCTCTCACAGGCTTTGAAATACCCAGGGAAAATCAATTCGAAACGCTAAATAATATTATTTAATTACAATTACTAAAATAAATTTTGCATACCTAGAATGTATTTTCCCAATAAAAAAATATCCACTTATCAGAAATGGCCACATATATTCGTTTTTTCTTACAGGAATTGAATTAAAGATGGTTTTTATTTTGAAGAGCCCTTTGTTCATTTGAAATTCCACATATCTAGTAAACAAAGTTGCATTTTAAGAATGACTTTTGTCCAATTTAAAATAAACGTTTAGCTAACGTAAAGGCGTATTGCCTTCTTTTCTCACAAGCTTTGAAATACTCAGGGAAAATCACTTCGAAACGCTAAATAGAATTATTTAATTCCAATTACTAAAATCAAATTTTGCAAATCTAGAATGTCTTTTCCCATACAAATAATAATCATTTATCAGACTTGGCCGCATATATTCGTTTTTTCTCACAGGTATTGAATTAAAGATGGGAAATTATTAAGAAGAGCACTATGTTAATTGGAAATTCCAGATTTCTAGTCAATTAATTTGCATTTAGAGAATGACTTTTCTCCAGATAAAAATAAACGTTTAGCTAACGAAAAGGCATATTTTAACCTTCTCTCACAAGCTTTGATATATTCTGGGAAAATCACTTCGAAAGGCTAAATAATATTATTTAATTCCAATTATTAAAATCAAATTTTGCATATCTAGAATGTCGTTTCCAAAACAAATGATAATCATTTATCACAGGTGGCCGCAAACATTCTTTTTTCTCAAAGGAATAGAATTAAAGATTATTTCTTAGAAGAGCCCTATGTTCATTGGAAATACCAGATTTCTAGTCAATTCATTTGCATTTAGAGAATGACTTTTTTCCAATTTATAATAAAAGTCTAGCTAACGTAAAGGTATATTGTCTTTTTCTCTCACAAACTTTGAAATACTCAGGTAAAGTCACTTCGAAACGCTAAATTATATAATTTAATTCAAATTACTAAAATCAAATTTTGCGTTACTAGAATGTCTTTTCCCACACAAAAGATAATCATTTATCAGACGTGGCCGCATATATTCGTTGTTTCTCACAGGAATTGAATTTAGGATGGGAAATTATCTAGAAGAGATCTATGCTCACTGGAAACTCCAGATTTCTAGTAAAAAAATTTGCATTTAGAGAATGAATTTTCTCCAGATTAAAATAAAATTATAGCTAACGTAAAGGCATTGTTTTCATCTTGAGAATGACTTTTGTCCAATTTATAATAAACGTTTAGCTAATGTAAAGGCATTAGCTAAACCTCTTTTTCTCTCACAAGCTTTGAAATACTCAGGTAAAGTCACTTCGAAACGCTAAATTATATAATTTAATTCAAATTACTAAAATCAAATTTTGCTTTACTGAATGTCTTTTCCCATACAAATAATAATCATTTATCAGACGTGGCCGCATATATTCGTTGTTTCTCACAGAAATTGAATTAATGATGGGAAATTATCTAGAAGAGATCTATGCTCATTGGAAACTCCAGATTTCTAGTAAATAAATTTGAATTTAGAGAATGAATTTTCTCCAGATTAAAATAAACTTATAGCACCCGTAAAGGCATATTTTCATCTTCTCTCACAGGATTTGACATACTCTGGGAAAATCACATCACAAATAATAATCATGTATCAGACGTTGCCGCAAACATTCGTTTTTCTCATAGGAATTGAATTAATGATGGGAAATTATTTAGAGGAGCCCTATGTTCATTGGAAATTCAAGATTTCTAGTAAATAAATTTGCATTTAGAGAATGACTTTTCTTAAGATAAATATCAACGTTTAGCTAACGTATTGTCAAATTTTCATCTTCACTAGAGCCTTTGAAATACTCTGGGAAAATCACTTCTAAACGATAAATAATAATATATAATTTCAAACACGAAAATCTAATTTTGCATGTCTAGAATGTCTTTTCCCAAACAAATAACAATCATGTATCAGACGTAGTGGTATTTATTCGTTTTTTCTCAAAGGAAATTAATTAAAGATGGGAAATCATTTATATGAGCGCTATGTTCATATGAAATTCCTGATTTCTAGTCAATAAATTTGCATTTAGAGAATGACTTTTCTCCAGATTAAAATTAACTTTTAGCGCTCGTAAAGGCATATTGTCTTCTTCTCTCAAAAGCTTTGAAATACTCAGGGAAAATCACTTCGAAACGCTAAATAATATTATTTAATTACAATTAATACAATCAAATTTTGCATATCTAGAATGTCTTTTCCCATACAAATAATAATTATTTATCAGACATGGCCGCATATATTCGTTTTTTCTCACAGGAATTGAATAAGAGGTGGGAAATTATTTAGAAGAGGCTATTATCTTATTTGCATCTTCTCTAAAAGCCTTTGAAATACTCTGGGAAAATCACTTCGATACGATAAATAATAATATTTAATTCCAAGTATTAAAATCAAATTTGCATATCTAGAATGTCGTTTCCCAAACAAATGATAGTTATTTATATCAAGTGGCCGCATATATTCGTTTCTTCTCATAGGAATGGAATTAAAGATGGGAAATTATTTAGAGGAGCCCTATGTTCATATGAAATTCCTGATTTCTAGTCAATAAATTTGCATTTAGAGAATGACTTTTCTCCAGATTAAAATTAACTTTTAGCGCTCGTAAAGGCATATTGTCTTCTTCTCTCAAAAGCTTTGAAATACTCAGGGAAAATCACTTCGAAACGCTAAATAATATTATTTAATTACAATTACTACAATCAAATTTTGCATATCTAGAATGTCTTTTCCCATACAAATAATAATTATTTATCAGACATGGCCGCATATATTCGTTTTATCTCACAAGAATTGAATAAGAGGTGGGAAATTATTTAGAAGAGGCTATTGTCTTATTTGCATCTTCTCTCAAAGCCTTTGAAATACTCTGGGAAAATCACTTCGATACGATAAATAATAATATTTAATTCCAAGTATTAAAATCAAATTTGCATATCTAGAATGTCGTTTCCCAAACAAATGATAGTTATTTATATCAAGTGGCCGCATATATTCGTTTCTTCTCATAGGAATTGAATTAAAGATGGGAAATTATTTAGAGGAGCCCTATGTTCATATGAAATTCCTGATTTCTAGTCAATAAATTTGCATTTAGAGAATGACTTTTCTCCAGATTAAAATTAACTTTTAGCGCTCGTAAAGGCATATTGTCTTCTTCTCTCAAAAGCTTTGAAATACTCAGGGAAAATCACTTCGCAACACTAAATAATATTATTTAATTCCAATTACTAAACTCTAATTCTTAATATCTATAATGTCATTTCCCATACAAATAATTATTATTTATCAGACGTGGCCGCATATATACGTTTTTTCTCATAGGAATTGAATTAGAGATGGGAAATTATTTAGAAGAGACCTATGTTCTAATGAAATTCCTGATTACTAGTCAATAAATTTGCATTTAGGTAATGACTTTTCTCCAGATTATATAAAACGTTTAGCTATCGTAAAGGCATATATTCATCTTCGCTTACAGGGTTTGAAATACTCATGGAAAATCTCTTCGTAACGCTAAAAAATATTATTTTATTCCGTTTATTAAAATCAAATTTTGCATATCTAGAATGTCTTTTCCCAAATAAATAATAATCATTTATCAGACGTAGTAGCATGTATTCGTTTTTTCTCACAAGAATTGCATTAAAGATGGGAAATTATTTAGAATAGCCGTATATTCATTTGAATATCCTTATTGTTAGTCAATAAATTTACATTTAGAGAAAGACATTGATACAGATTGTAATAAACGTTTAGCTAACGCAAGGCCTTTTTTTACCTTCTCTCACAGGTCTTCAAATACTCTGGGAAAATCACTTCGAAACGCAATATAATATTATTTAATTCCAATTACTAAAACCTACATTTGCATATCTAAAAATTCTTTTCCAAAAAAAATAATCATCATTTATTAGACGTGGCCACATATATTCATTTTTTCTCACAGGAATTGCGTTAAAGATCGGAAATTATTTAGAAGAGCCCTATGTTAATTGAAAATTCCAGATTTTGAGTCAAAAAATTTGCATTTAGAGAATGACTTTTCTCCAGATTTTAAATAAAAATTTAACTAACATAAAGGCATATTTTCATCTTCTATTACAGGCTTTGAAATACTCAGGGAACATGACTTCGAAACGCTAAATAATATTATTCATTTCCATGTACTAAATTCATATTTTACGTATCTAGAATGTCTTTTCCCAAACAAATAATAAGCATTTATCAGACGTGGCCGCATATATTCGTTTTTTCTCACGAGAATAGAATTAAAGATGAGAAATAATTTAGAAGGGTCTTATGTTTATTGGAAATTCCATATGTCAAGTAAAAAAATTTGCATTAAAGAATGAATTTTCTCCATACTAAAATAAACTTTTAGCTAAGGTAAAGGTTTATTTTTATCTTCTCTCGCTGGATTTGAAATACTCAGGGAAAATCACTTCGAAATGCTAAATAGTATTATTTAATTCAAATTTTGCATGCGTAGAATGTCTTTTCCCTAACAAATTATAATTATTTATCAGACGTGTCCGCATATATTCGTTTTTTTTCACAGGAATAGCATTAAATATGGGAAATTATTTAGAAAAGCCCATATTCCATATTTCGAGTCAATAAATGTTCATTTAGAAAATGACTTTTTTCCAGATTTCAAATAAATGTTAAACTAACGCAAAGGCATATTTTCATATTCTCTCACATGCTTTGAAATACTGAGAAAAAATGCCTTCAAAACGCTAAATAATTTTATTCATTTCCATGTACTAAATTCAAGTTATGCATTTCTAGAATGTCTTTTCCCAAACAAATAATAACCATTTATCAGACGTGGCCGACTATATTCGTTTTTTCTCACTACTACAGAATGAAAGATGGGGTTTTATTTAGAAGAGCCCTATGTTCATATGAAATTCCTGATTTATAGTCAAGAAATTTGCATTTAGAGAATGACTTTCCTCCAGATTAAAATAAACGTTTAGCTAAACTAAAGGCATATTTTCATCTTCACTTACAGACTTTGTAATACTTATGGAAAATCTCTTCGAAACGCTAAATATTATAATTTAATTCCAATTACTAAAATCAAATATTGCATATCCAGAATGTCTCTATCCCTATCAAAAATTAATCTCTCATCAGACGTGGCCGCATATATTCGTTTTTTCTCAAGGAATAGAATTGAAGATGAGGTATTATATAGAAGAGCCCTGTGTTCATTGGAAATTCCAGATTTCTAGTCAAAAAATTTGCATTTAGAGAATGATTTTTCTCCTGATTAAATTTAACGTTTAGCTAACGTAAAGGCATATTTTTATCTTCTCTCACAGGCTTAGAAATACTCCGGGAAAATCACTTCGAAAAGCTAAATAATATTATTTTATTCCATTTACTAAAATGAAATATTCTCATATCTAGAACGTCTTTTCCCAAACAAATAATAATCATTTATCAGACGTGGCCGCATATATTCGTTTTTTCTCACAAGAATTGAATTTAAGATGGGAAATTATTTAGAAGAGCCCTATGTTCATTTGAATTTCCTTATTTCCAGTCAATGAATATTCATTTAGAGAATGACTATACTCCAGATTAAAATAAACTTATAGCAAACGTAAAGACATCGTTTTCATCTTCTCCTGCATGCATTGAAATACTCAGGGAAAGTCACTCCGAAACGTTAAATAATAATATTTAATACCAATTACTAAAATGTAATTGTGCATATCTACTATGTCTTTTCCCAAATAAATAATAATCATTTATCATACGTTGCCGCATATATTCGCTTTTTTTTAGGAATTGAATTATAGATGGGAAATTATTTAGAAGAGCCCAGTGGTCATTTGAAATTCCAGGATTCTAGTCTATAAATTTGCATTTAGGGAATGACATTTCTCCAGGTTAAAATAAACCTTTAGCTAACGTAAAGGCATATTTCCATCTTCTCTTACAGAGTTTAACTTACTCAGAGAAAATTACTTCGAATCGTTCAATATCATTATTTAACTCCAACTACTAAAATAATACTTTGCATATCTAGAGTGTCTTTGCCCAAACAAATATCAATCATTTATCAGACAAGGTCGCATATATTCGTTTTTTCTAACAGGAATTGAATAAAAGGTGGGAAATCATTTAGAAGAGCCCTATATTTAATTGAAATTCCAGATTTCTAGTCAAAACATTTCCATTTAGAGAATGACTTTTCTCCTGATTTCAAATAAACGGTTAACTAACGTAAAGGCATATTTTCATCTTTTCTCATAGGCTTTGAAATACTCAGGGAAAGTCATTTCGATCCGCTAAATAATATTATTTAATTCCAATTACTAAAATCTAATTTTGAATATCTAGAATGTCTTTTCCCAAACAAATAATAATCATTTATCAGACGTGGCCGCATTTTTTTAGGAATAGAATTATGGATGAGAAATTATTTAGACCCCTATGTTCTATTGAAATTCCAGATATCTTGTGATTACTCTGCATTTAGAGAATTACTTTTCTTCAGATTAAAATATACGTTTAGCTAACGTAAAACATATCTTTTTCTTCTCTCACAATCTTTAAATACTCAGGGAAAATCACTTCGAAACGCTAAATATTATTATACATTTCCATGTACTAAATTCTAAATTTTGCATTTTTAGAATGTATTTTCCCAATTAAATAATAACCATTAATCAATCGTGGCCGCATATATTCGTTTTTTCTCATAAGAATAGTATTAAAGATGGGGAGTTATTTAGAAAAGCCTTATAACCTTAGGCAATACCATATTTCAACTCAAAAAATTCGCATTTAAAGAATAACTATACTCCAGATTAAAATAAACGTTTAGCAATAGTTAAGGCATACTTTCTTCTTCTCTCAAAAGCTTTGAAATATTCAGGGAAAATCACTTCGAAACGCTAAATTATATTATTTAATTCAAATTAGTAAAATCAAATTTTGCATACCTAGAATGTTTTTTTCCAAAGAAATAATAAACTCTCTTCAGCCGTGGCCGCATATATTCGTTTTTTCTCAAAGGAATTGAATTAAAGATGCGAAATTTTTAAAAGTGCCCTATGTTCATTTGATTTTCCCTATTTCAAGTCAATAAATTTGCATTTAGAAAATGACTTTTCTCCAGATTAAAATAAACGTTTAGCTAACGTAAAGGAAAATTTTCGTCATCTCTCACAAGCTTTGAAATACTCAGGGACAATCAATTCGAAACAATAAATAAAATTATTTTATTTATTTAGAATGTCTTTTCCAAAACAAATATTAATCATTTATCAGACGTAGCCGCAAATATTCGTTTTTTTTTCAAAAGAATTGAATTATAGATGGGAAATTATTTAGTAGACCCTATGTTCATTTGAATTTCGTTATTTCTAGTCAATAAATTTGTCCAAATTAAAATATACGTGTATCTAAAGTACAGGCATATTTTTATTTTCTATCACAAGCTTTGAAATACTCAGGGAAAATCGCTTCGAAACGCTAGATATTATTATTTTATTCCATTTACTAAAATCTAATTTTGCATATCATGAAGGTCTTTTCCAAACAAATAATAATCATATAACAGACGTTCCCGCATATATTCGTTTTTTTTAGGAATTGAAAAAAATATGGGAAATTATTTTAAAGAGCCCTATGTGCATTTGAAATTTCAGATTTCTAGTCAATAAATTTGCATTTAGAGAATGAATTTTCTCCATATTAAAATAAACTTTTAGCTAACGTAAAGGCTTATTTTTATCTTCTCTCACAGGCTTTGAAATACTCAGGGAAAATCTTTTCGAAACGCTAAATATTACTATATATTTCCATGTACCAAATTCTAAATTTTGCATTTCTAGAATGTCTTTTCCCAATTAAATAATAACCATTTATTAGACCTGGCCGCTTATATTCGTTTCTTTTTTCATAAGCATAGAATTATAGAAAACCATATAAGCATAGAAAAAGATGAAAAGTTATTTAGAAAAGCCTTATATTCATTGGAAATTCCATATTTGAAGTCAAAGAATCCGCATTTAGAGAATGACTTTAATCCAGATTATATTAAACGTTTAGCAATCTTAAAGGCATATTTTCTTCTTCTCTCACCAGCCTTGAAATACTCAGGGAAAATCACTTCGAAAGGCTAAATGTTATTATTTAAATTCAATGTCTAAAATCAAATTTTTCATATCTAGAATGTCTTTTCCCCATCAAATAATAATCATGTATCAGACGTGGCCGCATATATTCGTTTTTTTTAGGAATTGAATAAAATATGGGAAATTATTTAAAAGAGCCCTATGTGCATTTGAAATTTCAGATTTCTTGTCAATAAATTTACATTTAGAGAATGAATTTTCTCCAGATTAAAATATACTTTAACCAACGCAAAGGCATATTTTCATTTCCTCTCATACGTTTTGAAATTCTCAGGGGAAATCACTTCAACACGCTAAATTATATTGTTTAAATCCAATTACTAAAATCAAATTTTCCATATCTAGAATGTCTTTTCCAAACCAAATATGAATCACTCATCAGACGTGGCAGCATTCTAACGTTTTTTCTAACAGGAATAAAAATAATGGTGGGAAACAATTTTAAAAAGCCATATATTCAATTGATCTCTAGAATGTCTTTACCCAAAAAAATATCTATCATTTATCAGACGTGGTGGCATATATTCGTTTTTCCTCACAGGAATATAATTATTGATGGGAAATGATTTAGAGAAGCCCTATGTTCATAATAAATTCCAGATTCTAGTCTTAAAATTTGCATTTAGAGAATGCCATTTCTATAGATTAAAATATGCGTTTAGCTAACGTGAAGGCATATTTTCTTCTTCTCTTCTACGCTTTCAAATACTAAGGGAAAATCACTACGAGACGCTAAATAATATTATTTATCTCCAATTACTAAAATCTAATTTTGCATATCTAGAATGTCTTTTCCCATACAAATAATAATTATTTATCAGACATGGCCGCATATATTCGTTTTATCTCACAAGAATTGAATAAGAGGTGGGAAATTATTTAGAAGAGGCTATTGTCTTATTTGCATCTTCTCTCAAAGCCTTTGAAATACTCTGGGAAAATCACTTCGATACGATAAATAATAATATTTAATTCCAAGTATTAAAATCAAATTTGCATATCTAGAATGTCGTTTCCCAAACAAATGATAGTTATTTATATCAAGTGGCCGCATATATTCGTTTCTTCTCATAGGAATTGAATTAAAGATGGGAAATTATTTAGAGGAGCCCTATGTTCATATGAAATTCCTGATTTCTAGTCAATAAATTTGCATTTAGAGAATGACTTTTCTCCAGATTAAAATTAACTTTTAGCGCTCGTAAAGGCATATTGTCTTCTTCTCTCAAAAGCTTTGAAATACTCAGGGAAAATCACTTCGCAACACTAAATAATATTATTTAATTCCAATTACTAAACTCTAATTCTTAATATCTATAATGTCATTTCCCATACAAATAATTATTATTTATCAGACGTGGCCGCATATATACGTTTTTTCTCATAGGAATTGAATTAGAGATGGGAAATTATTTAGAAGAGACCTATGTTCTAATGAAATTCCTGATTACTAGTCAATAAATTTGCATTTAGGTAATGACTTTTCTCCAGATTATATAAAACGTTTAGCTATCGTAAAGGCATATATTCATCTTCGCTTACAGGGTTTGAAATACTCATGGAAAATCTCTTCGTAACGCTAAAAAATATTATTTTATTCCGTTTATTAAAATCAAATTTTGCATATCTAGAATGTCTTTTCCCAAATAAATAATAATCATTTATCAGACGTAGTAGCATGTATTCGTTTTTTCTCACAAGAATTGCATTAAAGATGGGAAATTATTTAGAATAGCCGTATATTCATTTGAATATCCTTATTGTTAGTCAATAAATTTACATTTAGAGAAAGACATTGATACAGATTGTAATAAACGTTTAGCTAACGCAAGGCCTTTTTTTACCTTCTCTCACAGGTCTTCAAATACTCTGGGAAAATCACTTCGAAACGCAATATAATATTATTTAATTCCAATTACTAAAACCTACATTTGCATATCTAAAAATTCTTTTCCAAAAAAAATAATCATCATTTATTAGACGTGGCCACATATATTCATTTTTTCTCACAGGAATTGCGTTAAAGATCGGAAATTATTTAGAAGAGCCCTATGTTAATTGAAAATTCCAGATTTTGAGTCAAAAAATTTGCATTTAGAGAATGACTTTTCTCCAGATTTTAAATAAAAATTTAACTAACATAAAGGCATATTTTCATCTTCTATTACAGGCTTTGAAATACTCAGGGAACATGACTTCGAAACGCTAAATAATATTATTCATTTCCATGTACTAAATTCATATTTTACGTATCTAGAATGTCTTTTCCCAAACAAATAATAAGCATTTATCAGACGTGGCCGCATATATTCGTTTTTTCTCACGAGAATAGAATTAAAGATGAGAAATAATTTAGAAGGGTCTTATGTTTATTGGAAATTCCATATGTCAAGTAAAAAAATTTGCATTAAAGAATGAATTTTCTCCATACTAAAATAAACTTTTAGCTAAGGTAAAGGTTTATTTTTATCTTCTCTCGCTGGATTTGAAATACTCAGGGAAAATCACTTCGAAATGCTAAATAGTATTATTTAATTCAAATTTTGCATGCGTAGAATGTCTTTTCCCTAACAAATTATAATTATTTATCAGACGTGTCCGCATATATTCGTTTTTTTTCACAGGAATAGCATTAAATATGGGAAATTATTTAGAAAAGCCCATATTCCATATTTCGAGTCAATAAATGTTCATTTAGAAAATGACTTTTTTCCAGATTTCAAATAAATGTTAAACTAACGCAAAGGCATATTTTCATATTCTCTCACATGCTTTGAAATACTGAGAAAAAATGCCTTCAAAACGCTAAATAATTTTATTCATTTCCATGTACTAAATTCAAGTTATGCATTTCTAGAATGTCTTTTCCCAAACAAATAATAACCATTTATCAGACGTGGCCGACTATATTCGTTTTTTCTCACTACTACAGAATGAAAGATGGGGTTTTATTTAGAAGAGCCCTATGTTCATATGAAATTCCTGATTTATAGTCAAGAAATTTGCATTTAGAGAATGACTTTCCTCCAGATTAAAATAAACGTTTAGCTAAACTAAAGGCATATTTTCATCTTCACTTACAGACTTTGTAATACTTATGGAAAATCTCTTCGAAACGCTAAATATTATAATTTAATTCCAATTACTAAAATCAAATATTGCATATCCAGAATGTCTCTATCCCTATCAAAAATTAATCTCTCATCAGACGTGGCCGCATATATTCGTTTTTTCTCAAGGAATAGAATTGAAGATGAGGTATTATATAGAAGAGCCCTGTGTTCATTGGAAATTCCAGATTTCTAGTCAAAAAATTTGCATTTAGAGAATGATTTTTCTCCTGATTAAATTTAACGTTTAGCTAACGTAAAGGCATATTTTTATCTTCTCTCACAGGCTTAGAAATACTCCGGGAAAATCACTTCGAAAAGCTAAATAATATTATTTTATTCCATTTACTAAAATGAAATATTCTCATATCTAGAACGTCTTTTCCCAAACAAATAATAATCATTTATCAGACGTGGCCGCATATATTCGTTTTTTCTCACAAGAATTGAATTTAAGATGGGAAATTATTTAGAAGAGCCCTATGTTCATTTGAATTTCCTTATTTCCAGTCAATGAATATTCATTTAGAGAATGACTATACTCCAGATTAAAATAAACTTATAGCAAACGTAAAGACATCGTTTTCATCTTCTCCTGCATGCATTGAAATACTCAGGGAAAGTCACTCCGAAACGTTAAATAATAATATTTAATACCAATTACTAAAATGTAATTGTGCATATCTACTATGTCTTTTCCCAAATAAATAATAATCATTTATCATACGTTGCCGCATATATTCGCTTTTTTTTAGGAATTGAATTATAGATGGGAAATTATTTAGAAGAGCCCAGTGGTCATTTGAAATTCCAGGATTCTAGTCTATAAATTTGCATTTAGGGAATGACATTTCTCCAGGTTAAAATAAACCTTTAGCTAACGTAAAGGCATATTTCCATCTTCTCTTACAGAGTTTAACTTACTCAGAGAAAATTACTTCGAATCGTTCAATATCATTATTTAACTCCAACTACTAAAATAATACTTTGCATATCTAGAGTGTCTTTGCCCAAACAAATATCAATCATTTATCAGACAAGGTCGCATATATTCGTTTTTTCTAACAGGAATTGAATAAAAGGTGGGAAATCATTTAGAAGAGCCCTATATTTAATTGAAATTCCAGATTTCTAGTCAAAACATTTCCATTTAGAGAATGACTTTTCTCCTGATTTCAAATAAACGGTTAACTAACGTAAAGGCATATTTTCATCTTTTCTCATAGGCTTTGAAATACTCAGGGAAAGTCATTTCGATCCGCTAAATAATATTATTTAATTCCAATTACTAAAATCTAATTTTGAATATCTAGAATGTCTTTTCCCAAACAAATAATAATCATTTATCAGACGTGGCCGCATTTTTTTAGGAATAGAATTATGGATGAGAAATTATTTAGACCCCTATGTTCTATTGAAATTCCAGATATCTTGTGATTACTCTGCATTTAGAGAATTACTTTTCTTCAGATTAAAATATACGTTTAGCTAACGTAAAACATATCTTTTTCTTCTCTCACAATCTTTAAATACTCAGGGAAAATCACTTCGAAACGCTAAATATTATTATACATTTCCATGTACTAAATTCTAAATTTTGCATTTTTAGAATGTATTTTCCCAATTAAATAATAACCATTAATCAATCGTGGCCGCATATATTCGTTTTTTCTCATAAGAATAGTATTAAAGATGGGGAGTTATTTAGAAAAGCCTTATAACCTTAGGCAATACCATATTTCAACTCAAAAAATTCGCATTTAAAGAATAACTATACTCCAGATTAAAATAAACGTTTAGCAATAGTTAAGGCATACTTTCTTCTTCTCTCAAAAGCTTTGAAATATTCAGGGAAAATCACTTCGAAACGCTAAATTATATTATTTAATTCAAATTAGTAAAATCAAATTTTGCATACCTAGAATGTTTTTTTCCAAAGAAATAATAAACTCTCTTCAGCCGTGGCCGCATATATTCGTTTTTTCTCAAAGGAATTGAATTAAAGATGCGAAATTTTTAAAAGTGCCCTATGTTCATTTGATTTTCCCTATTTCAAGTCAATAAATTTGCATTTAGAAAATGACTTTTCTCCAGATTAAAATAAACGTTTAGCTAACGTAAAGGAAAATTTTCGTCATCTCTCACAAGCTTTGAAATACTCAGGGACAATCAATTCGAAACAATAAATAAAATTATTTTATTTATTTAGAATGTCTTTTCCAAAACAAATATTAATCATTTATCAGACGTAGCCGCAAATATTCGTTTTTTTTTCAAAAGAATTGAATTATAGATGGGAAATTATTTAGTAGACCCTATGTTCATTTGAATTTCGTTATTTCTAGTCAATAAATTTGTCCAAATTAAAATATACGTGTATCTAAAGTACAGGCATATTTTTATTTTCTATCACAAGCTTTGAAATACTCAGGGAAAATCGCTTCGAAACGCTAGATATTATTATTTTATTCCATTTACTAAAATCTAATTTTGCATATCATGAAGGTCTTTTCCAAACAAATAATAATCATATAACAGACGTTCCCGCATATATTCGTTTTTTTTAGGAATTGAAAAAAATATGGGAAATTATTTTAAAGAGCCCTATGTGCATTTGAAATTTCAGATTTCTAGTCAATAAATTTGCATTTAGAGAATGAATTTTCTCCATATTAAAATAAACTTTTAGCTAACGTAAAGGCTTATTTTTATCTTCTCTCACAGGCTTTGAAATACTCAGGGAAAATCTTTTCGAAACGCTAAATATTACTATATATTTCCATGTACCAAATTCTAAATTTTGCATTTCTAGAATGTCTTTTCCCAATTAAATAATAACCATTTATTAGACGTGGCCGCTTATATTCGTTTCTTTTTTCATAAGCATAGAATTATAGAAAACCATATAAGCATAGAAAAAGATGAAAAGTTATTTAGAAAAGCCTTATATTCATTGGAAATTCCATATTTGAAGTCAAAGAATCCGCATTTAGAGAATGACTTTAATCCAGATTATATTAAACGTTTAGCAATCTTAAAGGCATATTTTCTTCTTCTCTCACCAGCCTTGAAATACTCAGGGAAAATCACTTCGAAAGGCTAAATGTTATTATTTAAATTCAATGTCTAAAATCAAATTTTTCATATCTAGAATGTCTTTTCCCCATCAAATAATAATCATGTATCAGACGTGGCCGCATATATTCGTTTTTTTTAGGAATTGAATAAAATATGGGAAATTATTTAAAAGAGCCCTATGTGCATTTGAAATTTCAGATTTCTTGTCAATAAATTTACATTTAGAGAATGAATTTTCTCCAGATTAAAATATACTTTAACCAACGCAAAGGCATATTTTCATTTCCTCTCATACGTTTTGAAATTCTCAGGGGAAATCACTTCAACACGCTAAATTATATTGTTTAAATCCAATTACTAAAATCAAATTTTCCATATCTAGAATGTCTTTTCCAAACCAAATATGAATCACTCATCAGACGTGGCAGCATTCTAACGTTTTTTCTAACAGGAATAAAAATAATGGTGGGAAACAATTTTAAAAAGCCATATATTCAATTGATCTCTAGAATGTCTTTACCCAAAAAAATATCTATCATTTATCAGACGTGGTGGCATATATTCGTTTTTCCTCACAGGAATATAATTATTGATGGGAAATGATTTAGAGAAGCCCTATGTTCATAATAAATTCCAGATTCTAGTCTTAAAATTTGCATTTAGAGAATGCCATTTCTATAGATTAAAATATGCGTTTAGCTAACGTGAAGGCATATTTTCTTCTTCTCTTCTACGCTTTCAAATACTAAGGGAAAATCACTACGAGACGCTAAATAATATTATTTATCTCCAATTACTAAAATCTAATTTTGCATATCTAGAATGTCTTTTCCCAAATAAATGATAATCCTTTACCAGACGTGGCCGCATATATTCTTATTTCTCAAAAAAATTGAATTAAAGATGGGACATTATTTAGAAGAGCCCAATGTTCATATGAAATTCCAGATTTCTAGTGAATAAATTGGCCTTTAGAGAATGAATTTTTTCCATGTTGAAATAAAAATTTAGCTAACGAAAGACTTATTTTCATCTTCTCTCACAGGCTTTGAAATACTCAGTGAAAATCACTTCGAAACGCTTAATAGTATTATTTAATTCCAATTACAAAAATTAAAATTTTGCATATATCTAGAATTTTTTTTCGAAAGAAATTATAATATATTATCAGACGTTTCCGCTTACATTCGTTGTTTGTCATAGGAATTGTATTAAAATTGGGAAATGATTTAGAAGAGACCTGTGTTAATTGGAAATTCCAGATTTCGAGTCAAAAAATTTGCATTTAGAGAGTGACTTTTCTCCATATTAAAATAAACTTTTAGCTAACGTAAAGACATTGTTTTAATTTTCTCCTACATGCATTGAAATACACAGGGAAAGTAACTTCGAAACGTTAAATAATAATATTTAATTCCAAACACTAAAATCTAATTTTGCATATCTAGACTGTCTTTTCCCAAACAAATATCAATCATTTATCAGACGTGGTCGCATATATTCGTTTTTTTTAACAGGAAATGAATAAAAGTTGGAAAATTATTTAGAATAGAAGAAACTGAAATTCCAGACTTCTAGTCAATACATTTGCATTTAGAGAATGAATTTTCTCCATATCTAAATAAACTTTTAGCTAACGCTAACGGCTTATTTTTATCTTATGTCACAGGCTTTGAAATACTCAGGGAAAATCACTTCGAAACGCTAAATAATATTATTTAATTCCAATTACTAAAATCAAATTTAGCATATCCAGAATGTCTCTATCCGTTTCAAAAAAAATCTCTCATCAGACGTGGCCGTATATATTCGTTTTTCTCACAGGAATAGAATTAATGATTGGATTTTATTTAGAAGAGCCCTATGTTCATTTGAAATTATATATTTCTAGTCAATAAATTTGCTTTTAGGGAAATACTTTTCTCCAGATTAAAATAAACATTTAGCTGACGTAAAGGCATATTCTCGTCATCTCTCACAGGCTTTGAAATACTCACGGAAAATCATTTCGAAACGCTAAATAATATTATATAATTCCAATTACTAAAATCAAATTTAGCATATCCAGAATTTCTCTATCCCAATCAAAAAAATCTCTCATCAGACGTGGCCGTATGTATTCGCTTTTCTCACAGGAATATAATTAAAGATTGGATTTTATTAAGACGAGCCCTATGTTCATTAGAAATTACGTATTTCTAGTCAATAAATTTGCTTTTAGAGAAATACTTTTCTCCAGATTAAAATAAACATTTAGCTGACGTAAAGGCATATTTTCGTATTTGCATATTTAGAATGTCTTTTCCCATACAAATAATAATCATTTATCATACGTGGCCGCATTTATTCGTTTTTTCTCACTAGAATTGAATTGAAAATAGGAAATTATTTAGTAGAGCCCTATGTTCATTTAAATTTCCTTATTTTTAGTCAATAAATTTGCATTTAGAGAATGACTTTTGTCTAAATTTTAATAAACGTATATCTAACGTAAAGGCATTGTTTTCATCTTCTCCTCCATGCATAAAATATTCAGGGAAAATCAATTTGGAACGATAATTAATATTATTTAATTCCAATTATTAAAATCAAGTTTTACATACCTAGAATGTCTTTTCGCTAACAAACAATAATCATTTATCAGCCGTGGCCGCATATATTTGTTTTTTCTCTCAGGAATTGAATAAAAAATGAGAAATTATTTAGAAGAGCCCTATTTTCTTTGGAAAATCCAGATTTCTAGTCAATTAATTTTTAATAAGAGATTACTATTCTCCAGATTAAAATAAATGTTTATCTAAAGTAAAGGCATATTTTCTTCTTCTCACGCAAGCTTAGAAATACTCAGGGAAAATCACTTCGAAACGCTAAATAATATTATTTAATTCCAATTACTAAAATCAAATTTTGAATATCCAGAATGTCCTTATCCCATTAAAAAAATAATCTCTTATCAGAAGTGGCCACATATATTCGTTTTTTCTCGCAGGAATAGAATTGTAGATGAGGTAATATTTAGAAGAGCCCTATGTTCATTGGAATTTCCAAATTTCTAGTCAAAAGATTTGCATTTAGAGAATGAATATTCTCCAGAATTAAATAAACGTTTAGCTAACGTAAAGGCATATTTATATCATCTCTCACAGGCTTTGAGATACTCAGGGAAAATCACTTCAAAACGCTAAATAATATTATTAAATTCAAATTATTATAATCATATTTTTCATTTCAAGAATGTCGTTTCCCAATCATAAAATTACCACTTATGAGACGTGGCCGCATATATTCGTCTTTCACACAGGAATATAATTAAAGATTGGTATTATTTAGAAGAGCACTATGTTCATTGGAAATTCCAGATTTCTAGTCAAAAAATTTTCTTTTAAAGAATGATTTTTCTCCAGATTAAAATAAACGTTTTTCTAACGTAAAGGCATATTTTCATCTTTTCTTACAGGATTTTAAATACTCATGGAAAATCTCTTCGAAACGCTATCTATCGGTATCGGAAATTATTTAGAAGAGCCCTATATATTTATTTGAATTACCTTATTTCTTGTCAATAAATTTTCATTTAGAGTGACTCTTTGATAATGACGAAAAAAATTTATTCCAGATTAAAATAAACTTATAGCTTACGTAAAGACATTGTTTTAATTTTCTCCTACATGCATTGAAATACTCAGGGAAAGTCACATCGAAGCGTTAAATAATAATATTTAATTCCAAATATTAAAATCTAATTTTGCATATCTAGAATGTCTTTTCCCAAACAAATAATAATCATGTATCAGACGTGGCCGCAGATATTCTTTTTATCTCAAAGGAATTGAATTAAAGATGGAAAATTATCTAGAAGAGATCTATGCTCATTGGAAACTCCAGATTTCTAGTAAAAAAATTTGCATTTAGAGAATGAATTTTCTCCAGATTAAAATAAACTTTTAACACCCGTAAAGGCATATTTTCATCTTCTTTCTCAGGATTTGACATACTCTGGGAAAATCACTTCGAAACGCTAAATAATAATATTTATTTCCAAACACTAAAATCTAATTTTGCATGTCTAGAATGTCTTTTCCCAAACAAATAACAATCATGTATCAGACGTAGCGGCATTTATTCGTTTTTTCTCAAAGGAAATTAATTAAAGATGGGAAATCATTAAGATGAGCCCTATGTTTATTTGAAATTCCTGATTTCTAGTCAATTAATTTGCATTTAGAGAATGACTTTTCTTAAGATAAATATCAACGTTTAGCTAACGTATTGTCAAATTTGCATCTTCACTAGAGCCTTTGAAATACTCTGGGAAAATCACTTCGAAACGATAAATAATAATATATAATTTCAAACACGAAGGTCTAATTTTGCATGTCTAGAATGTCTTTTCCCAAACAAATAACAATCATGTATCAGACGTAGCGGCATTTATTCGTTTTTTCTCAAAGGAAATTAATTAAAGATGGGAAATCATTTAGATGAGCCCTATGTTCATTTGAAATTCCTGATTTCTAGTAAATATTTTGCATTTAGAGAATGACTTTTCTCCAGATTAAAATTAACTTTTAGCGCTCGTAAAGGCATATTGTCTTCTTCTCTCAAAAGCTTTGAAATACTCAGGGTTAATCACTTCGAAACGCTAAATAATATTATTTAATTACAATTACTACAATCAAATTTTGCATATCTAGAATGGCTTTTCCCATACAAATAATAATTATTTATCAGACATGGCCGCATATATTCGTTTTTTCTGACAGGAATTGAATAAGAGGTGGGAAATTATTTAGAGGAGCACTATGTTCATATGAATTTCCTGATTTCTAGTCAATAAATTTGAATTTAGAGAATGACCTTTCTCCAGATTAAAATAAACCTTTAGCTATCGTATAGGCATATTTTCGTCTTCTCTCACAGGATTTGAAATACTAAGGGAAAATCACTGCGAAACGCTAAATAATATTATTTAATTCCAATTACTTAAATCAAACTTTGCATATAAGAATGTTTTTTCCCAATCAAAAAATAACCACTTATCATACGTTGCCGCATATATTCGTTTTTTCTCAAAGGAATTTAATTAAAGATGTGAAATTATTAAGAAGAGCCCTATGTTATTTTCATCTTCTCTCACAGGCTTTGAAATACTCAGGGAAAATCACTTCGCAACACTAAATAATATTATTTAATTCCAATTACTAAACTCTAATTCTTAATATCTATAATGTCATTTCCCATACAAATAATTATCATTTATCAGACGTGGCCGCATATATTCGTTTTTTCTCATAGGAATTGAATTAAAGATGGGAAATTATTTAGAAGAGACCTATGTTCTAATGAAATTCCTGATTACTAGTCAATAAATTTGCATTTAGGTAATGACTTTTCTCCAGATTATATAAAACGTTTAGCTATCGTAAAGGCATATATTCATCTTCGCTTACAGGGTTTGAAATACTCATGGAAAATCTCTTCGTAACGCTAAAAAATATTATTTTATTCCGTTTATTAAAATCAAATTTTGCATATCTAGAATGTCTTTTCCCAAATAAATAATAATCATTTATCAGACGTAGTAGCATGTATTCGTTTTTTCTCACAAGAATTGCATTAAAGATGGGAAATTATTTAGAATAGCCGTATATTCATTTGAATATCCTTATTGTTAGTCAATAAATTTACATTTAGAGAAAGACATTGATACAGATTGTAATAAACGTTTAGCTAACGCAAGGCCTTTTTTTACCTTCTCTCACAGGTCTTCAAATACTCTGGGAAAATCACTTCGAAACGCAATATAATATTATTTAATTCCAATTACTAAAACCTACATTTGCATATCTAAAAATTCTTTTCCAAAAAAAATAATCATCATTTATTAGACGTGGCCACATATATTCATTTTTTCTCACAGGAATTGCGTTAAAGATCGGAAATTATTTAGAAGAGCCCTATGTTAATTGAAAATTCCAGATTTTGAGTCAAAAAATTTGCATTTAGAGAATGACTTTTCTCCAGATTTTAAATAAAAATTTAACTAACATAAAGGCATATTTTCATCTTCTATTACAGGCTTTGAAATACTCAGGGAACATGACTTCGAAACGCTAAATAATATTATTCATTTCCATGTACTAAATTCATATTTTACATATCTAGAATGACTTTTCCCAAACAAATAATAAGCATTTATCAGACGTGGCCGCATATATTCGTTTTTCCTCACGAGAATAGAATTAAAGATGAGAAATAATTTAGAAGGGTCTTATGTTTATTGGAAATTCCATATGTCAAGTAAAAAAATTTGCAATAAAGAATGAATTTTCTCCATACTAAAATAAACTTTTAGCTAAGGTAAAGGTTTATTTTTATCTTCTCTCGCTGGATTTGAAATACTCAGGGAAAATCACTTCGAAATGCTAAATAGTATTATTTAATTCAAATTTTGCATGCGTAGAATGTCTTTTCCCTAACAAATTATAATTATTTATCAGACGTGTCCGCATATATTCGTTTTTTTTCACAGGAATAGCATTAAATATGGGAAATTATTTAGAAAAGCCCATATTCCATATTTCGAGTCAATAAATGTTCATTTAGAAAATGACTTTTTTCCAGATTTCAAATAAATGTTAAACTAACGCAAAGGCATATTTACATATTCTCTCACATGCTTTGAAATACTGAGAAAAAATGCCTTCAAAACGCTAAATAATTTTATTCATTTCCATGTACTAAATTCAATTTATGCATTTCAAGAATGTCTTTTCCCAAACAAATAATAACCATTTATCAGACGTGGCCGACTATATTCGTTTTTTCTCACTACTACAGAATGAAAGATGGGGTTTTATTTAGAAGAGCCCTATGTTCATATGAAATTCCTGATTTATAGTCAAGAAATTTGTATTTAGAGAATGACTTTCCTCCAGATTAAAATAAACGTTTAGCTAAACTAAAGGCATATTTTCATCTTCACTTACAGACTTTGTAATACTTATGGAAAATCTCTTCGAAACGCTAAATATTATAATTTAATTCCAATTACTAAAATCAAATATTGCATATCCAGAATGTCTCTATCCCTATCAAAAATTAATCTCTCATCAGACGTGTCCGCATATATTCGGTTTTTCTCACAGGAATAGAATTGAAGATGAGGTATTATATAGAAGAGCCCTGTGTTCATTGGAAATTCCAGATTTCTAGTCAAAAAATTTGCATTTAGAGAATGATTTTTCTCCTGATTAAATTAAACGTTTAGCTAACGTAAAGGCATATTTTTATCTTCTCTCACAGGCTTAGAAATACTCCGGGAAAATCACTTCGAAAAGCTAAATAATATTATTTTATTCCATTTACTAAAATGAAATATTCTCATATCTAGAACGTCTTTTCCCAAACAAATAATAATCATTTATCAGACGTGGCCGCATATATTCGTTTTTTCTCACAAGAATTGAATTTAGGATGGGAAATTATTTAGAAGAGCCCTATGTTCATTTGAATTTCCTTATTTCCAGTCAATGAATATTCATTTAGAGAATGACTATACTCCAGATTAAAATAAACTTATAGCCAACGTAAAGACATTGTTTTCATCTTCTCCTGCATGCATTGAAATACTCAGGGAAAGTCACTTCGAAACGTTAAATAATAATATTTAATACCTATTACTAAAATGTAATTGTGCATATCTACCATGTCTTTTCCCAAATAAATAATAATCATTTATCATACGTTGCCGCATATATTCGCTTTTTTTTAGGAATTGAATTATAGATGGGAAATTATTTAGAAGAGCCCTGTGTTCATTTGAAATTCCAGATTTCTAGTAAAAAAATTTGCATTTAGGGATTGACATTTCTCCTGGTTAAAATAAACCTTTAGCTAACGTAAAGGCATATTTCCATCTTCTCTTACAGAGTTTAACTTACTCAGAGAAAATTACTTCGAATCGTTCAATATCATTATTTAACTCCAACTACTAAAATAATACTTTGCATATCTAGAGTGTCTTTGCCCAAACAAATATCAATCATTTATCAGACAAGGTCGCTTATATTCGTTAATTCTAACAGGAATTGATTAAAAGGTGGGAAATTATTTAGAAGAGCCCTATATTTAATTGAAATTCCAGATTTCTAGTCAAAACATTTCCATTTAGAGAATGACTTTTCTCCTGATTTCAAAAAAACGGTTAACTAACGTAAAGGCATATTTTCATCTTCTCTCATAGGCTTTGAAATACTCAGGGAAAATCATTTCGATCCGCTAAATAATATTATTTAATTCCAATTACTAAAATCTAATTTTGAATATCTAGAATGTCTTTTCCCAAACAAATAATAATCATTTATCAGACGTGGCCGCATTTTTTTAGGAATAGAATTATGGATGAGAAATTATTTAGACCCCTATGTTCCATTGAAATTCCAGATATCTTGTGATTACTCTGCATTTAGAGAATTACTTTTCTTCAGATTAAAATAAACGTTTAGCTAACGTAAAACATATCTTTTTCTTCTCTCACAATCTTTAAATACTCAGGGAAAATCACTTCGAAACGCTAAATATTATTATACATTTCCATGTACTAAATTCTAAATTTTGCATTTCTAGAATGTATTTTCCCAATTAAATAATAACCATTAATCAATCGTGGCCGCATATATTCGTTTTTTCTCATAAGAATAGTATTAAAGATGGGGAGTTATTTAGAAAAGCCTTATAATCTTAGGCAATACCATATTTCAACTCAAAAAATTCGCATTTAAAGAATAACTATACTCCAGATTAAAATAAACGTTTAGCAATAGTTAAGGCATATTTTCTTCTTCTCTCACAAGCTTTGAAATATTCAGGGAAAATCACTTCGAAGAGCTAAATTATATTATTTAATTCAAATTAGTAAAATCAAATTTTGCATACCTAGAATGTTTTTTTCCAAAGAAATAATAAACTCTCTTCAGCCGTGGCCGCATATATTCGTTTTTTCTCAAAGGAATTGAATTAAAGATGCGAAATTTTTAAAAGTGCCCTATGTTCATTTGATTTTCCCTATTTCAAGTCAATAAATTTGCATTTAGAAAATGACTTTTCTCCAGATTAAAGTAAACGTTTAGCTAACGTAAAGGAAAATTTTCGTCATCTCTCACAAGCTTTGAAATACTCAGGGAAAATCAATTCTAAACAATAAATAAAATTATTTTATTTATTTAGAATGTCTTTTCCAAAACAATTATTAATCATTTATCAGACGAAGCCGCAAATATTCGTTTTTTTTCAAAAGAATTGAATTATAGATGGGAAATTATTTAGTAGACCCTATGTTCATTTGAATTTCGTTATTTCTAGTCAATAAATTTGTCCAAATTAAAATATACGTGTATCTAAAGTACAGGCATATTTTTATTTTCTATTACAAGCTTTGAAATACTCAGGGAAAATCGCTTCGAAACGCTAGATATTATTATTTTATTCAATTTACTAAAATCTAATTTTGCATATCATGAAGGTCTTTTCCAAACAAATAATAATCATTTAACAGACGTGGCAGCATATATTCAATTTTTTTAGGAATTGAAAAAAATATGGGAAATTATTTAAAAGAGCCCTATGTGCATTTGAAATTTCAGATTTCTAGTCAATAAATTTGCATTTAGAGAATGAATTTTCTCCATATTAAAATAAACTTTTAGCTAACGTAAAGGCTTATTTTTATCTTCTCTTCTAGGCTTTGAAATACTAAGGGAAAATCACTACGAGACGCTAAATAATATTATTTATCTCCAATTACTAAAATCTGATTTTGCATATCTAGAATGTCTTTTCCCAAATAAATGATAATCCTTTATCAGACGTGGCCGCATATATTCTTTTTTCTCAAAGGAATTGAATTAAAGATGGGACATTATTTAGAAGAGCCCAATGTTCATATGAAATTCCAGATTTCTAGTGAATAAATTGGCCTTTAGAGAATGAATTTTCTCCATGATGAAATAAAATTTTAGCTAACGAAAGACTTATTTTCATCTTCTCTCACAGGCTTTGAAATACTCAGTGAAAATCACTACGAAACGCTTAATAGTATTATTTAATTCCAATTACTAAAATCAAATTTTGCATATATCTAGAATTTTTTTTCGAAAGAAATTATAATATATTATCAGACGTTTCCGCTTACATTCGTTGTTTGTCATAGGAATTGTATTAAAATTGGGAAATGATTTAGAAGAGCCCTGTGTTAATTGGAAATTCCAGATTTCGAGTCAAAAAATTTGCATTTAGAGAGTGACTTTTCTCCATATTAAAATAAACTTTTAGCTAACGTAAAGACATTGTTTTAATTTTCTCCTACATGCATTGAAATACACAGGGAAAGTAACTTCGAAACGTTAAATAATAATATTTAATTCCAAACACTAAAATCTAATTTTGCATATCTAGACTGTCTTTTCCCAAACAAATATCTATCATTTATCAGACGTGGTCGCATATATTCGTTTTTTCTAACAGGAAATGAATAAAAGTTGGGAAATTATTTAGAATAGAAGAAATTGAAATTCCAGACTTCTACTCAATACATTTGCATTTAGAGAATGAATTTTCTCCATATCTAAATAAACTTTTAGCTAACGTAAAGGCTTATTTTTATCTTATCTCACAGGCTTTGAAATACTCAGGGAAAATCAATTCGAAACGATAAATAATATTATTTTATTCCATTCACTATAATCCTATTTTGCATATCGAGAATGTCTTTTCCCAAACAAATAATAATCATTTATCAGACGTGGCCGCATATATTCGTTTTTTTTCACAAAAATTGAATTATAGATGGGAAATTATTTAGTTGAGCCCTATGTTCATTTGATTTTCGTTATTTCTAGTCAATTAATTTGTATTTAGAGAATGACTTTTGTCCAAATTAAAATATACGTTTATCTAAAGTACAGGCATATTTTTATTTTCTATCACAAGCTTTAAACACTAAGGCAAAATCACTTCGAAACGCTAAATAATATTCGTTTCTATTTTCATAAGCATAGAATTAAAGATGAAAAGTTATTTAGAAAAGCCTTATATTCATTGGAAATTCCGTACTTGAAGTCAAAGAATCCGCATTTAGAGAATGACTTTACTCCAGATTATATTAAAGGTTTAGCAATCGTAAAGGCATATTTTCTTCTTCTCTCACAAGCCTTGAAATACTCAGGGAAACTCACTTCGAAACGCTATGTGATATTATTTAAATTCAATTTCTAAAATCAAATATTGCATATCTAGAATGTCTTTTCCCAATCAAATAATAATCATCTATCAGACGTGGCCGCATATATTCGTTTTTTCTCAAAGGAATTGAATAAAAGTCGGGAAATCATTTAGAAGAGCCTTATGTTCATTTGAAATTCCTGATTTCTAGTCAATAAATTAGCATTTAGAGAATGAATTTTCCCCAGATTAAAATAAAAGTTTTTAGCAAACATAAAGGCATATATTCATGTTCTCTCACAGGCTCTGAAATACTCAGGAAAAATCACTTGGAAAAGCTAAATAATATTATTTTATTCCATTTACTATAATCTAATTTTGCATATCAAGAAGGTCTTTTAACAAACAAATAATAATCATTTACCAGACGTGGCCGCATATATTCGGAATTGAATAAAATATGGGAAATTATTTAAAAGAGCCCTATGGTCATTTGAAATTTCAGATTTCTAGTCAGTAAATTTGCATTTAGAGAATGAATTTTCTCCAGATTAAAATAAACTTTAACCAACGTAAAGGCATATTTTCATTTCCTTTCATAGGTTTTGAAATACTCAGGGAAAATCACTTCGACACGCTAAATTATATTGTTTAAATCCAATTACTAAAATCAAATTTTCCATATCTAGAATGTCTTTTCCAAACCAAATATGAATCACTCTTCAGACGTGGCAGCATTCTAACGTTTTTTCTAACAGGAATAAAAATAATGGTGGGAAATAATTTAAAAAAGCCATATATTCAATTGATCTCTAGAATGTCTTTACCCAAAAAAATATCTATCATTTATCAGACGTGGTGGCATATATTCATTTTTCCTCACAGGAATATAATTATTGATGGGAAATGATTTAGAGAAGCCCTATGTTCATAATAAATTCCAGATTTCTAGTCTTAAAATTTGCATTTAGAGAATGCCATTTCTATAGATTAAAATATGCGTTTAGCTAACGTGAAGGCATATTTTCTTCTTCTCTTCTAGGCTTTGAAATACTAAGGCAAAATCACTACGAGACGCTAAATAATATTATTTATCTCCAATTACTAAAATCTAATTTTGCATATCTAGAAAATCTTTTCCCAAATAAATGATAATCCTTATCAGACGTGGCCGCATATATTCTTTTTTCTCAAAGGAATTGAATTAAAGATGGGACATTGTTTAGAAGAGCCCAATGTTCATATGAAATTCCAGATTTCTAGTGAATAAATTGGCCTTTAGAAAATGAATTTTCTCCATGTTTAAATAAAATTTTAGCTAACGAAAGACTTATTTTCATCTTCTCTCACAGGCTTCGAAATACTCAGTGAAAATCACTTCGAAACGCTTAATAGTATTATTTAATTCCAATTACTAAAATCAAATTTTGCATATATCTAGAATTTTTTTCCAAAGAAATTATAATCAATTATCAGACGTTTCCGCATACATTCGTTGTTTGTCATAGGAATTGTATTAAAATTGGGAAATGATTTAGAAGAGCCCTTCGTTAATTGGAAATTCCAGATTTCGAGTCAAAAAATTTGCAATTAGAGAGTGTCTTTTCTCCTGTTTTCAAATAAACTTTAAATAACGTAAAGGCATATATTCATCTACTCTCACAGACTTAGAAATATTCAGGGAAAATAACTTCGAAACGCTAAATAATATTATTTATTTCCATCTAATAAATGCAAATTTTGCATATCTAGAATGTTTTTTCCCAAACAAAAAAAAACCATTTTTCAGACGTGGCCGCATATATTCGTTTTTCTCACAGGAATAGAATTAAAGATGGGGTATTTATTAGAAGAACCCGTTGTTCATGTGAAATTCCTGATTTCTAGTCAAAAAATTTTCATTTAGAGAAAGACTTTTCTCCATATTAAAATAAACTTTTAGGTAACGTAGAGACATTGTTTTAATTTTCTCCTACATGCATTGAAATACATAGGGAAAGTTACTTCGAAACGTTAAATAATAATATTTAATTCCAAACACTAAAATCTAATTTTGCATATGTATATGGTCTTATCCCAAACAAATATCAATCATTTATCAGACGTGGACGGTTATATTCGTTTTTTCTAATAGGAAATGAATAATAGGTGGGAAATTATTTAGAAGAGAAGAAATTGAAATTCCAGATTTCTTGTCAATACATTTGCATTTAGGGAATGAATTTTCTCCATATGAAAGTAAACTTTTAGCTAACGTATAGGCTTATTTTTATCTTCTCTCACATTCTTTGAAATACTCAGGGAAAATCACTTCCAAACGGTATTATTATTATAAATTTCCATGTAGTAAATACTAAATTTTGCATTTCTAGAATGTCTTTTCCCAATTAAATAATAACAATTTATCAGACGTGGCCGCTTATATTCGTTTTTTCTCATATGAATAGAACTAAAGATGGGAAGTTATTTAGAAAAGCCTTATATTCATTTGAATTTCCATATTTCAAGTCAAAAAATTCGCATTTAGAAAAAGACTTTACTCCTGATTAAAATAAACGTTTAGCAATCGTAAAGGCATATTTTCTTTTTCTCGAGTAGGCCTTGGAATACTAAGGAAAAACCACTTCAAAACGCCTAATAATATTATGTAATTCCAGTTACTAAAATCAAATTTTGCATATCTAGAATGTCTTTTCCCAAACAAATAATAATCATTTATCGGATGTGGCCGCATATATTCGTTTTTTTTGGAATTGAAATAAAGATGGGAAATTATTTAGAAGAACCCTATGTTCATTGGAAATTCCAGATTTCTAGTCAATTAATATGCATTTAGAGAATGACTTTTCTCCAGATTAAAATAAATGTTTACCTAATGTTAAGGCATATTTTTATCGTCTTTCACAGGTTTTGAAATACTCGGGGAAAATCACTTCGAAACGCTTATTTTAATATTATTTAATTCCAATTATTAATATCAAAGTTTGCATATCTAGAATGAAGTTTCCCAAACAAATGATAATCATTGATCAGACGTGGCCGCGTATATTCGTTTTTTTTTTAGGAATTGAATTAAAGATGGGAAATATTTAAAAGAGCCCTATGTTCATTTGAATTTAGAGAATGACTTTTCGCCAGATTAAAATAAACGTTTAGCTATCGTAAAGGCATATTTTCATCTTCCCTCACAAGCTTTGATGTACTCAGGGAAAATCTCTTTGATACGCTAAATAATATTATTTAATTTCAATTACTAAAATCTATTTTTGCAAATCTTGAACATCTTTTCCCAAACAAGTAATCATCATTTATCAGACGTGGCCGCGTATGTTCGTTTTTTCTCACAGGAATTGAATTAAAGATGGGAAATTATTTAGATGAGCCTTAAACTTATAGCTAACGTAAAGACATTGTTTTTATCTTCTCCTACAGGCATTGAAATACTCAGGGAATGTCATTTCGAAACTTTAAATAATAATATTTAATTCCAATTACTAAAAACTAATTTTGCATATGTAAAATGCCTTTCCTCAAACAAATAATAATCATGTATCAGACGTGGTCGCATATATTCGTTTTTTCTAACAGGAATTGAATAAAAGTTGGGAAATTATTTAGAATAGAAGAAATTGAAATTCCAGATTTCTAGTCAATACAATTGCATTTATAGAGTGAATTTTCTCCATTTTAAATAAACTTTTAGCTAACGTAAAGGTTTATTTTTATCTTCTCTCACTGGCTTTGAAATACTCAGGGAAAATCACTTCGAAACGCTAAATAATATAATTTTATTCCAATTACTAAAATCAAATTTAGCATATCCAGAATGTCTCTATCCCAATCAAAATAATCTCTCATCAGACGTGGCCGTATATATTCGTTTTTCTCACAGGAATAGAATTAAAGATTGGATTTTATTTAGAAGAGCCCTATGTTCATTTGAAATTACATATTTCTAGTCAATAAATTTGCTTTTAGGGAAATACTTTTCTCCAGATTAAAATAAACATTTAGCTGACGTAAAGGAATATTTTCGTAATCTCTCACAGGCTTTCAAATACTCACGGAAAATCATTTCGAAACGCTAAATAATATTATTTAATTCCAATTACTAAAATCAAATTTAGCATATCCAGAATGTCTCTATCCCAATCAAAAAAATCTCTCATAAGATCTGGCCGTATATATTCGTTTTTCTCACAGGAATAGAATTATAGATTGGATTTTATTTAGAAGAGCCCTATGTTCATTAGAAATTACATATTTCTAGTCAATAAATTTGCTTTTAGAGAAATACTTTTCTCCAGATTAAAATAAACATTTAGCTGACGTAAAGGCATATTTTCGTCATCTCTAACAGGCTTTGGAATACTCACGGAAAATCATTTCGAAACGCTAAATAATATTATTTTTTTCCATTTACTAAAATCAAATTTTGCATATTTAGAATGTCTTTTCCCATACAAATAATAATCATTTTTCAGACATGGGCGCATTTATTCGTTTTTTCTCACTAGAATTGAATTGAAAATAGGAAATTATTTAGTAGAGCCCTATGTTCATTTAAATTTCCTTATTTTTAGTCAATAAATTTGCATTTAGAGAATGACTTTTGTCTAAATTTTAATAAACGTATATCTAACGTAAAAGGCATTGTTTTCATCTTCTCCTCCATGCATATAATATTCAGGGATAATCAATTTGGAACGATAATTAATATTATTTAATTCCAATTATTTAAATCAAGTTTTACGTACCTAGAATGTCTTTCCGCTAACAAACAATAATCATTTATCAGCCGTGGCCGCATATATTCGTTTTTTCTCTCAGGAATTGAATAAAAATAGGGAAATTATTTAGAAGAGCCCTATTTTCTTTGGAAAATCCAGATTTCTAGTCAATTAATTTTTAATAAGAGATTACTATTCTCCAGATTAAAATAAACGATTATCTAAAGTAAAGGCATATTTTCTTCTTCTCACGCAGGCTTAGAAATACTCAGGGAAAATCACTTCGAAACGCTAAATAATATTATTTAATTCCAATTACTAAAATCAAATTTTGAATATCCAGAATGTCCTTATCCCAATAAAAAAATAATCTCTTATCAGAAGTGGCCACATATATTCGTTTTTTCTCGCAGGAATAGAATTGTAGATGAGGTAATATTTAGAAGAGCCCTATGTTCATTGGAATTTCCAAATTTCTAGTCAAAGATTTGCATTTAGAGAATGAATATTCTCCAGAATTAAATAAACGTTTAGCTAACGTAAAGGCATATTTATATCATCTCTCACAGGCTTTGAGATACTCAGGGAAAATCACTTCAAAACGCTAAATAATATTATTAAATTCAAATTATTATAATCATATTTTTCATTTCAAGAATGTCGTTTCCCAATCATAAAATAACCACTTATGAGACGTGGCCGCACATATTCGTCTTTCTCACAGGAATATAATTAAAGATTGGTATTATTTAGAAGAGCACTATGTTCATTGGAAATTCCGGATTTCTAGTCAAAAAATTTTCATTTAAAGAATGATTTTTCTCCAGATTAAAATAAACGTTTTTCTAACGTAAAGGCATATTTTCATCTTTTCTTACAGGATTTTAAATAGTCATGGAAAATCTCTTCGAAACTCTATCTATCGGTATCGGAAATTATTTAGAAGAGCCCGATATATTTATTTGAATTACCTTATTTCTTGTCAATAAATTTTCATTTAGAGTGACTCTTTGATAATGACGAAAAAAATTTATTCCAGATTAAAATAAACTTATAGCTTACGTAAAGACATTGTTTTAATTTTCTCTTACATGCATTGAAATACTCAGGGAAAGTCACATCGAAGCGTTAAATAATAATATTTAATTCCAAATACTAAAATCTAATTTTGCATATCTAGAATGTCTTTTCCCAAACAAATAACAATCATGTATCAGACGTAGCGGCATTTATTCGTTTTTTCTCAAAGGAAATTAATTAAAGATGGGAAATCATTAAGATGAGCCCTATGTTTATTTGAAATTCCTGATTTCTAGTCAATTAATTTGCATTTAGAGAATGACTTTTCTTAAGATAAATATCAACGTTTAGCTAACGTATTGTCAAATTTGCATCTTCACTAGAGCCTTTGAAATACTCTGGGAAAATCACTTCGAAACGATAAATAATAATATATAATTTCAAACACGAAAGTCTAATTTTGCATGTCTAGAATGTCTTTTCCCAAACAAATAACAATCATGTATCAGACGTAGCGACATTTATTCGTTTTTTCTCAAAGGAAATTAATTAAAGATGGGAAATCATTTAGATGAGCCCTATGTTCATTTGAAATTCCTGATTTCTAGTAAATAAATTTGCATTTAGAGAATGACTTTTCTCCAGATTAAAATTAACTTATAGCGCTCGTAAAGGCATATTGTCTTCTTCTCTCAAAAGCTTTGAAATACTCAGGGTAAATCACTTCGAAACGCTAAATAATATTATTTAATTACAATTACTACAATCAAATTTTGCATATCTAGAATGGCTTTTCCCATACAAATAATAATTATTTATCAGACATGGCCGCTTATATTCGTTTTTTCTCACAGGAATTGAATAAGAGGTGGGAAATTATTTAGAAGAGCCCTATTGTCTTATTTGCATCTTCTCTCAAAGCCTTTGAAATACTCTGGGAAAAACACGTCGATACGATAAATAATAGTATTTAACTCGAAGTATTAAAATCAAATTTGCATATCTAGAATGTCTTTTCTCAAACAAATGATAATCATTTATATCAAGTGGCCGCATATATTCGTTTCTTCTCATAGGAATGCAATTAAAGATGTGAAATTATTTAGAGGAGCACTATGTTCTTATGAAATTCCTGATTTCTAGTCAATAAATTTGAATTTAGAGAATGACCTTTCTCCAGATTAAAATAAACGTTTAGCTATCGTATAGGCATATTTTCGTCTTCTCTCACAGGATTTGAAATACTAAGGGAAAATCACGGCGAAACGCTAAATAATATTATTTAATTCCAATAACTAAAATCAAACTTTGCATATATAGAATGTTTTTTCCCAATCAAAAAATAACCACTTATCATACGTTGCCGCATATATTCGTTTTTTCTCAAAGGAATTTAATTAAAGATGTGAAATTATTAAGAAGAGCCCTATGTTATTTTCATCTTCTCTCACAGGCTTTGAAATACTCAGGGAAAATCACTTCGCAACACTAAATAATATTATTTAATTCCAATTACTAAACTCTAATTCTTAATATCTATAATGTCATTTCCCATACAAATAATTATTATTTATCAGACGTGGACGCATATATTCGCTTTTTCTCATAGGATTTGAATTAGAGATGGGAAAATATTTAGAGGAGTCCTATGTTCATTGGAAATTCCAGATTTCTAGTCAATTAATTTGCATTTAGAGAATGACTTTTCTTAAGATTAAAATAAACGTTTAGCTAACGCTAATTGTCTTATTTGCATCTTCTCTCAGAGCCTTTGAAATACTCTTTGAAAATCACTTCACAACGATAAATAGTAATATTTAATTCCAATTATTAAAATAACTTTGCATATCTAGAATTTCTTTTCCCAATCAAATGATAGTCATTTATCACAAGTGGCCGCATATATTCGTTTTTCTCACAGGATTGGAATTAAAGATAGGGTATTATTTAGAAGAGCCCTATGTTCTAATGAAATTCCTGATTACTAGTCAAAAAATTTGCATTTAGGTAATGACTTTTCTCCAGATTATATAAAACGTTTAGCTATCGTAAAGACATATATTCATCTTCGCTTACAGGGTTTGAAATACTCATGGAAAATCTCTTCGTAACGCTAAAAAATATTATTTTATTCCGTTTATTAAAATCAAATTTTGCATATCTAGAGTGTCTTTTCCCAAATAAATAATAATCATTTATCAGACGTAGTAGCATGTATTCGTTTTTTCTCACAAGAATTGCATTAAAGATGGGAAATTATTTAGAATAGCCGTATATTCATTTGAATATCCTTATTGTTAGTCAATAAATTTACATTTAGAGAAAGACATTGATACAGATTGTAATAAACGTTTAGCTAACGTAAGGCCTTGTTTTACCTTCTCTCACAGGTCTTCAAATACTCTGGGAAAATCACTTCGAAACGCAATATAATATTATTTAATTCCAATTACTAAAACCTACATTTGCATATCTAAAATGTCTTTTCCAAGAAAAATAATCATCATTTATTAGACGTGGCCACATATATTCATTTTTTCTCACAGGAATTGCGTTAAAGATCGGAAATTATTTAGAAGAGCCCTATGTTAATTGAAAATTCCAGATTTTGAGTCAAAAAATTTGCATTTAGAGAATGACTTTTCTCCAGATTTTAAATAAAAATTTAACTAACATAAAGGCATATTTTCATCTTCTATTACAGGCTTTGAAATACTCAGGGAACATGACTTCGAAACGCTAAATAATATTATTCATTTCCATGTACTAAATTCATATTTTACATATCTAGAATGACTTTTCCCAAACAAATAATAAGCATTTATCAGACGTGGCGGCATATATTCGTTTTTCCTCACGAGAATAGAATTAAAGATGAGAAATAATTTAGAAGGGTCTTATGTTTATTGGAAATTCCATATGTCAAGTAAAAAAATTTGCATTAAAGAATGAATTTTCTCGATACTAAAATAAACTTTTAGCTAAGGTAAAGGTTTATTTTTATCTTCTCTCACTGGATTTGAAATACTCAGGGAAAATCACTTCGAAATGCTAAATAGTATTATTTAATTCAAATTTTGCATGTGTAGAATGTCTTTTCCCTAACAAATTATAATTATTTATCAGACGTGTCCGCATATATTCGTTTTTTTTCACAGGAAGAGCATTAAATATGGGAAATTATTTAGAAAAGCCCATATTCCATATTTCGAGTCAATAAATGTTCATTTAGAAAATGACTTTTTTCCAGATTTCAAATAAATGTTAAACTAACGCAAAGGCATATTTTCATATTCTCTCACATGCTTTGAAATACTGAGAAAAAATGCCTTCAAAACGCTAAATAATATTATTCATTTCCATGTACTAAATTCAAGTTTTGCATTTCAAGAATGTCTTTTCCCAAACAAATAATAACCATTTATCAGACGTGGCCGACTATATTCGTTTTTTCTCACTACTACAGAATGAAAGATGGGGTTTTATTCAGAAGAACCCTATGTTCATATGAAATTCCTGATTTCTAGTCAATTAATTTGCATTTAGAGAATGACTTTTCTTAAGATAAATATCAACGATTAGCTAACGTATTGTCAAATTTGCATCTTCACTAGAGCTTTTGAAATACTCTGGGAAAATCACTTCGAAACGATAAATAATAATATATAATTTCAAACACGAAAATCTAATTTTGCATGTCTAGAATGTCTTTTCCCAAACAAATAACAATCATGTATCAGACGTAGCGACATTTATTCGTTTTTTCTCAAAGGAAATTAATTAAAGATGGGAAATCATTTAGATGAGCCCTATTTTCATTTGAAATTCCTGATTTCTAGTAAATAAATTTGCATTTAGAGAATGACTTTTCTCCAGATTAAAATTAACTTATAGCGCTCGTAAAGGCATATTGTCTTCTTCTCTCAAAAGCTTTGAAATACTCAGGGTTAATCACTTCGAAACGCTAAATAATATTATTTAATTACAATTACTACAATCAAATTTTGCATATCTAGAATGGCTTTTCCCATACAAATAATAATTATTTATCAGACATGGCCGCATATATTCGTTTTTTCTGACAGGAATTGAATAAGAGGTGGGAAATTATTTAGAAGAGCCCTATTGTCTTATTTGCATCTTCTCTCAAAGCCTTTGAAATACTCTGGGAAAAACACTTCGATACGATAAATAATAGTATTTAACTCGAAGTATTAAAATCAAATTTGCATATCTAGAATGTCGTTTCCCAAACAAATGATAATCATTTATATCAAGTGGCCGCATATATTCGTTTCTTCTCATAGGAATGGAATTAAAGATGGGAAATTATTTAGAGGAGCACTATGTTCTTATGAAATTCCTGATTTCTAGTCAATAAATTTGAATTTAGAGAATGACCTTTCTCCAGATTAAAATAAACGTTTAGCTATCGTATAGGCATATTTTCGTCTTCTCTCACAAGATTTGAAGTACTAAGGGAAAATCACTGCGAAACGCTAAATAAAATTATTTAATTCCAATTACGTAATTACGTAATAAACGTTTAGCTAAACTAAATGCATATTTTCATCTTCACTTACAGACTTTGTAATGCTTATGGAAAATCTCTTCGAAACGCTAAATATTATAATTTAATTCCAATTACTAAAATCAAATATTGCATATCCAGAATGTCTCTATCCCTATCAAAAATTAATCACTCATCAGACGTGGACGCATATATTCGTTTTTTCTCAAAGGAATTGAATTAAAGATGGGAAATTTTTAAAAGTTATGCTCTATGTTCATTTGGAATTCCAGATTTCTAGTCAATAAATTTGCATTTATAGATCGACTTTTCTCCAGATTAAAATTAACGTTTAGCTAACGTATAGGCATATTTTCGTCTTCACTCACAGGCTTTGAAATACTCAGGAAAAATCACTTCGAAACGCCAAATAATATTTGCTTTATTTCTATTTTTGCTAAACTCAAATTTTGCTTATTTAGAATGTCTTTTCCCGAACAAATAATAATCATTTATCAGATGTTGCCGCATATATTCGTACTTTCTACCAAGATTTGAATTAAAGATGGAAATATATTTAGAAGGGCCATTGTTCATTTGAATTTACTTATTTTTAGTCAATAAATTTGCATTTAGAGAATGACATTTTTTAAGATTAAAATAAACTTATAGCTAAGGTAAAGGCATTGTTTTCATCTTCTCCTAAAGGCATTGAAATAATCATTGGAAATCTCTACGAAACGCTAAATAATATTATTTAATTCCAATTACTAAAATAAATTTTGCATGCCTAGAATGTCTTTTCGCAAACAAATAATAATCTCTCATCAGACGTGGCCACATATATTCGCTTTTTCTCAAAGGAATTGAATTAAAGATGGGAAATTTTTAAAAGAGCCCTATGTTTATTTAAAATTACCTAATTTCTAGTCTGTATATTTGCATTTAGAAAACAACTTTTCTCCAGATTTAACTAAACGTTTAGCTTAACTAAAGGCATATATTCATCATCTCTTACAGGCTTTGATATATTCAGGGAAAATCACTTCGAAACGCTAAATATTATTTTTTAATTCCAATTACTAAAATCAAATTTTATATATCCAGAATGTCCTTATTCCAATAAAAAAATAATCTCTCATCAGACGTGGCCGCATATATTCGTTTTTTCTCACAGGAATAGAATTGAAGATGAGGTATTATATAGAAGAGCCCTGTGTTCATTGGAAATTCCAGATTTCTAGTCAAAAAATTTGCATTTAGAGAATGACTTTTCTCCTGATTAAATTAAACGTTTAGCTAACGTAAAGGCATATTTTTATCTTCTCTCACAGGCTTAGAAATACTCCGGGAAAATCACTTCGAAAAGCTAAATAATATTATTTTATTCCATTTACTAAAATGAAATATTCTCATATCTAGAACGTCTTTTCCCAAACAAATAATAATCATTTATCAGACGTGGCCGCATATATTCGTTTTTTCTCACAAGAATTGAATTTAGGATGGGAAATTATTTAGAACATGCATTTAGGGATTGACATTTCTCCTGGTTAAAATAAACCTTTAGCTAACGTAAAGGCATATTTCCATCTTCTCTTACAGAGTTTAACTTACTCAGAGAAAATTACTTCGAATCGTTCAATATCATTATTTAACTCCAACTACTAAAATAATACTTTGCATATCTAGAGTGTCTTTGCCCAAACAAATATCAATCATTTATCAGACAAGGTCGCTTATATTCGTTAATTCTAACAGGAATTGATTAAAAGGTGGGAAATTATTTAGAAGAGCCCTATATTTAATTGAAATTCCAGATTTCTAGTCAAAACATTTCCATTTAGAGAATGACTTTTCTCCTGATTTCAAAAAAACGGTTAACTAACGTAAAGGCATATTTTCATCTTCTCTCATAGGCTTTGAAATACTCAGGGAAAATCATTTCGATCCGCTAAATAATATTATTTAATTCCAATTACTAAAATCTAATTTTGAATATCTAGAATGTCTTTTCCCAAACAAATAATAATCATTTATCAGACGTGGCCGCATTTTTTTAGGAATAGAATTATGGATGAGAAATTATTTAGACCCCTATGTTCTATTGAAATTCCAGATATCTTGTGATTACTCTGCATTTAGAGAATTACTTTTCTTCAGATTAAAATAAACGTTTAGCTAACGTAAAACATATCTTTTTCTTCTCTTACAATCTTTAAATACTCAGGGAAAATCACTTCGAAACGCTAAATATTATTATACATTTCCATGTACTAAATTCTAAATTTTGCATTTCTAGAATGTATTTTCCCAATTAAATAATAACCATTAATCAATCGTGGCCGCATATATTCGTTTTTTCTCATAAGAATAGTATTAAAGATGGGGAGTTATTTAGAAAAGCCTTATAATCTTAGGCAATACCATATTTCAACTAAAAAAATTCGCATTTAAAGAATAACTATACTCCAGATTAAAATAAACGTTTAGCAATAGTTAAGGCATATTTTCTTCTTCTCTCACAAGCTTTGAAATAATCAGGGAAAATCACTTCGAAACGCTAAATTATATTATTTAATTCAAATTAGTAAAATAAAATTTTGCATACCTAGAATGTTTTTTTCCAAAGAAATAATAAACTCTCTTCAGCCGTGGCCGCATATATTCGTTTTTTCTCAAAGGAATTGAATTAAAGATGCGAAATTTTTAAAAGTGCCCTATGTTCATTTGATTTTCCCTATTTCAAGTCAATAAATTTGCATTTAGAAAATGACTTTTCTCCAGATTAAAATAAACGTTTAGCTAACGTAAAGGAAAATTTTCGTCATCTCTCACAAGCTTTGAAATACTCAGGGAAAATCAATTCGAAACAATAAATAAAATTACTTTATTTATTTAGAATGTCTTTTCCAAAACAAATATTAATCATTTATCAGACGTAGCTGCAAATATTCGTTTTTTTTCAAAAGAATTGAATTATAGATGGGAAATTATTTAGTAGACCCTATGTTCATTTGAATTTCGTTATTTCTAGTCAATAAATTTGTCCAAATTAAAATATACGTGTACAAGTATAAGTACAGGCATATTTTTATTTTCTATCACAAGCTTTGAAATACTCAGGGAAAATCGCTAAGAAACGCTAGATATTATTATTTTATTCAATTTACTAAAATCTAATTTTGCATATCATGAAGGTCTTTTCAAAACAAATAATAATCATTTAACAGACGTTCCCGCAAATTTTCTTTTTTTTTGGAATTGAAAAAAATATGGGAAATTATTTAAAAGAGCCCTATGTGCATTTGAAATTTCAGATTTCTAGTCAGTAAATTAGCATTTAGAGAATGACTTTTCTCCAGATTAAAATAAACTTTAACCAACGTAAAGGCATATTTTCATTTCCTCTCATAGGTTTTGAAATACTCAGGGAAAATCACTTCGACACGCTAAATTATATTGTTTAAATCCAATTACTAAAATCAAATTCTCCATATCTAGAATGTCTTTTCCATACCAAATATGAATCACTCATCAGACGTGGCAGTATTCTAACGTTTTTTCTAACAGGAATAAAAATAATGGTGGGAAATAATTTAAAAAAGCCATATATTCAATTGATCTCTAGAATGTCTTTACCCAAAAAAATATCTATCATTTATCAGACGTGGTGGCATATATTCGTTTTTCCTCACAGGAATATAATTATTGATGGGAAATGATTTAGAGAAGCCCTATGTTCATAATAAATTCCAGATTTCTAGTCTTAAAATTTGCATTTAGAGAATGCCATTTCTATAGATTAAAATATGCGTTTAG